>CM040123.1:376758642-377144122 GCA_022559845.1 Amorphophallus konjac
TCCCAAGAAACAATATGATGATGAAAGAAGAATATGGCATGCGCACCTTTTGTTTGGTTTTAAAAACCCCTAGAGAATTAGGGAGAGGAGAGGAGATGCAATACTAATGCAAAAGAAGAAAACTATGATGATCGACGATGATATGATGAAGACAGACACAAAACAAAGGAGAGAACCCCTGCTGTTCCTGTAAACAGTAAAGGGGAGAATCACCGGAGCAGCAGGAAGCAGAGGAAGATGATGAAGAAATCACACGGATGAAGAGAGACTCTTCTCTGCGCAAAAACTTCTGTGACAATAACAACAGTTCTCTCTTTTCTCTCTTCTAACCTCACTGGTACTCTGTAACAATAACAACAGCTCTCCCCCTTTTTTCTGTCTCTGTTCTTTCTGTGTACTCCGTCTCTCTGTCTAACTCCGTACGAGATCGACTAGGGAATCCTTTTATAAGGGTTCGATCAAGATAAACACAAATTTGGGAAGATAAGAATAGGCAGTGGTCATCAACGGCAAGGACTCTAGTTCCCAGATCGAGCAAGGTGACCAAGAAAGGCAGGGAACTCTTTAGGAAAGGCGAGTTTAAGAAGGACACGAAAAGGGTGAGACACGACCTTCCGAAGGGCGTCAATTCCATAATTGACGACCTGCCCAAGGACGTTAATTCAAAACACGACCAGGATCAAGGCGTCACTTCCTGGATTCAATTTTGGCAACACAACTTTCTTAATTTGAAAAATTGTGAAAGACGCCTGAAGAAGAGGCGTTAAACAAAAACACACCCTAGAGAAGGATGTTAACCATTGATTTCAATCAGAGGGGGACTCGTAAAATATCAGGAATTGACGCCCGTATATGTGGTCGTCCTTTCTCAAGAACACGCCCCAGATTAGGTCGCTATTTAAAACACGCCCTTCTTCAAGTCGTGAATCACCAAAATGCAAGAATAAATCAAAAAACACACAAAAGAGAAAAACTTTATATTATAGAAATATTGAAGTTCACTTTGGGGTATTATCATAGTGACATGAGATTTAATCAACAAAGCGTCAATTTTGGCGTGTCTACAGGTGGGTGTGCAGGAGAGCGCTCACCCCCTCAGGGAGGGGATGAGTGGTTCGCTCCACCGCATCAATCCCACAGTGGTGTTGTAATATCCCGGACCTTTCAGATCATTCTTCATGGGTCCCGGATCTAGTTTTTGGAGTGTCCGGCTCTGTTGTGTCTGAAATTTTGTTTCGGACATCTTTCGTGTTCGGATCGACGCGATCCGGAGTCATTTCGGAGGCCCGGAGGCGTTCCGCGACTTTTCCGCGTGTGTTTTCCGATTCCCGGTGTGTGTTTCGGCTCTTTCTTCGGAAGCTCGCTGCGGGCGAACCGGGCGGTTCACCCGGGCACGAGTGGTACCGTTGCGATCGGTGCGTTCCGAGGATTCCGGAAATGTATTTTTCTATTTTTTGGTATTTTTCTAAAAATCGGATTTTCTATATAACCCTATTTCTTTTCTTTTTCTTTTCTTCTTTCTCTTTCTTCTTCTTCCTCCCTTCTCTCCCGTGCGTTTCCACCGTGACCGCCCTCTCTCCCGGTGCTAGCCCCGGCGCCACCCCCTTCGGCTGCGGATTGCGGCGAGGCGACGGCGTCGTGGCGTAGGCGGCGGTGTGGCGATCGCGGCGGTGTTCGGTGCTCGGTGAGGGCGTGGGGAGTTCGTGAAGCTTCGAACGATTCTTGAGGATCGGCGGCGATCCGCCGCGTTTCGGACAACCCCGAGGTAGGGTGACGTTCCTTAGCCTCTTGCCGTTCGTTTCCGTGATTTGTAGGCCGCGGGGAGGCCGAGAGAGGCTTGTTTGAGCGGGTTTGGGGTTTTCCATGATTTGGGGAGAGCTCGCCCGATCTATGGTTTTAGCCCGCTATTTCATGTTTTGGTGGCTTAGAAGCATGCTAGGGGTCCTTAGGGGTCATTCCCCTTGATTTCCCCCTCTCCGGTGGAGGCATGGGGGCGTGGTTGGAGTCTTTGGAGTTTCCACCGTTTTCGGGCGCGGACTGAGAACGCGCTATACTCCAGTAGCGCGTTCTTGATGGTCGCGCTGCCCCGATGGGGCGCGTTCATCGGAGAAGATGAACAGTAGGGCGGTTTCTGTCGCGCTATGGGGTCCTAGCGCGATCTGCCTTGTCGCGCTAGGGGTCCCTAGCGCGACCTGTCTTGTCGCGCTAGGAGGCCCTAGCGCGATCTTCCCTGTCGCGCTAGGGGGTCCTAGCGCGTTCTTCCTTGTCGCGCTAGGGGTCCCTAGCGCGATCTGTCCTGTCGTCGGGTGTTCCTCTTGGGCCGTGTGTGTGTCCTGGACACCCCGTGGAGTTCCGGGACCGTGTCTTTGGGTGTCCGGAGGTTCCGTTTGCCTTGGTCATGCGTTTGGCCGTGGGCGGTGCGTCCGTTTCTTCTCCGACCGTGGTCACCGTGCGATGGTGATGGTACGTGGGACGGCCCCCGTACTTCGTCAGGTTCGGACGTTGTTTTCCGTGGTCTTGAGAGTCTACTCCTTCAGTGACCCTCCACTAGTCGTAGCCCACCAGTACGAGGTGCTGGTCTCACCTGGGAGTGGTGTACGGGCACTCACCTTGAGACGGTTTGTGGACCGGTTACCGTAGGCCCCTCGTCGGTAGCCAGAGTCCGGCTACGGGGGAAAACCGGTCAGAGGACCAGACCTAGTGACGCAAGGTCTGTGTGTGCACACGTGGTTGGGGGCGGTTGGACCCACGTCGACGGGCGTGACCCCAGCTAGTTACTTGTTTGTGGTTACTTGTACGGTGTCTGCGCCTCGGGTAGGACCTACCACGTCAGGCGGTTCACCTGCGGCGCGGTGTAAGACGTCAGGGGACGCTACCGGCTGTGCTTCTAGTGGGTGGTACTCCTGTCGAGTACGGAGTGACAGACTGTCAGTCGTGTGTTTCCGACCTTCGGGTTTTGCGGTTCGACCGTTGAGTTTCGGTCTCGTACCGTGGCACGTGTGTCGATTTCCGTGCCATAGGGCTTGGTTCTGTAGAGTACAGGGCTTTCCTTTCCGAGGTACTTTCCTACCGCTAGTGTAGTGGTTTCTCGTTTTACGAGGTAGGGTTCGAGTGATCCCTACTGAGTCTTGTTCCGAGACTCATTCCCTGCGTGTTTTCACCGTGTTTCAGGTGAGGCGCCACCTTCGGGGAGCGCGTCAGGAGTGCAGCGTGGTGCGGGTGCCCAGAGGTAGTGCCAGAGGTCAGAGCCGGGGTATGCCCCGTGTAGCTGTACTTTTCTTTCTTGTCACTGTACTAGTCGTGGACTACTGTTACTGTTGTTGTTATTTTATTGTGGACCATGTAAAATGTTAATTTATTTCCTGCTTAATATTATAACTGTTTAATTTCTGTAATTATTTGTGATGCTTGTGTAGTTTCCACACCATCCTTTTAACCCTTCCGAGTCTTCGGGCTCGTGGGTGGCGGTGCGAGTCTCGGGTTATCGGGCCTTCCCGGTAATCGGATTCTCGGGTCGTTACAGCTGGTATCAGAGCGCGGTTGTGGAATTACATGAGAATCATAGGTAATTGTAGTGGTCCACTAGTCCACAGCGATGATGTACAGGTGACGCTGGCATTGGGCACCGCGTGTTTATTTTGACCTTGCCGTCTCCGTGTTTTCTGTCTTGTGCTTCAGGAGCGAGGATGGCGCCGAGGAGGAGCTCTCGCTCTCAGCAGGGGCAGTCGGCTGGAGGTCAGGAGATCCAGCAGGGGGTCCAGGGGGAGCATAGCAGAGCGCCACCGGGAGCTACCGAGGCCGCGGCTACTGCGAGAGTTCCGGGGGCCGAGGATTTCTTCCGAGGCATGTACCAGCTTATGTCTCAGCAGTTCGGCGGAGAGGCTGGTGAGGGCTCGTCTGCTAGGGGTGGGCCAGGCCGAGCAGTGAGGGACTTTCTGCAGTTCCATCCACCTTATTTCAGCGGCCAGGCAGACCCTGATGCGGCTCGCGATTGGCTTGATGAGATGGAGCGGGTGTTCAGTTCTGCGAGGAGTGCTGCCGAGGACAGAGTTGTGTTGGCCTACAACCAGTTACAGGGTACGGCTCGGAGGTGGTGGTCTTCTGAGTGGAAGACGTCTTTCAGCTTCGTCCACTTGAGCAGATCGAGTGGGATGACTTCGTTAGTGCTTTCGAGCGTACGTACTGTCCAGATATTGTTGCCACGCAGCGGATGCGGGAGTTTCTGGAGCTGGTGCAGGGCGACATGTCCGTGTTGCAGTACAGGGCCCGATTTGTCGAGCTGGGTCGGTACGCACCTCACATCATGGAGCATGAGAGGGTGAGGACCACGCAGTTTGTGCAGGGCTTGAGGCTGGAGCTGAGGCACCATTTGATCGCGAATGGGGCCACTGATCTAGAGACAGCGTCTCGCGTTGCGGTTTCTTTGGAGATGGATATGCAGAGGATTCGAGGACCGATCAGCCAGGGGCAGTCTTTGTCAGGTCGCAGCCAGCAGTCGGCTACCCAGCAGCAGGGTTTCTTTCAGTCTGCGTCGGGTGGTTCAGGAGTACCGGCATCGGCAGCTTCGGTGACAGGATCTGCGTCCTTCGGCTCGAAGGTCAAGAAGTTCTTGAAGAAGAGTTTCCGTAAGAAGCACAAGGATCAGGGGCAGGCTTCATCGGGCAGTGTACAGCAGCCGATTCCTTTGCAGCGTCAGGGATCAGTGGGTGGATCGCGAGGACCTTGTCCACGGTGTGGTGGGACCCACCCAGGCAGGCAGTGCACGGCGCCGATCATCTATTTTCGGTGTGACCAGCCAGGGCATATGGCGCGTGACTGTCCTCAGAGACCGCCGCAGCAGCAGTTTCCTCAGCAGCAGCAGGTTCCCCAGCAGCAGAGGCAGCAGCAGCAGGGACAGTATCCGCCGCTACCCAGGTCAGCCAGCGTGGGAGGCAGGCAGAGGGCTCGAGGCCAGATCACGCACATGACCAGGGCAGAGGCAGTGGCGTCGCAGCTCGTGGAAGGTACCGTTCAGATTTTGGGTTGTGCGGCTCGGGTTTTGTTCGACTCTGGCGCGTCTCATTCGTTTATTTCGGAGGATTTTGCGTCGAGCGTCGAGGAGCCGGTGACCCAGTTGTCCTGTGATTTGGCAGTGGAGTTGCCTTCGGGTGACTTTATGATCACTCCGTATTGCTTCGATCAGGTTCCGGTTTGGATCGATGGGCGGAGTATGCCAGGCAGGTTGTATGCGTTGCAGCTTCGGGATTACGATGTGATTCTAGGCATGGATTGGCTCGAGACTCATGGAGCGGTGGTGGATTGTGGGATGAAGAGGGTCTACTTCCAGCATCCGAGCAAGCGGACCTTCTATTTCCAAGGTATCCGTTCCACCTCTTCTCGATTCCTTATCTCTGCTATTCGAGCCCGTCGATTGCTTGATTCTGGTTGTCAGGGTTTTCTCGCGTCCGTGGTGGTGTCTGAACGGATGGAACCGAGTGTCGAGGACATTCCGGTGGTGTGCGAGTTCCCCGACGTTTTTCCCGAGGAATTGCCTGGATTACCTCCCCAGCGGGAGATCGATTTCGTGATCGAGGTTGTGCCTGGTACGGGACCTTTGGCGAAGGCTCCCTACCGTATGGCCCCCGCTGAGTTGAGGGAGTTGAGGGCGCAGTTGCAGGAACTGTTGGCCAAGGGGTATATTCGTCCTAGCTTTTCCCCTTGGGGTGCGCCCGTGTTGTTTGTGAAGAAGAAGGATGGCAGTTTGCGGCTGTGCATTGACTATCGACAGCTGAATGAAGTGACCATTAAGAACAAGTATCCGTTGCCGCGGATTGATGACTTGTTCGACCAGCTTCAGTCCGCGCGAGTGTTCTCGCGGATTGATTTGCGGTCAGGTTACTATCAGCTGAGAATTCGCGAGTCCGATGTGGAGAAGACTGCGTTCAGTACGAGGTACGGGCATTATGAGTTTTTGGTGATGCCGTTCGGGCTCACCAATGCCCCAGCAGCCTTCATGGACTTGATGCAGAGGGTGTTTCATCCGTATTTGGACCAGTTCGTGGTCATCTTCGTGGACGACATCCTTGTCTATTCGCAGTCTGCTGAGGAGCACGCGTACCATTTGGGTGTGGTGCTGCAGACGTTGCGAGGTCACCAGTTGTATGCGAAGCTCAGCAAGTGCGAGTTTTGGCTCAGCGAGGTGCACTTTCTGGGGCACGTGATTTCTGGTGATGGCATTTCCGTGGACCCCGCCAAGGTCGAGGCAGTAATGCAGTGGCCGAGGCCGAGGTCGGTGACGGAGATCCGGAGTTTCTTGGGGCTTGCGGGTTATTATCGCCGGTTTATCCAGGATTTTTCTCGCATTGCGACCCCGATGACTAGACTCACGCGGAAGGATGTGCCTTTCGTCTGGTCTGAGGAGTGTGAGCAGAGCTTCAGGGAACTGAAGAGATTGCTCACCTCGGCTCCGGTGTTGGTTTTGCCTTCTGGATCGGGAGGTTTCGTGGTGTGTACAGATGCTTCCGGCGTTGGATTGGGTGCTGTTTTGATGCAGCATGGTAGAGTGGTGGCTTATGCATCTCGGCAGCTAAAGTCCCACGAGGAAAACTACCCTACCCATGACCTTGAGTTGGCGGCGGTGATCTTCGCGCTGAAGATCTGGAGGCATTATCTGTACGGTGAGAAGTTCGAGGTGTTCACTGACCATCAGAGTTTGAGGTATGTGTTCTCGCAAAAGGACCTGAACCTCAGGCAAAGGCGTTGGATGGAGTTCATGAAGGACTATGACTTCACCCTGTCTTATCAGCCGGGCAGGATGAATGTCGTCGCCGATGCCTTGAGTCGGAAGGTTGCGGTCAGTGCCTTGATGTTGAGGAAGTGGAGGCTCTGGGAACAAGTGCCCGAAATATCTTTCAGGCTCAAGATTCCCCAGGAGCCAGGGTTGGCGGTGCTTGCGAGTCTGACTGTCACTCCTGCTATCCGTCGTCAGGTGACAGAGGCTCAGCATGCGGACCCTGAGTTACCCCGGATTCTTGCGATGGCTGATGTGGAGCTCGGCGAGGACGGTGCTGCGAGGTTTCGTGGCAGGATGTACGTCCCAGCCGAGGAGCAGATTCGTCGTGCGGTGCTGCGCGAGGCTCATGGGAGCAGGTACACCGTACACCCGGGTGCGACGAAGATGTATCGGAACTTGCGGAGGCAGTTCTGGTGGCCTGGCATGAAGAGAGATGTTGCCGAATTTGTGGCCAGGTGCCTGATCTGTCAGCAGGTGAAGGCGGAGCATCAGCGACCAGGCGGTACTCTCCAACCCTTGGATGTTCCTGCTTGGAAGTGGGACCATGTGACCACGGATTTTGTGGTGGGGTTGCCGAGGACCCCGACTGGGCAGGACAGTATCTGGTTGCTGGTGGATCGGCTGACGAAGGTGACGCGGCTGTTGCCGGTCAAAGTCAGCTGGAGCGTGTCCAAGTTGGCTCGCCTTTATGTGGAGCGGATCGTGCCGTTGCATGGGATTCCTATTTCGATCGTGTCGGATCGGGATCCACGCTTCACTTCTGGATTCTGGAGGAGTTTCCAGCGAGCTCTTGGCACGGAGTTGGCTTTTAGCTCGGCGTATCATCCTCAGTCAGATGGTCAGTCTGAGAGGACCATTCAGACTTTGGAGGACATGCTGAGATCTTGCTGCCTGGAGTGGCAGGGGAGTTGGATTCATCACCTATCGTTGGTGGAGTTTGCCTATAACAACAGCTATCATTCGAGCATCGGCATGGCTCCCTATGAGGCTTTGTACGGGCGTCCTTGTCGGACTCCACTCGATTGGTTCGAGGTGGGTGAGCGTGTTTTGACGGGACCGGAATTGGTGCAGCAGTGTGTGGATGTTGTGCACCTGGTTCGTCAGAACATGTTGGCGGCCCAGAGTCGGCAGAAGAGCTATGCTGACCGTAGGAGGCAGCCCCTCGAGTTCGCCGTGGGCGATCATGTGTTCTTGAGAGTTTCTCCGATGAAGGGGGTGATGCGTTTTGGACGGCGTGGGAAGCTGAGTCCCCGCTATATTGGTCCTTTCGCGATTGTGGAGCGCATCGGTGAGGTTGCTTACCGGTTGCAGTTACCTCCTGAGTTGGCGTCGGTGCATGACGTGTTCCACGTCTCGATGTTGCGGAAGTATATGCCCGATGACTCTCATGTGCTCGAGTTTTCGGTTTGGCCTGAGGTGACTCCAGACCTTTCTCTCCCAGAGTTTCCGATCCGCGTGGAGGATAGGCGAGAGCAGCGCCTGCGGAACAAGGTCATTCCCTTGGTGAAGGTCGTGTGGCAGCGACACTCTGGTGGTGAGGCTTCGTGGGAACGTGAGGACGAGATGCGTCAGCAGTTCCCGTATCTGTTTGAGTGAGTCTTCCTCTTCTTTCCCCTTTGGTTGTTCTCAATTTCGAGGACGAAATTCCTTAAGGGGGGAGGGCTGTAATATCCCGGACCTTTCGGATCCTTCTTCGTGGGTCCCGGATCTGGTTTTCGGAGTGTCCGGCTCTGTTGTGTCCGAAATTTTGTTTCGGACATCTTTCGTGTTCGGATCGGCGCGATCCGGAGTCATTTCGGAGGCCCGGAGGCGTTCCGCGGCTTTTCCGCGTGTGTTTTCCGATTCCCGGTGTGTGTTTCGGCTCTTTCTTCGGAAGCTCGCTGCGGGCGAACCGGGCGGTTCACCCGGGCACGAGTGGTACCGTTGCGATCGGTGCGTTCCGAGGATTCCGGAAATGTATTTTTCTATTTTTCGATATTTTTCTGAAAAATCAGATTTTCTATATAACCCTATTTCTTTTCTTTTTCTTTTCTTCTTTCTCTTTCTTCTTCTTCCTCCCTTCTCTCCCGTGCGTTTCCACCGTGACCGCCCTCTCTCCCGGTGCTAGCCCCGGCGCCACCCCCTTCGGCTGCGGATTGCGGCGAGGCGACGGCGTCGTGGCGTAGGCGGCGGTGTGGCGATCGCGGCGGTGTTCGGTGCTCGGTGAGGGCGTGGGGAGTTCGTGAAGCTTCGAACGATTCTTGAGGATCGGCGGCGATCCGCCGCGTTTCGGACAACCCCGAGGTAGGGTGACGTTCCTTAGCCTCTTGCCGTTCGTTTCCGTGATTTGTAGGCCGCGGGGAGGCCGAGAGAGGCTTGTTTGAGCGGGTTTGGGGTTTTCCATGATTTGGGGAGAGCTCGCCCGATCTATGGTTTTAGCCCGCTATTTCATGTTTTGGTGGCTTAGAAGCATGCTAGGGGTCCTTAGGGGTCATTCCCCTTGATTTCCCCCTCTCCGGTGGAGGCATGGGGGCGTGGTTGGAGTCTTTGGGAGTTTCCACCGTTTTCGGGCGCGGACTGAGAACGCGCTATACTCCAGTAGCGCGTTCTTGATGGTCGCGCTGCCCCGATGGGGCGCGTTCATCGGAGAAGATGAACAGTAGGGCGGTTTCTGTCGCGCTATGGGGTCCTAGCGCGATCTGCCTTGTCGCGCTAGGGGTCCCTAGCGCGACCTGTCTTGTCGCGCTAGGAGGCCCTAGCGCGATCTTCCCTGTCGCGCTAGGGGGTCCTAGCGCGTTCTTCCTTGTCGCGCTAGGGGTCCCTAGCGCGATCTGTCCTGTCGTCGGGTGTTCCTCTTGGGCCGTGTGTGTGTCCTGGACACCCCGTGGAGTTCCGGGACCGTGTCTTTGGGTGTCCGGAGGTTCCGTTTGCCTTGGTCATGCGTTTGGCCGTGGGCGGTGCGTCCGTTTCTTCTCCGACCGTGGTCACCGTGCGATGGTGATGGTACGTGGGACGGCCCCCGTACTTCGTCAGGTTCGGACGTTGTTTTCCGTGGTCTTGAGAGTCTACTCCTTCAGTGACCCTCCACTAGTCGTAGCCCACCAGTACGAGGTGCTGGTCTCACCTGGGAGTGGTGTACGGGCACTCACCTTGAGACGGTTTGTGGACCGGTTACCGTAGGCCCCTCGTCGGTAGCCAGAGTCCGGCTACGGGGGAAAACCGGTCAGAGGACCAGACCTAGTGACGCAAGGTCTGTGTGTGCACACGTGGTTGGGGGCGGTTGGACCCACGTCGACGGGCGTGACCCCAGCTAGTTACTTGTTTGTGGTTACTTGTACGGTGTCTGCGCCTCGGGTAGGACCTACCACGTCAGGCGGTTCACCTGCGGCGCGGTGTAAGACGTCAGGGGACGCTACCGGCTGTGCTTCTAGTGGGTGGTACTCCTGTCGAGTACGGAGTGACAGACTGTCAGTCGTGTGTTTCCGACCTTCGGGTTTTGCGGTTCGACCGTTGAGTTTCGGTCTCGTACCGTGGCACGTGTGTCGGTTTGCGTGCCATAGGGCCTGGTTCTGTAGAGTACATGGCTTTCCTTTCCGAGGTACTTTCCTACCGCTAGTGTAGTGGTTTCTCGTTTTACGAGGTACGGTTCGAGTGATCCCTACTGAGTCTTGTTCCGAGACTCATTCCCTGCGTGTTTTCACCGTGTTTCAGGTGAGGCGCCACCTTCGGGGAGCGCGTCAGGAGTGCAGCGTGGTGCGGGTGCCCAGAGATAGTGCCAGAGGTCAGAGCCGGGGTATGCCCCGTGTAGCTGTACTTTTCTTTCTTGTCACTGTACTAGTCGTGGACTACTACTACTGTTGTTGTTATTTTTTGTGGACCATGTAAAATGTTAATTTATTTCCTGCTTAATATTATAACTGTTTAATTTCTGCAATTATTCGTGATGCTTGTGTAGTTTCCACACCATCCTTTTAACCCTTCTGAGTCTTCGGGCTCGTGGGTGGCGGTGCGAGTCTCGGGTTATCGGGCCTTCCCGGTAATCGGATTCTCGGGCCGTTACAGGTAATCTTTGTTCAGCACGGGTCCCGGCGGATATGACCGCACAACCCTCTCTCGTTGATTCTTTCTCTTCCCTTTTCGTTCCTTTCTTCTTTCTTCTTATCATTTCATTTTTTTTCTTCTATTCTTCTATTCTTCTTTTTTTTTTGGAAAGGGGGATTTGATTTCCCCTCCCTCTCTTCTTTTCCTCTTCTCTCTTTTTTTTTTAGCGGCCTTCATGATTCCTGAAAGCTGCATATGCCTCGGAGTAGCGTCCTGGAGGCCCTAAAGATAATTACGCCTGGTCCGGCTTTCCCCCCCACAGGGCTGGCGAAGACAACACCTGCAATTCATCAAAGCAGACAAACATTGTTTATTAGGAGGCCATGAGGCCTCGAATCCCGGTGAAGAGATGAAGGGTGGTTCCAGTCCCACCGGGCGTGCCAGACTTGTGAACGCACTTTTTATTTAATAAATCATTATTTATTTGTTTATTGACGTTTATTAAGTGCGTGGGCATGCCAGTCACAAAGTGACGATTTATTGTGCGCTCGATCTGACTAATCAGATGATTGTGTGGTTCGTGTCGGGACTGAGACCCGCCGCGCCATAAATGTCACGGCGTTATTTACATCCCCTCGGAGAGGGGAACACCCTTGATTAATCGCCGGGAAAAGGGGCCTCATGGCCAGGAAACTATATCGAGAGAAACAAGCCGATAGCGGTCTCGAATCAGTCGGAAAGCCCTATGTCTAGGGAAACAAGTGTTCGAAATATGTCGGTCATGTGTTGACCATTTGATGTTCGGACGAGTGTCCGGCTTCAGTGAATCGTGATCATCACGGGGAAAGTTGGAGCATTTGTATGCCAGGGTACGGCAAATTTATTGTTTAAAGGGATAGAAGACATTCGGTTAAATCCAGGTTAGAGCGGTCGGAAATCAGCGAGTTTATTGGCCCGGTGCGAGATCGAGTTAGGACCATTCTGGGGGCGCCTCCTGCGGTCCAAACGAGGCTTGCATGGGCATCATTAATATTTTCGGTGCCGAAGGGCAGCGGGAAAGTGTCCCGGGACTATATTCCAAAACAAAGATGTGTACAGAGATAGCCGGCTATAGGCCTAGGATGTGGGTCAGGCGATGGCCATGGTTGGGGCGAACCCGATGTCCACACGTGACTCACGAAGGTCTTATTGATATTCCCACACGTTGGGTTTGGGGAAGGCGAGAGCCATCTCATTCCATCCAGATTTTGTTGGTCATACACGGACCATTTTTATGTTCGGACAAAGGTCCGTATAGAAAATAAGACGGTGACGGGAGCGAATCCGTGCAAATGTCTGCCGTGAGTACGACAAGTTTAATGTGGGGTTGCGGGATTAGATCCCGGGAGAAGCGGGTCGAGTTAACGAACTATTGGCCCGAGATGTGTTCGGATCATGACCATGTCGGAGGCTCCGAGGTCCGCGTCTGATACCACAAGGCATCATTGATTTTCTCTTTGCACCCAGTCCGGGGGTGTGAATTGTTAAGTGTGGAGCCCGAACTCGCCAACGTGCACCCTCGCACGCGGATCGACCTACGCGGTCAGGTCGCGGGGGTCAAGGGGGCAGCGCCCCTTGCGGGGGTTTCCGGGGGCAGCGCCCCCGGAACAAAAATTTGATTATGGAAGGGGGAAACTTTTATTAGTTTTATTCATTAGCTCAAAACTCTTTGTTTTGTTTAATTATTCTTTCTTTTAAGCACGCCGACGAAGGGAGGTGAGCACGAGAGAAGAGGGGCGCGCCGGTGAAGGTATTACAAAGGAGGGGTGCGCGCCGGTTATGGTGTTACAAAGGAGGGGAGCGCCGGATTAAGGTAGCTCAGGGGGCGCGCCAGAAAAGGGACACCAAAGGGGGGCGCACCGGATTAAGGGGGCTCAAGGAGGCGCGCCGGGTAGAGGGATGCCAAGGGGCGCGCCGGTTAATGGCCATGAAGGAAGAGGGGCGCGCCGGGGAGAGTGTCAGGAAATGGAGGGAGTTTTTGAGTGTGAAGCTAAACCGGCGCGGGGGGGTACCGCGCCGGGTTAGCCCACGCCGGATTAGGGCGCGCCGGGTTAAGCTTCTATGAGGTTTTCTTTCATTCTGTTGGCTCTGTTTCTTGTTTCTTCAACCCACAGATTGACTTGTTGATTGGTTTATTCGTTTAATTGGTGGATTAAGTTGATAGGGTGGAAGATAAAGTGTTTTAGTTGTTTATTAAGGTGGATTAGCATGAAAATATGAATGTTTTATTAGAAGTGTTCATTGTGCAGGGTTGCTTTGTTTGGTTCAGAGGCTGCCAACATGTGATGTTCTGGCCCTCAGAGAATAGCTTGATTCGTTTGTTCCTGGCGAAAAATGGGCAGCACCTCCCCCGGACTGAGGCTTGCCAGAGACAAATAGGGGAACACCAAACGGAGCAAAGCTCCAGGGTGAACCTCAAAACTCAGAGTGAGGCCTCCGTTAACCCATAAGTGCCTATGGAGACTCGAGGACCAGCCTTCAAGAGTTCCAGCAACTCAGGGTGATGATCTCGTAGGCGGGACGGGTGTATGCCGTGAGAGGCCATGAATGTTCATCCCCTGACTGGTTCCCCTGAAGGCCGTGCCACAGAGAGGCAGGTCTCCAAGGTCCCTGGATGACAAGAGAACCGAGAGAAAGGGGAGGAGATCAAGGCAGTAGAACACTACTAATGCCAATCAAAAATCATTCCTTTTATTCATTCGCAAGGGAAAGGGAAAAATAGATACAGGAGGGGATCTGCCCCGAAGGAACGAAAACACATCAGAGAAAGAGGAAAGAAAATACATTGGCGGGGGAGGGGGGAACGGAGCACAAGCTCCTCCCCCCTCCGAGCTCACCTCTCTTCTCTCACGCTCACTCTCTTCTTCTTCACCTCACGGGCACGGGGACGAAGCCTCTTCTTTTCTCTTTTCTTCTTCTTCTCTTCGATGGCCAGCCATCAGCCGAATGAACCAACCCCACCCTGTTCCTTCTTCAGACTTGCCATTTTATAGAATGGGCATTCAGGAGTGTTCCCGCCACTTTCACCTCGTCCGCGTCGAGGTCTGAAATCGACGTGCTACGTTGGACGCTGCCGGTTTGTGCTGTACGCCACTGCTCATCTGAGGATGGGATATTCATAGATCTGCCGGCAGGATCTGCTGATGCTGCCATCACTACTGCTTTGCTGTCAAACGGGGTGAAGGCATGACTTCAAAACATTAAATGCTCTCTGCACACCGCATTTAAATGAAATAGAGCATCGGGGTTTTGATGGGATGGCATGTTTGCGCGCCGGATTAAGGTGAAATGCAAGAGAAAGGGTGTGCGCCGGTTTAACCCATGATGAAGGGGAAAAGGGCGCGCCGGTTTAACCCAAGATGAAGGGGCGCGCCGGTTTAACCCAAAATGCAAGGGGCACGTCGGTTTAACAACCAACCAAGGAATAAAGAGGAAAGGGGCGCACCGGTCTTAGTGGCGCCGTTTTAAGTGCATATCGCGTCGGTTTAAGCACCGAACGGATTCTTTTCAAAGTTGAGGCCGTTTATATGAATGTTGGCATTCCCGGCATGTTCCGGTTGCGATGTATGGCCTCCGTAACATTCTGTTCGCAGCCTCTGAGACTCGGTCCCAGACTTTGCGTGACTTTCGGTGCGTGCCGAGACTGTGCCGAAATTCTCGAATTTTCTCTGATTCAGCTCTCGGCATTGCCGGTCGGAGCGTTGTAACTGTATCTTCTGCTTAGGGGGCTTCTTTAGCGGGTAGCAGACCACCAAGCGAGTTCTCATCCTGATCGGGCGAGGCATGAGGTTTATTCGGCATTTCCGTCTTCGACTCGCGCTCGAATGTGTAGACGCGAATGTCGCCATGATCATTATCGTCATTTTTTGGCGTCCACACCTGTGTAGCAGGACAGGGAGGGGGCGTATGTGCGGGGGGAATGGGGGTCTAGAGGGGGTGGGGAGGGCTTGGTCGGAGGTGGCAGTGGAGGTGGGGGGGGGGGGGCTTGGTCGGAGGTGGCAGTGGAGGTGGGGGGCGACACAGATCTGCAGATCAAGAGAGTGGGTGAGGCTTGGTCGAAGGTGGCAGGGGGTGAGGTTTTGGCCAATGGTGGTAGGGGGTGGAGGCTTGGCTGGAGGTGGGAGGGAGAGTGGTGATGGTCGGAGGTGGCAGTGGAGGTGGGGGCAGTGCGGATCTACAGATCGAGAGGGTGGGGGGGTTGACTGGAGGTGGCAAGGGGTGGGGGCTTAGTTGGAGATGGGAGGGGGAGTGGTGGTCACCGGAGGTGGGAGGGGGGCCTATCGGCGATATACGGAATATTTTAGGTATTTTAGGTGGGAGGTTGCATCCTCTCTCTCTCTCTCTGTGCGCGCGCACGTGTGCATGCGCGCATATTTTACTACATCTATCGGCGATATACGAAATATTCTACAGAATATTTGATTTCCATCGACGTCATTTAACTCTAAGGATATAATCACAATATTTAAAACTAAATGAAGGTATTCATGATAATAGATATAAAACAGAGTTATATTTCATAAAATTGACATTTAGAAGGATATATATACAAAATTTTTAATTTTAAAAAATTGATTAAATTTTAGTTGGGAGTGTTTTGTTTTTTTCCTCTCAAGACTACTTAGAAGATTTTGTTGTACTAGACATATTTGAAGTATGTTATGTTAAATTTTCATATATTAGAGTATTTAATTTTTCATATATTAGAGTATCATGTTATGCCATATCCTCTAATATGCGTTAACGAGTAAAGAATCTAATCTACCTTTAGTTAACAAAAAATAAAAATAGTCATGATTATCCTCTCTCTCTCTCTCTCTCTCTCTCTCACTAGTCGACGATGGGGGGTGGGGGTGGAGCTGTAGAGAGGGGATGGGGCTCACCAAATGTGTGTGTGTGGGAGGGTGACCTATGTAACAGGGACAGGGAGGGGGCGTCTGTGCGGGGGAAATGGGGGTCCGGAGGGGGTGGGGAGGAGTTACAGAGAGAGGGTGGGGGGCTTGGTCGAAGGTGGTAGGGGGTGTGGGCTTGGACGGAGGTGGCAGTGGAGGTGGGGGTGACACAGATCTACGGATCAAGAGTGGGGGGGGGGGGCTTGGTCGGAGGTGGCAAGGGGTGGGGGCTTGGTTGGAGGTGGGAGGGGGAGTGACGGTGGTCGGAGGTGGCAGTGGAGGTTGGGGCAGTGCGAATCTGTAGATCGAGATCGGGGGGGGGGGGGGGTTGACCGTAGGTGACAGGAGGTGGGGGCTTAGTCGATGGTGGCAAGGGGGTGGGGGTTTGGTTGGAGATGGGAGGGGGAGTGGTGGTCGCCGAAGGTGGGGGGGGGGGGGGGTTGACCGTAGGTGACAGGAGGTGGGGGCTTAGTCGATTGTGGCAAAGAGGTGGGGGTTTGGTTGGAGATGGGAGGGGGAGTGGTGGTCGCCGAAGGTGGGGATCTCTCTCTCTCTCTCTCTCTCTCTCTCTCTCTCTCTCTCTCTGTGTGTGTGCGCGCGCGCGCGTGCGCGCGTGTGTTTGTGTACGTGTGTGCACACATGTAAGGGTATTTTACTACACCTAACTACGATATATGGAATATTCTACAAAATATTCGACTTCCATCGATATCATTAAATTCGAACGGTATAACCACGATGTTTAAGACTAAATAAAGAGTATTCATGATAATAGATATAAATTAGGGGTATATTTCACAAAATCGATATTTAGAGTGATATATATGTAAAATTTTTAATTTTAAAAAATTGATTAAATTTTAGCCGGGAGTGTTTTGTTTTTTTCCACTTGAGAGTTGAGATCCAGGTTTGTCGACCCGCGCGACCCGGCCGACTCGGTCTCGGCCTAGGTCGGGTCGCTCCCGACTCGATCCGTCTCGATCCGTCCTGCCCCATATCTAAATAAAAAAGACGTTATATATATAGAATATATATATATATATAATATAATAAAATAGAAAAATATATTATATATATATAATATATTATTAAATTAATGGGGCGACTCAATGACGACCCACGGCCCGGTCGTCCCGCAAACGACCTGGGTCGGGTCGGGTCAGGTCGTGCGGGTCGGGACGACCCGCACCGAGTCGACAAACCATAGTTGAGACCACTTAAAAGATTTTGTTGTACTGGATGTATTTGAAGTATGTTAGGTTAAATTTTCATATATTAGAGTATTTAATTTTTCACATATTAGAGTATCAAATTATGCCATATCCTCTAATTATCCTACCCATTTTTATCAGAAGTATGGATTAAGATGTTGTCATAAAATGAATATTTTACCCGACTCGGAATCTATTGCGTGCAGGGGTTTTATGCTATTTTCCTCCTTCGCATGGACCTATATGAAAAATGGCAAGTGAAATGTATATTGGGCCGTGGAGGAGAGGGGACTTAATTAACGCCCCTAGCATTCCGACGTTATTTCTGCTTTTTCCTTTTCTACCCCCTCCTCCTCCCTCTTCTTCTGTTTCCTTCACAAACCCGAACCTAAAAACTTGGTATAAGAGCTAAGTTCAGTCTGTCTGCTTGTTCTGATTAGACCGGCCATCATGAGCGCCCCCGTCCAACCAAAATTGATCAGACGACCGGAACGTAGAAGGCATCGATCGTCCAACAGCGGATTTTGGAAGGACATCGAGTTAGCATACTTGGTGGCGGTGGAGCAAAGCCGTCGATAAAGTACGTTCTCTATATGCTTCTGAGTGAAGAAGAAACCTGTCAGCTCAAGCTGCTCAACATGTTTGGGATCCAGTCCTTCTACACACATTCTGCTCCTGTTGTTCAGGCCCCTTAATCAGTCTTCTACTACTCAGTCTCAGTGGTCTCAGTTTTTATCTCGTGGGTGTGGTGACAATCTCCGTGGAGGAGGTTGGTTGTACTGGTGGTGGCCGTGGTCTACCTTGGCACACACACCATACGAAACACTCAGAGGAGTCTCTTCCAATGCCTAGTTCTGTATTGGATGCTCACCAATTTTCCGTTGAGAAGGTTCAGACTCTTCGTCAATTCATGATTGGACTTGTGTCCTTGTTGAACATGGAATTATAAACTGTATAAGCTATTTTAAGTAACACGAAGATGATTTAGGTTCGAATGCAAGATATTTTTCCACTGGCCTCGGTCAGTGTCTGAAATTTGTGGAGTTTAGAGACTCTTTAAATTCCAAGGGTAATTCTTGGGTTCTAGGGATATTTTGGGATTTTTTTGAATTTCGGAGATATTTTGATAAATTTTAAGCACAAAGAGTATTTTGATAATTTCTAAAATATCTGAGGGACATATGAGTAATGTCTATGCTCTTGGAGTATTTAGGTAATTTCTAAGCTCTAAGGGTATTTCGGTAATCTCCAAAATGCCCCGTGCATACTTTAGTAATTCTTGAGTAACACTCGGGTATAGATGCAATTTGACATTCATCACCAGTGTGAGAATAAATTGAAACTTAGGAAAGGACATATGTGTAAATATTCCTCATAAAGGGGATATGTCTGTAATTTAATTGGGAGCTAGGATATTTTTGTAATTTCTTGGAACAAATCAAGGTTTGTCGACCCGGTCGACCCGGTCTCGGAGCGGGACGGGTCGGGTCGGTCGGGTCGCACAGCGACCCGGTCCGTCCTCTCGGGCTCTCGGCGCATGATTTTTAAATTTTTTAAAAAAAAATTAATAAAATTTTATTTAAAGATTAAATGGTATATATATTTAAAAATATTAGAATGTAAAATTTTTTATGATAATAGATCCATACTAAATTACACATAATTAATTATATAAAAATAACATATTACACCGCTTAATTAAACATCATATTATATATAATACATAAAAAAATTATTTAAATTACTTAATATGTTAAAGTAAACAGTGACATAATAATGACATTCATTCATGAAGTATAAAATACAAAAATTCACTCATCCTCCTCATATGTGAAGCCTGAATCTCAAAACTCACTAATCCTCGTAATCAGTGAAGCCCGAATCTCAAAACTCACTAATCATCGTCATCAGTGAAGTCCGAATCCCAAAACTCATCATCAGATACATGAGACTGATCACCCGTATAATCTAACTCTATCCTAGTGGGTGGAGGTACATGTGGGTGGGACTGAAAATATGTAACCATCTACACAAATGATGGGTCGTGTGCTGCGGTAGAGGATACATGAAAATCTGTAAAAAAAAGTCCTCACTACATCTATAGCTTCAATTCTATCATGTGCGACTGGTGCTGGTGCTAGTGCTGGTGCTGCTCGAACTCTGGACGTGGAGGAAAATCCTGCTCCGCCCTGTGCTCGTGGTGGGGGTACCCGGGACGTAGAAGAAGATGCACTGGGTGTGCTACGAGAACCGTATCTATCCTGTAACTGTGTCCGAAAGGAATGTCGGACATCTCCCGGAACTCGGTCGCATGCACGAACATCGCGTCTCACTCCCGCAAGGTGCTCCGCAAACATGTGTATGCCGGTGACGCGATGTTCGCAGTATCTACAGTGCACATATCCATCACCCTCAACAGAGAATCCATGCTCCCACGTACGGTGACGCCGTCCGTCGATGATGATCTGCAAATGATATAAAAGTTTACATTAGTAATTTCAATGATAAGTACAAAACTCAAGATATGAAGAGATTTATAATTAATTATTAGTTAGTTATAAATATAACCAAATGATACAAACTCATTAAGAGTATGGACCCAAATTGGGCCAGTGTCCATCTCCAAACAATCTGACATTAAAAGTGTTCCGCAAATAGGACAGATAGTCTTCATAGCGCATTGAACCTGAATAGTTCTCCCAGTACATGCGTACGTAGTATTCATACTGCTGCGAACCTTGTGCGTACACGACCTCTACTGGCGCAGCTGCGGCATAAGGATACAGATACGATGGGAAAAATGAACTACTGCTATCTGAGTCGCCATGATACATCGGCTGCCGCGGTCATGACCGTCCATACGAGCTTCCAGATCCCTGGGAGTCATGTGTGCTCATCCTCTCAAAATCAGACAACATGCCTTGATAGCTGGTACTGTCTGCAACCGAACTTCCATAGTAGGGATCCCAATGATCAGCTGCCCGCCTCATCCCTGCCAGTGGAGCACCGTGGTCCTCATCTTACGTGGCATGTGTGAAGTGCTGCTCCTCTGTCTATGCGGCATGTTGACGACCCCCACGACCTTTACTATGACCACTGTTGTACTCTCTGCCACCAGCACTAGTATCCTCACGACGACTCCGTTGACCACCTTGAGAACCGCCACCTCCATGGGATGAAGACCTTGTCGGTGTACTATCATCATCGGAGTCATGACTCCCACTGATGCGGGGCTCAACAGAGGGCTCGGGAGTGTCGTCATCTGCATTGGGATCTAATGTCTCCATGTCTGCAATATCTATCAAGAATGTAAGTATTTACCTGCCATGTGAAGATCGCGGCTTATTTGTCTGTCCCATCTGTCCTCCACAATCTCTAGGATGGTGGGTCCATATTTTTTTGGACGTTGTAAGGATCTTCCGCTTGACAGCTTCTATTTTACTATACACCAACCCCATGGTTGGTACTCTATCCCCATCCACACATTGCAGTACCTCATACAGTGGCTCTATCAATGACACTAATACCTTCACTCTATCCCAAAAATTAGAGGTGTTGACAATCCCTTCGACCTCCGCCCCTTCACGTGAAGCAGCAAAAGAGGAACTCAGCCAGGTCTCACCTCTAAACATTTGCTTCAACCCATCCTTGTACTTCAGTAGGCTCTGCAATGCGATGTAGTTGGTGGTAAATCGTGTGATGTCAGGCCTCAACAGTTCGCCGCCACAATGCTCCCTCATCCATACCAATGCAAGTGTGTGGTTGTAGATATATTTCGTGATTTTTTGTGTCACCTCGACCACAGATTTGACCATACGAAGCTGCCCAATCTCTTTCAGCATCAGATCTACACAACGTGCTGCACAGGGGGTCCAGAAAATGTGCCGTTTGTTCTTCATTAGTTCCTCCCCAGCCTTCTTATAGTTCGACCCATTGTCAGTCACCACTTGCACAATGTACTCCTCCCCAATCTCAATCACCACTTGCTCCATCAATGACAAAATATATTGGTGACTGTGAATTTGACCAGACGCATCCATTGATTTGTGAAAGAAAACCTGTCTGTCACAATAAACAAGAAAGTTGATCAGGCTAGATTTTGTGGTACCTGACCATCCATCACACATCAGTGTGGCTTCGTACTTTTCCTATTTCTGTTTGAATGAGTCAATGTAACTCTTGATCTTAACAACTTGTTCATCAAGATATACGACGGCCAATTCTCTCGCTGTATATGACTACATGTGTAGCCCAAGGACATGAGCTTCCTGAAACATTGGATTGTAGTAAGGGCTATTGGCTGCATTGAAAGGCAGACCCGCGTGGTGCCACCATTTTGCAACAGTCTGACCAAGTTTCCATTTAGGCCCCTTCTGGCCATATGCATCGTCCATCCTCGTTTGCTTGCCATGCTCTCGGGATAGTGCACCGGGCTCCACATCTTCAATGTTGATCGATTGTGTCCTTTTTCCTTGTGTCCCCGAGTCACCAGTCAAGAAACTTCGTATGTCCCGTGGTTGTCGAGTCGTAGATGAACCACCACTCCCTGATGCTCCGGTCCTCGTCGCCTCGCGACTTCGGACTCTCGTCTCCTCGGGATATCTTGACTCTTCCCTACTCTGACGTAATGCCTCACGGAACTCGGCTTCGTATGGATCATTCACCGTGACATACACATTAGCCTGCTCAGTACGTGCTTGTTGGTCTTCGTCACTGGGTGTCCATGCACATTCCTCATCGTCGCTGCCGCTTGCTCTTCCGCTCATTGTCGCTTGATCTCTTGTTTTCTTTTTTTCCTTTTCTTGCGTCTCAGCTCTCTTCTCCCGCAAGTGCCTGACCATTGCAAGTTTCACATCTCGAGGCACATGGGTACACTCAGTAACCTCAGAGTATCCTTTACCGGCTCCTCCTGCCAAATGCTTCTTCAACCGAGACACCCCTCCTCCCCGGTGTTCTATTTTACAATAGTTGCAACGCCAACACCGTCGGTTGCCATCCAACATAACTTCGTGTGACCATCCAATATCATTTGGTCGTTCCCTAGGAGCCATAGAGTGCTTAACTGTATCTCCTAAATTTAAGAAATACAAATTATAAAAAATACATTATTTTAAGTCTACAACTAACAATGAAAATAATATCATTATTTCTACACCATGCAAGATTAAATTTAATATTTAATACATCTCAATATAATTTAGTTCAAAATAATATAATTATTTCTAAAACATGCATATAATGCTATTTTTTTTATTTAATACATCTACATTTACTTTAAAATTATCTGTAAAATATTTATCACTAATTATATATTTAAATTATAAACATCTCTAATTAAATTATATTATACATCTAAATTAACTTTAAAATTATTTGTAAAATATTTATCACTAATTATATATTTAAATTATAAACATCTCAAATTAAATTAGATTATACAGCTAAATTAACTTTAAAATTATTTATAAAATATTCAACACTAAATTTATATTTACATTAAAAACATCTCTACTTAAATTACATTATACATCTAAATTAACTTTAAAATTATTTGTAAAATATTTATCAATAAATTTATATTTAAATTCAAAACATATCTACTTACTTTAAATTATAACTTTAATTTTTTGTAAAATATTTATCACTACAGATATATTTAAATGAAAAACATCTTTAATTTTTTTAAAATAAAATATTATATTATTTTACGTCTACAACTAATAATGAAAATAATATCATTAATTCTACAACATGTAAGACTAAATTTTAAATTTAATACATCTCAATTAAATCTAATATTTAAACATGAATTAAATAATACATCAAAAATAAATTTATTTCTAGAACATGAATTAAACAATATTTATATTATTTCTACAACATGAATTAAACAATACATCAAAAAAAATTATTTCTACAACATGAATTAAATAAAATTATATTATTTCTACAACATGAATTAAACAATACATCAAAAATAATTTTAAACAATCTAACAAATTCTATTCTTACATTTTTTAAACTAAGAAAAAATATATAAATATATAAATTAAATTATTTTTTATTCTCTTCTCTTCCCCCCCTCCCCCACCCCCACCACCGGCCCTGGCCGCCCCTGCCCCACCCCCATCGTCCCCCTCCCCCACCCCCGCCCAGAACCACCCTCCCACCTCCGGCGGCCACCACCACCCCCCACCTCCGACGGCCCCCACCGCCCAGATCGGCCCCCCGACTACCACCGCCCCCCCTCCCTCCGGCGGCCCCCACCATGCGGTCCAGTGCGTCCCGTCCACGACCCCCAGCCCGTGCGACCCGGTGCCCGCCTGGGTCGGGTCGGGTCGTGCGGGTCGGGGCGGGTCGGGGCGGGACGGTAAACTATGGAATAAATAAGAAATATTTACATAAATTTGTACAAGTACAGAGCTTTATCATCAAATTGTGAATTTTACAGGATTTCTCCGTAAAAATGTGGGACAAACTTATGAGAATTTTGTAGAGTATTTCTACAATTACAAGACAGTTAGAGAGTTTCTTGTAATTTTAGGAGGGTATTTTCTTAATTTTTGATTGGTTCAGAAAATTGTATACTTCTATCGCCCAATATATATAAAGCATTACATAACATAGCCCCCGGGGACATAAGTGCAAGACCCAGGGTATTTATAACCCGTACGCTTGAATGAGCTGTTACAAATACAAACGAACACAAAATCTCATTCCTGCTTCTTGTTCCAAGTCTTTACATATGTCTCTGAGTGTCTCCTTTAAAGTGGGACCTCTGGGGGGTATTTATAGATTTTAAGAGGTCACTTGGACTGTAATATCCCGGACCTTTCGGATCCTTCTTCGTGGGTCCCGGATCTGGTTTTCGGAGTGTCCGGCTCTGTTGTGTCCGAAATTTCGTTTCGGACATCTTTCGTGTTCGGATCGGCGCGATCCGGAGTCGTTTCGAAGGCCCGGAGGCGTTCCGCGGCTTTTCCGCGCGTGTTTTTCGATTTCCGGCGCGGGTTTCGGCTTTTCCTTCGGACGCTCGCTGCGGGTTAACTGGGCCGTTCACCCGGGCACGAGTGGTACCGTTGCGATCGGTGCGTTCCGAGGATTCCGGAAATGTATTTTTCCATTTTTCGGTATTTTTCCGAAAATTCGGATTTTCTATAAATCCTAATCCTTTTTCTTTTCTTTTCCCCTTTCTCTTTCTTCTTCCTCTCCCTCTCTCTCGCGACCGTGAGCCCCTCTCTCTCCCTCTCTCCCATTCGGACGCGGCGAGCCCCTCTCCGGCTACGGACGGCGGTGGGGCGACGGCGCGGGCGTGTGGGCGGCTGTGAGACGATCTCGTGGGCGTGCGGCGAGCGTGGGAAGCGTGGGGAGTTCGTGAAGCTTCGAGCATTTTTCGTGATTCGTGATCGATCCGGCGGAGCATTCGCTCCATTAAGGTAGGGTGACGTTCCTTAGCCTCATGCCGTTCTTTTCCGTGATTTATAGGCCGCGGGGAGGCCGAGAGGGGATCATTTGAGCGTTTTTGGGTTTTTCCATGATTTGGGGAGAGCTCGCCCGATCTATGGATTCAATGCATGGATTCGTGTTTTGAGGGCCTAGAATCATGCTAGGGGTCCCCAGGGGTCTTCCCCTTTGTTTTCCCCCTCTCCTATGGAGGTATGGGGGCGTGGTTAGAATTTTTGGGCGTTCTTACCGTTTTCGGCCGCGGACTGAGAACGCGCTATACTCCAGTAGCGCGTTCTTGGAGGTCGCGCTGCCCCGACCGAGCGCGTTCATCGGACAAGATGAACAGGAGGCGGTTCCTGTCGCACTATGGGGTCATAGCGCGATCATCCTTGTCGCGCTAGGAAGACCTAGCGCGATGGTCGTTGTCGCGCTAGGGTTCCCTAGCGCGATGGTCCCTGTCGCGCTAGGGATCTCCCTAGCGCGATCTTCGCTGTTGCGCTAGGGTTCCCTAGCGCGTTCTTCCGTGTCGCGCTGGGTATCCCTAGCGCGATCAGGTCGTTGTTGGGTGTTCCCCTTGGGCCGTGCGTGCGTCCCGGGCACCCCGTGGAGTTCCGTGACCGTGTTTTTGGTGTCCGGAAGTCCCGTTTACCTTGGTCAGGCGTTTGACCGTGGGCCGTGCGTCTGTTTCTTTTCCGACCGTGGTCACCGTGCGACGGGGCTGGTGCGTGGGGTGATTCCCACCCGTTGTCGGTTCGGACGTCATTTTCCGTTGACTTGAGAGTCTACTCCTTCAGTGACCCTCCACTAGTCGTAGCCTACAAGTACGCGGGTGCTAGTCGCACCAGGGAGTGGTGTACGGGCCGACCTTTCGAGACGGTTTGTGGACCGGTTACCGTTGGGCCCCACGTCTTGCAGCCAGAGTCCGGCTGAGGGGAAAACCGGTCAGAGGGCCAGACCTGGGACGCGTGGTCTGTGTGTGCACACGTGGTTGGGGGCGGTTGGACCCACGTCGACGGGCGTGACCCCAGCTAGTCACTTGTTTGTGGTTACTTGTACGGTGTTTTGCGCCTCGGGTAGGACCTACCACGTCAGGCGGCTCACCTGCGGTGCGGTGTAAGACGTCAGGGGACGCTACCGGCTGTGCTTCTAGTGGGTGGTACTCCTGTCGAGTACGGAGTGTCAGACTGTCAGTCGTGTGTTTCCGACCTTCGGGTTTTACGATTCGACCGTTGGTTTCGGTCTTCTCGTACCGTGGCACGTGTGTCGATTTACGTGCCGTAGGGTCTAGTTCTGTAGAGTGCAGGGCTTTCCTTTCCGAGGTACTTTCCTACCGCTAGAGTAGTGGTTTCTCGTTTTACGAGGTAGGGTTCGAGTGACCCCTACTGAGTCTTGTTCCGAGACTCATTCCCTGCGTGTTTTCACCGTGTTTCAGGTGAGACGCCACCTTCGGAGAGCGCGTCAGGAGCGCAGCGTGGTGCGGGTGCCCAGAGGTAGTGCCAGAGGTCAGAGCCGGGGGATGCCCCATGTAGCTGTACTTTTCTTTCTTGTCACTGTACTAGTCGTGGACTGTTCTTGCTGTTGTTGTTATTTTATTGTGGACCATGTAAAAAGTTAATTTTATTTTCTGCTTAATATTATAACTGTTTAATTTCTGCAATTATTTGTGATACTTGTGTAGTTTCCACACCATCCTTTTAACCCTTCCGAGTCTTCGGGCTCGTGGGTGGCGGTGCGAGTCTCCGGTTATCGGGCCTTCCCGGTAATCGGATTCTCGGGTCGTTACATGGACCCAGATAACCCCCCCCCCCCACTTTCCCAGGGTCAAATGACTTGCTAGGTAGACAAATGACCCCATATAAGATCTATAGGGATTTAACCGGGGTTAATTGACCCCTAAAAAAAGGTGGCGATCGACCCCGATTAAGCCTATAAAGTTTAACCAGGGTCGATTGACCCCACATGGGAGGGCGATCAACCCTAAGACTTAATCGGGGTTGACTAACCCCTTTAAGGTGGGCTGTCGACCCTGGTCAGACTTAGGTGGTTAATCGGGGTCGATTGACCCCTATAGGGAGTGCGGTCAACCTTGGAGTTTAATTGAGGTTGATCGGCCCCTTTAAGGTGGGTGATCGACCTCAATTAACCCTAGGAGACTAATCGAGGTCGATGACCCGTATGTGGTCTCCCTTTTGACTCAGGGTGGGACCCCCAAGGGGGCTAGCCAGGTCCAAACGACCAAGGGTATGTTGGATTTAATGCTTTAAAAATTATCAAAGTTTGATTTTCTGTGTAGTTTTGTCTCACATTGGAAGATGAAAAAAGTTTTCATCTTCTTTTAGTTGGGACTCTTTACTACCTTATGTACTCCTTTGGGGAGACAATGGTAGTTGGGCCATTTGAGCTTGTAGGCTCCTTGGGCCTTATTTTATATCACACACGCGCGTGTATTGCCTTGCCTTGCCGGTACCGTGTCGTGCGTGCGTGTGTAGATTATTCGACCTTTATTTTTTGACCGGCGCGTCTATTGGGTTTTCTTCGCGTCTCCTCGGATTCTCTCCTGCATCTTTTTGGGAACGGGAGTGTCTGTTCGTGTGCTTGACCGTTTTAGACTCTGGTTGGGAGTCTATTTAGGGAGGCAGTTCTTCCGAGGGTTGACACAAGAAGCGAACTGATCTTCTTCTCATTTTTCTCCTCTCTGTCATCTTTTTCTGCAAGATCTCGAAGTGGTCACAGTGGTGTTCCCCCAGCGTCGTAACTTGGAGTGCACCTTTGCGCTGCCATCGTTTGGGTCGTCGTATCTTGGGGGAAGTTTCGTCGTGGAGCCTATTACACCGTGTAGGGGCGAAACGACTCTAAAGAAAGCGACTTCGCGCTTCGACCCGAGTTTGATCTTTCTAAACTTCAATTCCATATTCTTTCTGTTGATCCGCCTGATAGAGAAATCCCTCAATCGTGTATCCGTGAAGAAATTATTTTCCAACCGGATAACCGGGTTCGATGACCCGTGGGCGGTCCTATTACTTTAGGCAAGTTTTCTCATTCCCATAATCTTCCTTCTCATCGCTAGGGAATATGATTATGCTAACTTTATTTCCTTTAAATCGTTATCACCTTCACATAGGAGTTTTGTGTCTGTCGTAGAGTCTTATCATCATTCCTCCCAATTGAAAGGTTGCTTTAGATCATCCAAAATGGAAGATTGCAATGTTAGCGGAGATGCAAGTCTTGGAGAAGAACCGGACCTAGGCGCTTGTTCCTCTGTCAATAGGAAAACAACAAGTTGGTTACGGATGGGTGTTCGCTGTTAAACAAAGAACGAAAAGCATAGTATATTGCTACAAGGCTAGGCTCGTGGTGAAGGGTTACACACAGATGCATATGATTGATTGTAACGAGACATTTGCCCTTACAATTGATTATGAAAAGATGAATTTTGTGTGTACCCTCATTTCTTGCACAATAAACTGCGGATCGATGAAATGTTTTTCAGCTTGATATGAACACCTTCTTGCATGGCGAGCTTCAGAAGGAGGTGCATATGGATTAATGTGTACCCTCATTTCTTGCACAATAAACTGCGGATCGATGAAATCTTTTTCAACTTGATATGAACACCTTCTTGCATGGCGAGCTTCAGAAGGAGGTGCATATGGATCGGTGCCTCCCAGTTTTGCTAGTGCTACGGCTATTGGTAAGGTGTGTTGGCTGTACGTGTCACTCTCTTTAGGGTACGAAACACAGTCACCATGAGCTTGGGTTTGGTCGTTTCAGGGGTGTCATATTGGGTATGGAATACCAGCAGAGTAATACCAACTATACATTAATATTCTTTCGGGGGTAACGGTGGCAAAATTGCTATTCTGATTGTATACGTTGACGGTATTTATGTTCTCTTCTTTTCACTACCGATTATCGTAATCTATTAAAAATAAAAAATTATATAATAAAAAATTATTATAATAAATATCATTATAATATCATGTTTAACTGAGTTAGTTATAGTGTCACGTGTTTAACTGTGATATGTTTGGTTCGAATGTCAAGATTGTTATTTGCATTTTTGACTTTTTTAAAAAAAATAATAAAAATTTTAACAAAAATCGTGAAAAAAATATGACATCCATGAGTTTCGAATTTGAAACCCACCCACAGTGAGGAAAAAACTTCCTTAACTAATTTATTTATCTAGAGATGTTAAATATAAAATAGAATATATAATATATGAGTACATATCGATTGCGTACCACGCATCGATCGTATCGATCTCTGAATGATACGATTCTATACGTGTAATTTATCCTGTGCCAGATCGATTTGTAAAATCTTACTTACGCTTTGGCCTTTTTGTTGCGCCGTCTTTTTATTCTTCTTCTTCTCTTCTCAAACCTCAAACTCAACTGAATTGTTTCCGTAAAAGTATGGGTTTCTTTAATCATTTGGGAAATTCATGCATCACTCATATGTTTCGGGAGAATAAATAGTTAAAGATGGGTGTTAGTACTCCCGCTCAAAATTACGATGAGCTCTTTTTTTTTTTGAGGTGGTTCCCGTGCTAACTCATCCAAACAAAACCACCCCATATGACTCTTCTTTTAGGGGGGGGAGTGTCCTAATCTCGTGTGTGTTAGGTGGGTTTCCTTCCGGGCGGTCTAGGGACTCCGGCGAGGTGGGTATGCTTCAGATCTCTAGATCTCAGTATGTCTTTCCGATGGATAAGCCATCAATATAATAGGGTGCGTCACCCCCACCTCCCCTCTGTCCAACTACTACAGTGCACCCAAACATGATCCGTGAAACTCGGTGAGGTGTCTCTCAAGGGGCACTGTCGGTGCCATTATCTATTGTTGGCCACATGCTAACATCTCCCACTTGGTCAACAAACTATTATATCCCCACTGTCCGTGAGTGATATAATATTTCTTTTGAATCACTCTCACTATC
Source organism: Amorphophallus konjac (assembly GCA_022559845.1). NCBI lineage: Eukaryota > Viridiplantae > Streptophyta > Magnoliopsida > Alismatales > Araceae > Amorphophallus > Amorphophallus konjac. The sequence continues at coordinate 376,787,961 of CM040123.1, forward strand.
CGTGAGTAGTGTTTCCACTCACCATCACTGCTATACTCTCATTATCCATGAATAGTATTTCTAATACACTCCCACTATCCGTCATAGGTATCATTCTTCTCATTGTCTCATTATACGTGAATACTTTTTCGATACACTCCCACTATCCGTCAGAGGTATCATTATTTTCATTATCCATGAAAATATTTCTTTCTGGCTTATATATTCCTAAGCCCCATTAAGCCAACATGCTTAATGAAATTTTCTGCTGAGATACTTTTCGTTAATGGATCAGCAATCATATCACTTGTGGGAACATAAGTCACTTTTATTTCCCCTTTCTGTACAATATCTCGAATATGGTGATATTGTAATTCAATGTGTTTTCCTCTTGAACTGTTTGCTCCACTGTTAATCAGGTTAATAGCTGCCTGATTATCACAGTACATCTCAATTGGTCCATCTACCAAGTTGAGATTCAAATCATTCAAGAATCTTCTGATCCAAACTGCATGAGTAGCAGCTATACTACATGCAACGTACTCAGCTTTCTGTGTGTATCGAGCAACACACCCTTATTTCTTGCTTCCCCAAGAAACAACAGCACCACCAAAGATGAACAAATGTCCCGACGTGGACTTTCCGTCATCTTTATCTCCTCCAAAGTCTGCATCCGAATATCCGAGAACCTCAAGCGTATCAGCTTGATAAATAAGACTGTGGTGCAAAGTTCCTCTTAGATATTTCAAAATCCTTTTAACAGCTTCCCAATGTGTTGGGCCAGGATTGCTTTGGTATCTACTTACCAAACTGACTGGGTATGCCAAGTCCGGTCTTGAACACATCATTGCATACATCAAGCTTCTGACTGCGTGTGCATACGGCACCATGAGCGGCTCTTGTCCCTCTCCGGGGCATTGACCCTTACACAACCGTTTGTGATGGACTAACGGTGTACATGCCGGATTGCTATTATGCATTCTGAATCTCTTGAGTACAGACCTCAAATATTTTTCTTTGTTTATACTCAACATTCTAGACTTTCTATCCCTTAGGATTTGTACACCAAGAACATAGGATGCCTCACCCATGTCCTTCATTTCAAACTTTCCACTGAGTTCAAATTTAACTTTATTTTAATATTTCTATGTCATTACTGGCGAGTAAAATATCATCCACATATAGGGATAACATGATGTACTTACTCCCACTATTCATGACATATACATAGTTATCCAACTTGTTTGAAACAAACCCTAGTTGGACAACTACTTCGTGGAATTTGAGATACCATTGTCTAGAAGATTGTTTTAAACCATATATTGATTTCTTTAACTTGCATACCTTTTCCTCTTGGCCTTCCACCTGAAATCCATCAGGTTGTTGCATGTAGATGTCTTCCTTCAACTCTCCGTTAAGGAACGCTGTTTTTACATCCATCTGGTGCAGCTTCAGATCAAAATATGCAACAATTGCCAAGATCATTCTTATGGATGCAAACTTAGCCACTGGAGAATAGATTTCTTGAAAATCTATACCTGATTTCTGCGTAAACCCCTTGGCAACTAACCGGACCTTATATTTATCAATAGACCCATCAGCTCGAAACTTTTTCTTGAATACCTATTTGCATCCTATAACCTTTCGATTCTTTGGAAGATCGCATAATTCCCATACATTGTTCCTTTTCATGGAATCAATTTCTTCATTCATAGCATCTTGTCATGATTCTGTATCATGCGATTTCATCCCATCTACATAATTCATGGGATCTACGTAATTTTCATCTTCCATGTCTATCATCAGATATGAAGGCTCACAGGAATACAAATGATAATCATCCATCCATGCTGGTGGAGTTCTCAATCTTTTGTTGCCTATTCCGGATTGACCAGGCTGCATTTCATTCATAAGTACTGGTTCATTTTCCATATTTTAAGGTTCTTCCTCAATTTCTGGATCATTTCTAGGGACATCATTGTAATAGTCATCATCTATTACAACTAAAGGTTCCTTCTCTTTTTCATGAGATTCCTCTTCCTCTAGATTTTCTAGAAATGTCGCATCCCTATATTCAATTATCCCTTTTTCTTTATGGAAAAATCTATAACCAGATGATTTCTCACAATACCCTATGAATCTACATTTCAATGTCTTTGAGTCCAACTTATCTCTAAGTTGACTCGGAATGAGAACGTGGGCAATTGACCCCCACTTCTTGAGGTGACTCAAATCGGGTTTCCTCCCATTCCATAATTCATAAGGTGTACTCTCTATGGATTTTGTGGGAATTCTGTTTAAGATATGATTTGCCGTAAGCAATGCCTCTCCCCACAAATTCTTAGGGAGACCTGAATGCGATAGCATACATCTAACATCATTCATCAAAGTTCTATTCTTTCTTTCTGCCACACCATTCTGTTGTGGCGTATAAGGCATTGTCACATATCTTTTAATTCCGTGTTCTTGACAATATAACTCAAATTCTTTTGAGTTATATTCCCCACCTCTGTCCGTTCTTAACACCTTAATATTCCTTCCATGTTGCATTTCCACTTCCATTCTATATTTTCGGAAGTAATCAAATGCCTCTGATTTTGCAGAAATCAGATAAACATAGGTAAATCTGGAATAATCATCTATGAAGGTTATGAAATATTTCTTGTTGTTATATGTCTTTATACTTAGGGGGCCACAAATGTCCGAGTGTACCAACTCTAACAATTCGTTTGATCTATGACCTACTGCGAAGGGTTTCTTAGTCATCTTTCCTACTAAGTAATGTTCACAAGGTGTTAGTTCCACCTTTGACAAACCCGACAGTAGACCCATCTTTATCATTTGTTCCATTTTAGATTTTTCGGGATGTCCCAATCTAAAATGTCATAGATCACATTCTGATAAAGAACACAATGAATACTCAGAATCTTCAATATTATTATTCTCAGTGTCAATTATAGGGATACAGAATAAATCATGCTCGGGGACAAACCTCCCCATGGCAAGTACTTTCCTATCTTTCCCTATTGACACTCGGTTGTTGTAGAAACGCACTTCCAGGCCATTTTTCATCAAGGCCAGTATAGAGATTAGATTCCGTCGGATTTCAGGTGCATAGAACACATCCTTGAGGACCATGATGTTATCCCCAAGATCCAGCATGTATGTACCAACACCTTCTATATTCAGATAAGTGTTGTTGCCCATGTAAATCCTCTGTTCTCCTGTCTTTAGCTTGTTTAACATCACCAGCTCCTTCTTCGTCTTTGCAATATGACGAGTGGCTCTAGAATCGACCCACCATTCATTTGAGTCGACAATCGCGGCATTGCATTCCGTGACGCCGATGAATTCTCTCTTTCCAGCTCTTCTATTTTCCGGGTGTTGTTTGTTTCCACCCTCATTGTCTTGTTTTTGGGGACAATTTACTATAAAGTGGCCAAATTTTCCACATGAGTAGCAAGCACCACGAAGAACCTTCTTTCCTTTGCCTTGGAATTTGTTGCCCTTAAACTTGGGCATTTGCGTTCCGAGTGGACGATTCTGGCCGGTGGGCTTCCGGTGTACAGCATTGGCCTCCTGCAAGTGCGCTTCTAGTTCTTTTCTCCTGCCCATTATGTCCTGCTCAATTGCTAACCGAGCTAGCAAATTTGTGACACTTACAATAGAACCACTCATTCTTAAGGTTGTGGCAGCCATGTCTAATGATGCTGGCAAACTATTCAATATAGTCGCCACCTGCATCTTCTCTAGAATTTCGGTTCCAGCGGTCGATAGCTCCTTAGCCATGACAATCATTTTATTTACATGCTCGACAACGCTATCACCTTCCTGCATCTTACACGTGTTGTAACGATGCAATAAGAGTTGAGTATTCACCTCTGTTTTGGTGTCATACTTCTCTTTGATAGCTTTCCACATTTCATTGGAGGGTTTGTAAGTTTCAAAAAACGTTATTAAATTATCATCCATGAACATGAGCATTAGGCTCTTAGCCTTTTTGTCATCTATTAACCATTGCTCCCATTTTTTCTTTTCCACTTCCGTGGATGTTTCATTAATGATTAATTTCCGGAACATTGATATCAATGACATGTTCTATGTTGTCATGGATAAGGGCATATCGGATTTTCCGGTGCCACATGTCAAAGTTGGTTCCATTAAGTTTGTCTAACTTTGCCAACTCCAAAATAATGAGCTTACTGGCCATTATGATTATAATGAATCTGAAAGGTGGACAACTTAATTTAATAAGCTTAAACATGATGATAAAAATTAAACTAATGTTTATGTTGATTAATTCTATCATTTATTTGTGAGGGGTTTGATTTTTTATTCTGTCTTGTTTAATTAGTGTGGGCAAAATAACTAAGAAGTAACAATTAAGCTACAATTAAATATTTAAACAAAAATAGCATGCCCAAATAAATGAGATTTTTTTTAAATACTTTGTGTGAACAAAATAACTAAATATTAAGTTACAACTTATTAAACAATGTTTATTGTTTAAACACGATATATGTACTAACAAGATATGTTTACAAATGAAATTAATATGGATGGGTTCACGTGAAAAAAAAAGGGAAATGGAACTAGCCCTTTTATCTGTCAGATGGCAGATGGCAAATTTTTTTTTTTTAAGATTAACTCACTAAATGAGAAAGATCAATATATAAATATATATTAATTATGTATCTAATAACATGGATGCTTTTCTACATATTTTTAAATGTCAAACAATAAGGATAATTAAAATATGAAATCTATTAAATATAAATGCAGTAACAGTTTAACAAGTTCAGTTTTAACTGTTTAATAAGTACACACAAAAAAAAACTTTCAAATCTCATGTCTTACGTAGATGAGTTCAAAGTAGATTCTACGGAGACATAACTGATAAAACATGAGTGCACAGAAATAGAATAATATTTTATATGCACACTTTTATATGAAGTCACTTTTCTATCTAATTCACGTGTACTCACGTGAAGTGTAAGAAGATTGCCCCCCTCCCCTTCGGCTCCACCTCACGGCTGCTCGCTGGGCTCTCACGATCGCCACCCTCGCCACTGCTGCGGCCTTCCCGTCATAGTCGCCGCGTTCTGACATCCCCGCGTGCTCGTCCGCCGCTACTCACCGCCACTGCGGCAGCTGCCCCCATTTGCCACCGGGACCGCCTGGACCGCTGTTGCAGCCGCTGACGCTGCCATCCTCCGCCGCAGCCTCTCCTCCTCGCCGTCGGCCTCCTCGGCCTCCCCTCCTCGCTGCCGGCATCCTCCGCCTTGCTGTAGCCCCGCCTGAACGCCGTCGTCCATCGCTGCCCACTGCAACCCCCTGCTGTATCGTGAGAAGGAAAAGAGGTAAGTGCCCTCTCCTTTAGGGTGGTAAAAGAAATACGTGGTACACTTTGTGGCTCGCGTGAAGTTAATAAAAAAAAAACCTGACATCTGTCACATAACAGGACTCATACCTCTCAAAGTGGAGACATCTTCACGTGAACCCATCCCATTCTTTAATCATGTTCTCTTCTTTTTAAGTCATCCATCAATTATAATAATATATATATATAAAGAGAGAAACATGTAACGTCAGCGTCGGTGGTGAGATCAGCGGGCAGCGGTAAGGTAGCCGCAGCAGCGGCGTCGAAGGCGCAGGGGACTGATCATGGCGGCAGCACCGGCGGTGAGGGCTGCCGTAGCAGCGGATGGCAGTGGCGCGGTGGTGAGCACGACGTCCGGGCGGTGCTGCAGCGAGGTAGCAGCGACAGGAGGCTCCGGCGAGCTGAAGAAGTGACAGACGGCCTAGGCAGCGGCAGCAGGAGATGTGTCGGGCAGGGTGGCCTTCCGCAGGGCGGCGGCGACGATGGGCAAGATGGGTCGCGAGCACCGGGCAGTGGTGGACGCAGTGAATCGGTGAGCTGGAGCCGCGGCGGAGCAATGGCAGCGGCACGCTGCGTCGACGAAGGGGGGTGGCACACAGGTGAGGATCAACGCACGCTCTGATACCAGTGTAGTTTTATCTAGGAGGTGGGTTTCCTTCCGGACGGTCTAGGGACTCCGGCGAGGTGGGTATGCTTCAGATCTCTAGATCTCAGTATGTCTAATAGTTTTATATTTGAGTTCATATCCATAATCTGTATGTAATATCTTGATTAAATGGTAAAAACATGTTTGATTAATTTCTAAATAGTCATATTTACATCCATAGATAATTATTCATGTTATTAGGGATTGATATATAATGATGTTTGTCATTTAGTGTTTTTCTTAAAAAAAAACTTATATATTTAGATATAATATTCTTGCATATTCAGTTATCTGTTGATTCATTATTTTGTTAATTAGTTATTTTGATCACAGATTAAATAAGACAAAACAAAAATATCAAACCCTTCACAAATAAATGATAGAATTAATCAACATAAATTTTAGTTTAATTTTTGTCATCATGTTTAGGCTTATTAAATTAAGCTGTCATATTTTCATATTCATTATAATCATAATGGCTAGTAAGCTCATTGCTTCGGAGCTGGTAAAATTAGACAAACTTAATGGAACCAACTTTGACATGTGGCACCGGAAAATCCGATATGCCCGTATCCATGACAACATAGAACATGTCATTGACACCAATGCTCCAGAAGTTATTGAAACATCCACGGAAGTGGAAAAGAAAAAACGGGAGCAATGGTTAATAGATGACAAAAGGGCTAAGAGCCTAATACTCATGTTCATGGAGGATAATTTAATAAAGTTTTTCGAAACTTATAAAACCTCCAATGAAATGTGGAAAGCTATCAAAGAGAAGTATGACACCAAAACAGAGGTGAATACTCAACTCTTATTGCATCATTACAACACATGTAAGATATAGGAAGGTGATAGCGTTGTCGAGCATGTAAATAAAATGATTGTCATGGCTAAGGAGCTATCGACCGCAGGAACCGAAATTCCAGAGAAGATGCAGGTGGCGACTATATTGAATAGTTTGCCAGCATCATTAGACATGACTGCCACAACCTTAAGAATGAGTGGTTCTGTCATAAGTGTCACAGATTTGCCAGCTCGGTTAGCAATTGAGCAGGACATAATGGCCAGGAGAAAAGAACTAGAAGCGCACTTGCAGGAGGCCAATGTCGTACACCAAAAGTCCACCGGCCAGGATCGTCCACTTGGAACGCAAAGACCCAAGTTTAAGGGTAACAAATTCCAAGGCAAAGGAAAGAAGGTTCCTCGTTGAGCTTGCTACTCATTTGGGAAGTTTGGCCATTTTATAGCAACATGTCCTAAAAAATAAGGCAATGAGGGTGGAAACAAACATCCGAAAAATAGAAGAGCTGGAAAGAGAGATTCATCGACGTCACGGAGTGCAATGCCGCGATGATCGACTCAAATGAATGGTGGGTCGATTCTCGAGCCACTCGTCATATTGCAAAGACGAAGAAGGGGCTGGTGATGCTAAACAACCTAAAGGCGGGAGAATATAGGATTTACATGGGTAACAACACCTATCTGGATGTAGAAGGTGTTGGTACATATAGGCTGGATCTTGGGGATAACATCATGGTTCTCAAAGATGTATTCTATGCACCTGGAATCCGGCGGAATCTAATCTCTGTACCGGCCTTGATGAAAAATGACCTGGAAGTGTGTTTCTACAACAATCGAGTGTCAATAGGGAAAGATAGGAAAGTACTTGTCATGGGGAGGTTTGTCCCCGAGCATGATTTATTCTGTATCCCTGTAATTGACACTGAGAATAATAATATTAAAGTTTCTGAGTATTCCTTGTGTTCTTTATCAGAATGTGATCTATGGCATTTTAGATTGGGACATCCCGAAAAATCTAAAATGAAACAAATGATAAAGATGGGTCTACTGCCGGATTTGTCAAAGGTGGAATTAACACCTTGTGAACATTGTTTAGTAGGAAAAATAACTAAGAAACCCTTCGCAGTAGGACATAAATCGAATGAATTGTTAGGGTTGGTCCACTCGAACATTTGTGGCCCCCTAAGTATAAAGACGTATAACAACAAGGAATATTTCATAACCTTTATAGATGATTATTCCAGATTTACCTATGTTTATCTGATTTATGCAAAATCAAAAGCATTTGATTGCTTCCGAAAATATAGAATGGAAGTGGAAAGGCAACATGGAAGGAATATTAAGGTGTTAAGAACAGATAGAGGTGTGGAATATAACTCAAAAGAATTTGAGTTACATTGTCAAGAACACGGAATTAAAAGATACGTGACAATGCTTTATATGCCACAACAGAATGGTATGACAGAAAGAAAGAATAGAACTTTGATGAATGCTGTTAGATGTATGCTATCGCATTCAGGTCTCCCTAAGAATTTGTGGGGAGAGGCATTGTTTACGGTAAATCATATCTTAAACAGAATTCTCACAAAATCCGTAGAGAGTACACCTTATGAATTATGGAATGGGAGGAAACCCGATTTAAGTCACCTCAAGAAGTGGGGGTCAATTACCCACGTTCTCATTCCGAGTCAACTTAGAGATAAGTTGGACTCAAAGACATTGAAATGTAGATTCATAAGGTATTGTAAGAAATCATCTGGTTATTGATTTTTCCATAAAGAAAAAGGGATCATTGAATATAGGGATGCGACATTTCTAAAAAATCTAGAGGAAGAGGAATCTCATGAAAAAGAGAAGGAACTTCTGGTTGTAATAGATGATGACTATTACAATGATGTCCCTAGAAATGATCCAGAAATTGAGGAAGAATATCAAAATATAGAAAATGAACCAGTACCTATGAATGAAATACAGCCTGGTCAACCCGGAATAGGTAACAAAAGATTGAGAACTCCACCAGCATAGATGGATGATTATCATTTGTATTCATGTGAGCCTTCATGTCTGATGATGGACATGGAAGACGAAAATTCCGTAGATCCCATGAATTATACAGATGCGACAAAATCGCATGATACAGAATTATGGCAAGATGCCATGAATGAAGAAATTAATTCCATGAAAAGGAACAATGTATGAGAATTATGCGACCTACCAAAGAATCGAAAGGCCATAGGATGCAAATGGGTATTCAAGAAAAAGCTTCGAGCTGATGGGTCTATTGATAAATATAAGGCCCGGTTAGTTGCCAAGGGATTTACACAGAAACCATGTATAGATTTTCAAGAAATCTATTCTCCAGTGCCTAAGTTTGCATCCATAAGAATGATCTTGGCAATTGTTGCATATTTTGATCTGGAGCCGCACCAGATGGATGTAAAAATAGCATTCCTTAACGGAGAGTTGATGGAAGACATCTATATGCAACAACCTGATGGATTTCAGGTGGAAGGCCAAGAGGAAAAGGTATGCAAGTTGAAGAAATCAATGTATGGTTTAAAATAATCTTCTAGACAATGGTATCTCAAATTCCACGAAGTAGTTATCCAATTAGGGTTTGTTTCAAACAAGTTGGATAACTGTGTATATGTCATGAATAGTGGGAGTAAGTATATCATGTTATCGCTATATGTGGATGATATTTTACTCGCCAGTAATGACATAGAAATATTGAATAAAGTTAAATTAGAACTTAGTGGAAAGTTTGAGATGAAGGACATGGGTGAGGCATCCTATGTTCTTGGTGTACAAATCCTAAGGGATAGAAAGTCTAGAATGTTGAGTATAAATCAAGAAAAATATTTGAGGTCTGTACTCAAGAGATTCGGAATGCATAATACCAATCCGGCACCTACACCGCTAGTCCATCAGAAAGGGTTGTGTAAGGGTCAATGCCCCGGAGAGGGACAAGAGACGCTCATGGTGCCGTATGCACAATCAGTCGGAAGCTTGATGTATGTAATGATGTGTACAAGACCAGACTTGGCATACCCTGTCAGTTTGGTAAGTAGATACCAAAGCAATCCTAGCCCAGCACATTGGGAAGCTGTTAAAAGGATTTTGAAATATCTGAGAGGAACTTTGCACCACAGTCTTATTTATCAAGCTGATACGCTTGAGGTTCTCGGATATTCGGATGCAGACTTTGGAGGAGATAAAGATGACGGAATGTCCACGTCGGGACATTTGTTCATATTTCGTGGTGCTGTTGTTTCTTGGGGAAGCAAGAAATAAGGGTGTGTTACTCGATACGCACAGGAAGCTAAGTACGTTGCATGTAGTACAACTACTACTCATGCAGTTTGGATCAGAAGATTCTTGAATGATTTGAATCTCAACTTGGTAGATGGACCAATTGAGATGTACTGTGATAATCAGGTGGCTATTAACCTGATTAACAGTGGAGCAAACAAGTCAAGAGGAAAAGATATTGAAATACAATATCACTATATTCGAGATATTATACAGAAAGGGGAAATAAAAGTGACTTATGTTCCTACAAGTGATATGATTACTGATCCATTGACGAAAAGTATCTCAGCAGAAAATTTTATTAAGCATGTTGGCTTAATGGGGCTTAGGAATATATAAGCCAGAAAGAAATATTTTAATGGAAAATGAAAATAATGATACCTCTGACGGATAATGACAGTGTATAGGAAGATGTTCCTTTTCATGTCTGATGATAGACATGGAAGACGAAAATTACGTAGATCCCATGAATTATGTAGATGCGATGAAATCGCATGATACAGAATCATGGAAAGATGCTATGAATGAAGAAATTGATTCCATGAAAAGGAACAATGTATGGGAATTATGCGATCTTCCAAAGAATCGAAAGACTATAGGATGCAAATGGGTATTCAAGAAAAAGCTTCGAGCTGATGGGTCTATTGATAAATATAAGGCCCGGTTCGTTGCCAAGGGGTTTACACAGAAACCAGGTATAGATTTTCAAGAAATCTATTCTCCAGTGGCTAAGTTTGCATCCATAAGAATGATCTTGGCAATTGTTACATATTTTGATCTGGAGCTGCACCAGATGGATGTAAAAACAACGTTCCTTAACGGAGAGTTGAAGGAAGACATCTACATGTAGCAACCTGATGGATTTCAGGTGGAAGGCCAAGAGGAAAAGGTATGCCAGTTAAAGAAATCAATATATGGTTTAAAACAATCTTCTAGATAATGGTATCTTAAATCCCACGAAGTAGTTATCCAACTAGGGTTTGTTTCAAACAAGTTGGAAAACTGTGTATATGTCATGAATAGTGGGAGTAAGTATATCATGTTATCGCTATATGTGGATGAAATTTTACTCGCCAGTAATGACATAGAAATTTTGAATAAAGTCAAATTTGAACTCAGTGGAAAGTTTGAGATGAAGGACATGGGCGAGGCATCCTATGTTCTTGGTGTACAAATCCTAAGGGATAGAAAGTCTAGAATGTTGAGTATAAACCAAGAAAAATATTTGAGGTCTGTACTCAAGAGATTCGGAATGCATAATAGCAATTCGGCACCTACACCGTTAGTCCATCAGAAACGGTTGTGTAACGGTCAATGCCCCGGAGAGGGACAAGAGCCGCTCATGGTGCCGTATGCACAAGCAGTCGAAAGCTTGATGTATGCAATGATGTGTATAAGACCGGACATGACATACCCAGTCAGTTTGGTAAGTAGATACCAAAGCAATCCTGGCCCAGCACATTGGGAAGCTGTTAAAAGGATTTTGAAATATCTGAGAGGAACTTTGCACCACAGTCTTATTTATCAAGCTGATACGCTTGAGGTTCTCGGATATTCGGATGCAGACTTTGGAGGAGATAAAGATGACGGAAAGTCCACGTCGGGATATTTGTTCATATTTCGTGGTGCTGTTGTTTCTTGGGGAAGCAAGAAATAAGGGTGTGTTACTCGATACGCACAGGAAGCTAAGTACGTTGCATGTAGTACAACTACTACTCATGCAGTTTGGATCAGAAGATTCTTGAATGATTTGAATCTCAACTTGGTAGATGGACCAATTGAGATGTACTGTGATAATCAGGCGGCTATTATCCTGATTAACAGTGGAGCAAACAGTTCAAGAGGAAAACATATTGAAGTACAATATCACTATATTCGAGATATTGTACAGAAAGGGGAAATAAAAGTGACTTATGTTCCCACAAGTGATATGATTGCTGATCCATTGACGAAAAGTATCTCAGCAGAAAATTTCATTAAGCATGTTGGCTTAATAGGGCTTAGGAATATATAAGCCAGAAAGAAATATTTTCATGGATAATGAAAATAATGATACCTCTGACGGATAGTGGGAGTGTATCGGAAAAATATTCACGTATAATGAGACAATGAGAAGAATGATACCTCTGAAGGATAGTGGGAGCGTATCAGAAATACTACTCATGGATAATGAGAGTATGGAAGTGATGGTGAGTGGAAACACTACTCATGGATAGTGGGAGTGATTCAAAGGAAATATTATACCACCCACGGACAGTGGGGATATAATAGTTTGTTGTCCAAGTGGGAGATGTTAGCATGTGGCCATCAATCCCGTTGGGAGGCTCCTCACCGGGTTTCACGGATCATGTTTGGGTGCACTGTAGCAGTGGGAGAGAGGGGAAGTGGGGGTGACGCACCGTATTATATTGATGGCTTGCCCATCGAAAAGAAACACAGAGATCTACATATCTAAGATGTGATACCGACCTCGCCGGAGTTCCTAGACCTTCCAAGAAGGAAACCCACCTCGGCGACCATACTACACTGGTATCAGATCAACAGGTCTGCCACCACCGCTGCTAACACCAGCCGGTGCCAATGCCCCCTCTGCGGCCTCCCCGAACGCCGTCGGCACCTCTCACGCGAGCCCCCACCGCAGACGCCCACTGTCGCCGCTATGGCTCCGGGCCATCCACCGCTCCAACGACCGCCGCGCGTCGACGCTTGATCGGGGACGGGCGCCACCGCCACTGCAGCTGCTGCCGCGTTGCCACCGTGGCATCACCGCCCACCAGTAACAGCCCCTTTCGTCGCGGGTGGGGCTTCTCACCTCCAGTCGCCCACCGTCGGCTGCCCATCGTCGCCGCCGCCTTGCTGAAGGCCAGCTTGCTCGACCCATCGTTGCTGTCGCTGCCGTCATTCCTCCCCACGCCACAAGGCCACCGACGCCTGCACCACGCCGACGCCGCCGCACCCCGGCCTCACCCCACGCTGCTGCCTCCTCGTCGCCGGCCTCCACCGTGCCAGCCATCGCGGCCTCCCTCCACCACCGTCGCTGCGGCTCGCTCCCGTCCGCCGCTGCAGTCTGTCACCGTTGCCGCCGACGCCGTTGCTCCGTCGCCGCACCCCTTCACCGCCGCCGCGATCCTTCACGACCCAGTCGCCCTTTGCGCCGGGGCTGCCCATCCGCCAACCGCATCCGCCCGGGATCTGCTGCTCGCCGCTGTTGCAGCGCCCCTGGTCTTCATCACAGCGCCGCTGTTGCCTCCATCGGTGGCATCCAGGTAAGGTGCTTGACACCGTAGATGGAGGAGTAAGCCGCAAAAGGTGTTTATCTTCTCACTGGAACGGTGAACCCATAGATCACATTAGTTAATAAAAAAAATTATGTAAAGGGGATGAGCCCATCTGTCAAAAGGGACAGATAGAGGTGTCTCTTCACTCACGTGAAGGTGATAGAGCCTGTCAATCATTATAAAAAAAAAGGGGGAAAGGACCTTCTCGTGAAAAATAAACATGTATGCTCCATGTTAAAGTAGTATTTAACAGAGAAACAGTAATCTCAGGTGAAAAGGAGGTGTCAATTTTAAAAAAAAGGAGACTTTTTTTTAATGACGGGAAAGAAAAGAACCCACCCCACTTGCTTTCCGTATTATAAAATTGCGAATTGTCGTACAGTAATCATACTGTGAACAGAGAGAGAATTTAAGACATACAAAATATACATATAAAATAAAGTGTTATTATTTCTACACCACCATTACAGCATGTCTATCACAATATAGTTACTCTTCTTGAAAACTCCTGCAGACTGTCAGATATAAAGAAAAGGGCAATGATATTTCTATTAATACAGTAATTCTTAGTACAATTTTGAAGTGTTTTATCTTTGTGATAATATACATGTCCTACACTAATCATATATCTATACTGATTAAAACTTTTAGTGTGTTCATACTCATTTGGTATTAATCTCATTTGTAAACATATCCTGTTAATCTTGTTTAAATAATATGTGTTTTCGTATCATGTTTACTAATAAATGATTGTTCTTGATTATTATTCAATTGTAGTTTAATCATTAGTTATATTTCTTAAAATTGATTAACAGCATATTATTTGTACTAATATCATGTCTACGTTAATATTTTGACATAATCTGTCGTTAACATCTTGATAGAAATTAGTTACATTGATAATCTGTTTAAATAAAAAATATATGTTTGATTAATTTCTAAATAGTTATATTTTCATCCATAGATAATTATTCATGTTATTAAGGATTGATACATGATTGATTTATATTGATACTTATCATTTAATGTTTATAAAAAAAATCATCATCATACAACATTTTTTATGACATTTTTGCATATTTAGTAATTTGTCGATTGATTAGTTTGTCAATTAGTTATTTTTTTTAAAATTAAACAAGACTAAACAAAATTACAAAACCCCTCACAAATAAATGACAGAATTAATCAACTTAAACCTTAGATTAATTTTTGTCATCATGTTTAGGCTTATTAAATTAAGCTATCATATTTTCAGATTCATTTTAATCATAATGGCCAGTAAACTCATTGCTTCAGAGTTGGCAAAATTAGACAAACTTAATAGAACCAACTTTGACATGTGACATCGAAAATCCGATATGCCCTTATCCATGACAACATAGAACATGTCGTTGAAACCAATGCTCCGGAAGTTATTGAAACATCTACGGAAGTGGAAAAGAAAAAACGGGAGCAATGGTTAATAGATGACAAAAAGGCGAAGAGCCTAATGCTCATGTTCATGGAGGATAATTTAATAAAGTTTTTCGAAACTTACAAAATCTCCAATGAAATGTGGAAAGCTATCAAAGAGAAGTATGATACCAAAACAGAGTGAATACTCAACTCTTATTGTATCGTTACAACACATGTAAGATGCAGGAAGGTGATAGCGTTGTCGAGCATGTAAATAAAATGATTATCATGGCTAAGGAGCTATCGACCGCTGGAACCGAAATTCCAGAGAAGATGTAGGTGGCGACTATATTGAATAGTTTGCCAGCATCATTAGACATGGCTGCCACAACCTTAAGAATGAGTGGTTCTATTGTAAGTGTCACAGATTTGCCAGCTCGGTTAGCGATTGAGCATGACATAATGGCCAGGAGAAAAGAACTAGAAGCGCACTTGCAGGAGGCCAATGCTGTACACCGGAAGCCCACCGGCCAGAATCGTCCACTCGGAGCGCAAAGGCCCAAGTTTAAGGGTAGGGCGAAGGCGAGATGGGTTTCTTTTCGGACGGATTAGGGACTCCGGCGAAGTGAGTATGTTTCAGATCTCTAGATCTCACACTTCCGATGGGCATAACCCATCTTCCTTTATAGGAGGGTGCTTCACCCACTTCCCCTCTGTCCCACCTTCCACTGTGCACCCTTTCCTCAGATCTGGAAACAAGGTGAGGTGTCTCCCAATGGGATGTGTCTCCCAACGGGATTGTTGGCCACATGCTAACATCTCCCACTTGGCCAACAAACTATTATATCCCCACTGTCCGTGGGTGGTATAATATTTTTTTTGAATCACTCCCACTATCTGTGAGTAGTGTTTCCACCCACCATAACTTCTATACTCTCATTATCCCTGAGTAGTATTTCTGATACGCTCCCACTATCCGTCAGAGGTATTATTCTTCTCATTGTCTCACTATACGTGAGTACTTTTCCGATACACTCTCACTATCCGTCAGAGGTATCATTATTTTCATTATCCATGAAAATATTTCTTTCTGGCTTATATATTCCTAAGCCCCATTAAGCCAACATGCTTAATGAAATTTTCTGCTGAGATACTTTTCGTCAATGGATCAGAAATCATATCACTTGTGAGAACATATGTCACTTTTATTTTCCCTTTCTGTATAATATCTCGAATATAGTGATATTGTACTTCAATATGTTTTCCTCTTGAACTGTTTGCTCCACTGTTAATCAGGCTAATAGCCGCCTGATTATCACAGTACATCTCAATTGGTCCATCTACCAAGTTGAGATTCAAATCGTTCAGGAATCATCTGAACCAAACTGCATGAGTAGCAGCTGTACTACATGCAACGTACTCAGCTTCCTGTGTGTATCGAGTAACACACCCTTGTTTCTTACTTCCCCAAGAATCAGCAGCACCACCAAAGATGAACAAATGTCCCGACGTGAACTTTTCGTCATCTTTATCTCCTCCAAAATCTGTATCCGAATATCTGAGAACCTCAAGCGTATCAGCTTGATAAACAAAACTGTGGTGCAAAGTTCCTCTCAGATATTTCAAAATCCTTTTAACAGCTTCCCAATGTGCTGGGCCAGGATTACTTTGGTATCTACTTACCAAGCTGACTGGGTATGCCAAGTCTGGTCTTGTACACATCATTGCATACATCAAGCTTCCGACTGCTTGTGCATACGGCACCATGAGCGGCTCTTATCCCTCTCCGGGGTATTGACCCTTACACAACCGTTTCTGATGGACTAACGGTGTAGGTGCCGGATTGCTATTATGCATTCCGAATCTCTTGAGTACAGACCTCAAATATTTTTCTTGGTTTATACTCAACATTCTAGACTTTCTATCCCTTAGGATTTGTACACCAAGAACATAGGATGCCTCACCCATGTCCTTCATCTCAAACTTTCCACTAAGTTCAAATTTGACTTTATTCAATATTTCTATGTCATTACTGGCGAGTAAAATATCATCCACATATAGGGATAACATGATATACTTACTCCCACTATTCATGACATATACACAGTTATCCAACTTGTTTGAAACAAACCCTAGTTGGATAACTACTTCGTGGAATTTGAGATACCATTGTCTAGAAGATTGTTTTAAACCATATATTGATCTCTTTAACTGCATACCTTTTCCTCTTGGCCTTCCACCTGAAATCCATTAGGTTGTTGCATATAGATGTCTTCCTTCAACTCTCCGTTAAGGAATGCTGTTTTTACATCCATCTGGTGCAGCTCCAGATTAAAATATGCAACAATTGCCAAGATCATTCTTATGGATGCAAACTTAGCCACTGGAGAATAGATTTCTTGAAAATCTATACCTGGTTTCTGCGTAAACCCCTTGGCAACTAACCGGGCCTTATATTTATCAATAGACCCATCAGCTCGAAGCTTTTTCTTGAATACCCATTTGCATCCTATAGCCTTTCGATTCTTTGGAAGATCGCATAATTCCCATACATTGTTCCTTTTCATGGAATCAATTTCTTCATTCATAGCATCTTGCCATGATTCTGTATCATGCGATTTCATCGCATCTACATAATTCATGGGATCTACGTAATTTTCATCTTCCATGTCTATCATCAGACATGAAGGCTCACAGGAATACAAATGATAATCATCCATCCATGCTGGTGGAGTTCTCAATCTTTTGTTGCCTATTCCGGGTTGACCAGGCTGCATTTCATTCATAGGTACTGGTTCATTTTCCATATTTTGAGGTTCTTCCTCAATTTCTGGATCATTTCTAGGGACATCATTGTAATAGTCATCATCTATTACAACCAGAGGTTCCTTCTCTTTTTCATGAGATTCCTCTTCCTCTAGATTTTCTAGAAATGTCGCATCCCTATATTCAATGATCCTTTTTCTTTATGAAAAATCTATAACCAGATGATTTCTCACAATACCCTATGAATCTACATTTCAATGTCTTTGAGTCCAACTTATCTCTAAGTTGACTCGGAATGAGAACGTGGGCAATAGACCCCCACTTCTTGAGGTGACTCAAATCGGGTTTCCTCCCATTCCATAATTCATAAGGTGTACTCTCTACGGATTTTGTGGGAATTCTGTTTAAGATATGATTTGCCGTAAGCAATGCCTCTCCCCACAAATTCTTAGGGAGACCTGAATGCGATAGCATACATCTAACAGCATTCATCAAAGTTCTATTCTTTCTTTCTGCCACACCATTTTGTTGTGGCGTATAAGGCATTGTCACATATCTTTTAATTCCGTGTTCTTGACAATATAACTCAAATTCTTTTGAGTTATATTCCCCACCTCTATCCGTTCTTAACACCTTAATATTCCTTCCATGTTGCCTTTCCACTTCCATTCTATATTTTCGGAAGCAATCAAATGCCTCTGATTTTGCAGAGATCAGATAAACATAGGCAAATCTGGAATAATCATCTATGAAGGTTATGAAATATTCCTTGTTGTTATATGTCTTTATACTTAGGGGGCCACAAATGTCCGAGTGGACCAACCCTAACAATTCATTCGATCTATGTCCTACTGCGAAGGGTTTCTTAGTCATTTTTCCTACTAAGCAATGTTCACAAGGTGTTAGTTCCACCTTTGACAAACCCGGCAGTAGACCCATCTTAATCATTTGTTCCATTTTAGATTTTCCGGGATGTCCCAATCTAAAATGCCATAGATCACATTCTGATAAAGAACACAAGGAATACTCAGAATCTTCAATATTATTATTCTCAGTGTCAATTACATGGATACAGAATAAATCATGCTCGGGGACAAACCTCCCCATGGCAAGTACTTTCCTATCTTTCCCTATTGACACTCGGTTGTTGTAGAAACGTACTTCCAGGCCATTTTTCATCAAGGCCGGTACAGAGATTAGATTCCGCCGGATTCCAGGTGCATAGAACACATCCTTGAGGACCATGATGTTATCCCCAAGATCCAGCCTATACGTACCAACACCTTCTACATCCAGATAGGTGTTGTTACCCATGTAAATCCTCTGTTCTCCTGTCTTAAGCTTGTTTAGCATCACCAGCCCCTTCTTCGTCTTTGTAATATGACGAGTGGCTCCAGAATCGACCCACCATTCATTTGAGTCGGCAATCGCGGCATTACATTCCGTGACGCCGATAAATTCTCTCTTTCCAGCTCTTCTATTTTCCGGGTGTTTGTTTCCACCCTCATTACCTTTCTTTTGGGGACAATTTACCATAAAATGGCCAAACTTCCCACATGTGTAGCAAGCACCACGAGGAACCTTCTTTCCTTTGCCTTGGAATTTGTTGCCCTTAAACTTGGGCCTTTACGTTCCAAGTGGACGATTCTGGCCGGTGGACTTTCGGTGTACGGCATTGGCCTCCTGCAAGTGCGCTTCTAGTTCTTTTCTCCTGGCCATTATGTCCTGCTCAATTGCTAACCGAGCTGGCAAATCTGTGACACTTATAACAGAACCACTCATTCTTAAGGTTGTGGCAGCCATGTCTAATGATGCTGGCAAACTATTCAATATAGTCGCCACCTGCATCTTCTCTGGAATTTCGGTTCCAGCGGTCGATAGCTCCTTAGCCATGACAATCTATTTATTTACATGCTCGACAACGCTATCACCTTCCTGCATCTTACATGTGTTGTAACGATGCAATAAGAGTTGAGTATTCACCTCTGTTTTGGTATCATACTTCTCTTTGATAGCTTTCCACATTTCATTGGAGGTTTTGTAAGTTTCGAA
The DNA here is from genome assembly GCA_022559845.1 of Amorphophallus konjac. NCBI lineage: Eukaryota > Viridiplantae > Streptophyta > Magnoliopsida > Alismatales > Araceae > Amorphophallus > Amorphophallus konjac. Next base: position 376,807,573 of record CM040123.1, read on the forward strand.
AAACTTTATTAAATTATCCTCCATGAACATGAGCATTAGGCTCTTAGCCTTTTTGTCATCTATCAACCATTGCTCCCAATTTTTCTTTTCCACTTCCGTAGATGTTTCAATAACTTCTGGAGCATTGGTGTCAATGACATGTTCTATGTTGTCATGGATAAGGGCATATCGGATTTTCCGGTGTCACATGTCAAAGTTGGTTCCATTAAGTTTGTCTAATTTTGCCAACTCCGAAGCAATGAGCTTACTGGCCATTATGATTATAATGAATCTGAAAGGTGGACAACTTAATTTAATAAGCCTAAACATGATGACAAAAATTAAACTAATGTTTATGTTGATTAATTCTGCCATTTATTTGTGAGGGGTTTTATATTTTGTTTTGTCTTGTTTAATTAGTTTGGACAAAATAACTAAGAAGTAACAATTAAGTTGCAATTAAATATTTAAACAAAAATGGCATGTCCAAATAAATGAGATTTTTTTTAAAATACTTTGTGTGAACAAAATAACTAAATATTAAGTTACAACTATAATTAGTAAACAATGTTTATTGTTTAAACACGATATATGTACTAACAAGATATGTTTACAAATGAAATTAATATGGATGGGTTCACGTGAAAAAAGGGAAATGGAACTAGCCCTTTTATCTGTCAGATGGCAGATGGCAAATTTTTTTTTTTAAGATTAACTCACTAAATGAGAAAGATCAATATATAAATATATATTAATTATGTATCTAATAACATGGATGCTTTTCTACATATTTTTAAATGTCAAACAATAAGGATAATTAAAATATGAAATCTATTAAATATAAATGCAGTAACAGTTTAACAAGTTCAATTTTAACTGTTTAATAAGTACACACAAAAAAACTTTCAAATCTCATGTCTTACGTAGATGAGTTCAAAGTAGATTCTACGGAGACATAACTGATAAAACATGAGTGCACAGAAATAGAATAATATTTTATATGCACACTTTTATATGAAGTCACTTTTATGTCTAATTCATGTGAAGTGTAAGAATGTCTCTCCTTTTTATGAAAATGGGCACGTGAAATCACAGTTTTTATTACGAAAGACAGATGACAATGATGATATGTATAGTTTTTATTAATATACGCAGTATTCTAAGGCAATATCACTTGGGTGAACTGACACCAGATATGAGGTGTCTTTTTCACGGATGGGAGGCCTCTGAGCGTCCCTTTTTTTATATATATAAATGTCATGTGTGTACGTATATTAACTAATGTGATATAGTAAACATGCTAAGTAAAGGAGAGTGAGTAATGATGATATTCATTAATTTAAAAAAAGTTTTAACTGTGTTCATAGGAAAAACACTTCACGTGGGTGCACCCTTTTATGCTGACAGAAGAGAGCCCCTTTCCTTTTAATGCGTCTGACGAGTGACAGAAACTTTACACTCCCTTTTTTTAAAAAATTATAATTGGCAGCCGCGTTCAAGTAAACTTAGCCATATTCTTATACCCCACTTCCATTGAAGGCGAAGGCCACTTACCTTTTTCGACGACTGAGCAGGGAGCAGCAAGAAGGGGAGGCCGCGGCGGATGGAGGTGGTAGCCGCAGCAGCGGCGAGGGTGGCAGCGGCGTGCAGCCTGACGACAACGGCGGTATCGGCGGCCGGGCGTGCGAGGGCGATGGAGCGACAGTCACGGAATGGGAGGGGCAGCAGCGGCGAGGGCTCCGGCGAGCGGAGGGGGGTTGGCCTTGCGGCGTGGGTGACACCGGTGGGGAAGGCCGGTAGGTGGCGTCCGATCGATGCGGAAAGGAGCCCGGCAGGTGACGAGGCAGTCATGTGCTCCAATGCGACCCTCGTCAGCGGCAACGGTCCAGCCGGCAATGGTACGCGTTGTCGACGTAGGAGGATCCCACAGCGACGCGAGGTGTCGATCGGTCGCGACTGGAAACGCCGACAGTGGGCGGTGGCGACGATGCAAGGCATGCTGTGGTGCACGGATGCTCGATCCGGAAGGTGCAGCAGCGTAGTTCGGTGAGGATGGCGTCCGGGCGGTGCTCGCTCGATGGCAGCGGCGCCCTGGGAGTCGACGGCAGCAGCGGCCGCAGCGGAGTCGCTAGACGCGGTGGAGGGAGGCGCTGCGGTGGTGGGATGCAGCCGCAGTGGCAGCAGCGGCGCGGGGTAGCTGGGCAGCGCGGTGGGGGAAGACTGCGGCGGCGGCTCTGGCTCTGATACCAGTGAAGGGCGAAGGCGAGATGAGTTTCTTTCCGGACGGGTTGGGGACTTCGGCGAGGTTGGTATTCTTAGATCTCTAGATCTCACACTTCCGATGGGCATAACCCATCTTACTTTATAGGAGGGTGCTTCACCCACTTCCCCTCTGTCACACCTTCCACTGTGCACCCTTTCCTCAGATCCGGAAACACGGTGAGGTGTCTCCCAACGGGATGTGTTGGCCAGCAATCCCGTTGGGAGACACCTCACCGTGTTTTCGGATCTGAGGAAAGGGTGCACAGTGGAAGGTGGGACAGAGGGGAAGTGGGTGAAGCACCCTCCTATAAAGTAAGATGGGTTATGCCCATCGGAAGTGTGAGATCTAGAGATCTGAAACATACTCACTTTGCCGGAGTCCCTAATCCGTCCAGAAAGAAACCCATCTCGCCTTCGCCCTTCACTGGTATCAGAGCGAGCTAGATCCGCTGCTGCCGCTGCTCTCCGGACACCGCCTCGCCAGCCGTCCTCACAGCACCCCTGTCGCCGCTGCCGTTACTGTGCCACGGCACCACACCTGCCGGCCTCCCTTACCGCGCACAGCCGCTGTCGCTCCTGGCCTCCTCCGCGCGCCGAGAACCCTCTACGCCCAGAAAACCACCGGCCTCCCCGTATTCACCGCCAGCCTCCTCCTCCGCACCAGCCATCGCCGGCCCTCTCTCCGCCACCGTCGTTGCGGCCCGCTCCCTCACGGCTGCGCCAACACCCCGCTGCGACCGTCACCGACCACCACACGCTGCAACCACCGAACAGGGAGAGCCTCTCCCCACTCGTGTCGTCGCGATCCCGCCCACGCCGCTACTGCATTCTCGTCATCACCACCTCGCCGGCCGTTCCCGCCGCCCTCACACGCCAGGTCGCCGTGTTGCTGCTGCCTTAACCACGCCGTTGCGGCTCCCTCCACACTCGGCCGCTGCCGGACCTCGGCCACTGATCACCGCTGTTGCAGCACTGCTGGGTCTTCACCACAGCGCCGCTGTTGCCTCCATCGGTGGCATCCAAGTAAGGTCGCGAAAGGTGATTCTCTTCTCACTGGAACGGTGAACGATCACATTAGTTAATAATAAAATTGTAAAGTGGATGAGCTTTCATCTGTCGAAAAGGACATATACAAGTGTCCCTTCACTCACGTGAAAGAGACAGAGCTTGCCGATTGCAATTAAAAAAGGGGGGTGCGGCATCGACCTCTCATGAAGGGAACAAAACCTGTCGGGAGGGTAGTATAAAATTACTGACTATCGTACAGTAATCATATCGTGAACAGATAAAATGTGCATACAAAATAAAGTTTTATTATTTCTGCACCTTTAATATAATTTTATTATTTCTGTACCACCTTCACAGCATGTCTATCACAATATAGTTACTCTTAAACTGATTCACGTGAAACCTCCTACAGACTGTCATATAAAGGAAAGGCAGAGACATTCCTATTAATACAGTAGTTCTTAGTACAATTTTGAAGCGTTTTATCTTCGTGATAATATACATGTCCTACACTAATCACATATCTATATTGATTAAAAATTTTCGTGTGTTCGTACTCATTTAAAATTAATATCATTTGTGAACATATCCTGTTAATCTTGTTTAAATAATATGTGTTTTCGTATCATCTTTACTGATAAATGATTGTTCTTAATTATTATTTAGTTGTAGCTTAATCATTAGTTATACTTCTTAAAATTGATTAACAACATATTATTTGTACTAATATCATGCCTAGGTTAATATTTTGACATAATCTGTCGTTAACATCTTGATAGAAATTAGTTACATTGATAATCTGTTTAAATAAAAAATATATGTTTGATTAATTTATAAATAGTTGTATTTTCATCCATAGATAATTAGTCATGTTATTAAGGATTGATACATGATTAATTTATATTGATATTTATCATTTAATGTTTATAAAAAAAATCATCATCATACAACCTTTTTTTTGTTATGACATTTTTGCATATTTAGTAATTTGTCGATTGATTAGTTTATCAATTGGTTATTTTTTTTAATTAAACAAGACTAAACAAAATTGCAAAACCCCTCACAAATAAATGATAGAATTAATCAACTTAAACCTTAGATTAACTTTTATCATTATGTTTAGGCTTATTAAATTAAGCTATCATATTTTCATATTCATTATAATCATAATGGCCAGTAAGCTAATTGCTTCGGAGCTAACAAAATTAGACAAACTTAATGGAACCAATTATGACATGTGGCACCGGAAAATCCGATATGCCCTTATCCATGACAACATAGAACATGTCATTGATACCAATGCTCCGGAAATTAATGAAACATCCACGGAAGTGGAAAAGAAAAAATGGGAGCAATGGTTAATAGATGACAAAAAGGCTAAGAGCCTAATGCTCATGTTCATGGAGGATAATTTAATAAAGTTTTTTGACACTTATAAAACCTCCAATGAAATGTGGAAAGCTATCAAAGAGAAGTATGACACCAAAACAGAGGTGAATACTCAACTCTTATTGCATCGTTACAACACGTGTAAGATGCAGGAAGGTGATAGCGTTGTCGAGCATGTAAATAAAATGATTGTCATGGCTAAGGAGCTATCGACTGCTGGAACTGAAATTCCAGAGAAGATGCAGGTGGCGACTATATTGAATAGTTTGCCAGCATCATTAGACATGGCTGCCACAACCTTAAGAATGAGTGGTTCTATTGTAAGTGTCACAGATTTGCCAGCTCGGTTAGCTATTGAGCAAGACATAATGACCAGGAGAAAAGAACTAGAAGCGCACTTGCAGGAGGCCAATGTTGTACACAGGAAGCCCACCGGCCAGAATCGTCCACTCGGAACGCAAAGGCCCAAGTTTAAGGGTAACAAATTCCAAGGCAAAGGAAAGAAGGTTCCTCGTGGTGCTTGCTACTCATGTGGAAAATTTGGCCACTTTATAGCAAATTATCCCCAAAAATAAGGCAATGAGGGTGGAAACAAACAACACCCGAAAATAGAAGAGCTGGAAAGAGAGAATTCATCGGCGTCACGGAATGCAATGCCGCGATTGCCGACTCAAATGAATGGTGGGTCGATTCTGGAGCCACTCGTCATATTGCAAAGACGAAGAAGGGGCTGGTGATGTTAAACAAGCTAAAGACAGGAGAACAGACGATTTACATGGGCAACAACACCTATCTGGATATAGAAGGTGTTGGTACATACAGGCTGGATCTTGGGGATAACATCATGGTCCTCAAGGATGTGTTCTATGCACCTGGAATCCGACGGAATCTAATCTCTGTACCGGCCTTGATGAAAAATGGCCTGGAAGTACGTTTCTACAATAATCGAGTGTCGATAGGGAAGGATAAGAAAGTACTTGTTATGGGGAGAATTGTCCCCGAACACGATTTATTTTGTATCCCTGTAATTGACACTAAGAATAATAATATTGAAGATTCTGAATATTCCTTGTGTTCTTTATCAGAATGTGATCTATGGCATTTTAGATTGGGACATCCTGAAAAATCTAAAATGAAACAAATGATAAAGATGGGTCTACTGTCGAGTTTGTCAAAGGTGTTGTGAACATTGCTTAGTAGGAAAGATGACTAAGAAACCCTTCACAGTAGGTCATAGATCAAACGAATTGTTAGAGTTGGTACACTCGGACATTTGTGGCCCCCTAAGTATAAAGACATATAACAACAATGAATATTTCAGAACCTTCATAGATGATTATTCCAGATTTGCCTATGTTTATCTAATCTCTGCAAAATCAGAGACATTTGATTGCTTCCAAAATTTATAGAATGGAAGTGGAAAGGTAACATGGAAGGAATATTAAGGTGTTAAGAACGGATAGGGGTGGGGAATATAGCTCAAAAAAATTTGAGTTATATTGTCAAGAACATGGAATTAAAAGATATGTGACAATGCCTTATACGCCACAACAAAATGGTGTGGCAGAAAAAAAGAATAGAACTTTGATGAATGCTGTTAGATGTATGCTATCGCATTCAGGTCTCCCTAAGAATTTGTGGGGAGAGGCATTGCTTACGGCAAATCGTATCTTAAACAGAATTCCCACAAAATCCGTAGAGAGTACACCTTATGAGTTATGGAATGTGAGGAAACCCGATTTGTGTCACCTCAAGAAGTGGGGGTCTATTGCCCACGTTTTCATTCCGAGTCAACTTAGAGATAAGTTGGACTCAAAGACATTGAAATGTAGATTCATAGGATATTGTGAGAAATCATCTGGTTATAGATTTTTCCATAAAGAAAAAGGGATCATTGAATATAGGGATGCGACATTTCTAAAAAATCTAGAGGAAGAGGAATCTCATGAAAAAGAGAAGGAACCTCTGGTTGTAATAGATGATGACTATTACAAAGATGTCCCTAGAAATGATCCAGAAATTGAGGAAGAACCTCAAAATATGGAAAATGAACCAGTACTTATGAATGAAATGCAGCCTGGTCAACCCGGAATAGGCAACAAAAGATTGAGAACTCTATCAGTATGGATGGATGATTATCATTTGTATTCCTGTGAGCCTTCATGTCTGATGATAGACATGGAAGACGAAAATTACGTAGATCCTATGAATTATGTAGATGCGATGAAATCGCATGATACAGAATCATGGCAAGATGCTATGAATGAAGAAATTGATTCCATGAAAAGGAACAATGTATGGGAATTATGCGATCTTCCAAAGAATCGAAAGGCTATAGGATGCAAATGGGTATTCAAGAAAAAGCTTCGAGCTGATGGGTCTATTGATAAATATAAGGCCCGGTTAGTTTCCAAGGGGTTTACGCAGAAATCAGGTATAAATTTTTAAGAAATCTATTCTCCAGTGGCTAAGTTTGCATCCATAAGAATGATCTTGTCAATTGTTGCATATTTTGATCTGGAGCTGCACCAGATGGATGTAAAAATAGCGTTCCTTAACGGAGAGTTGAAGGAAGACATCTACATGCAACAACCTGATGGATTTCAGGTGGAAGGCCAAGAGGAAAAGGTATGCCAGTTAAAAAATTAATATATGGTTTAAAACAATCTTCTAGACAATGGTATCTCAAATTCCACGAAGTAGTTGTCCAACTAGGGTTTGTTTCAAACAAGTTGGATAACTGTGTATATGTCATGAATAGTGGGAGTAAGTACATCATGTTATCGCTATATGTGGATGATATTTTACTCGCCAGTAATGACATAGAAATATTGAATAAAGTCAAATTTGAACTCAGTGGAAAGTTTGAGATGAAGGACATGGGTAAGGCATCCTATGTTCTTGGTGTACAAATCCTAAGGGATAGAAAGTCTAGACTGTTGAGTATAAACAAAGAAAAATATTTGAGGTCTGTACTAAAGAGATTCGGAATGCATAATAGCAATCCGGCACCTACACCGTTAGTCTATCAGAAACGGTTGTGTAAGGGTCAATGCCCCGGAGAGGGACAAGAGCCGCTCATGGTGCCGTATGCACAAGTAGTCGAAAGCTTGATGTATGCAATGATGTGTACAAGACCGGACTTGGCATACCCAGTCAGTTTGGTAAGTAGATACCAAAGTAATCCTAGCCCAGCACATTGGGAAGCTGTTAAAAGGATTTTGAAATATCTGAGAGGAACTTTGCACCACAGTCTTATTTATCAAGCTGATACGCTTGAGGTTCTCGGATATTCGGATGCAGACTTTGGAGGAGATAAAGATGACGGAAAGTCCACGTCGGGACATTTGTTCATCTTTGGTGGTGCTGCTGTTTCTTGGGGAAGCAAGAAACAAGGGTGTGTTACTCGAAACACACAGGAAGCTGAGTACGTTGCATGTAATACAGCTGCTACTCATGCAGTTTGGATCAGAAGATTCTTGAATGATTTGAATCTCAACTTGGTAGATGGACCAATTGAGATGTACTGTGATAATCAGGCAGCTATTAGCCTGATTAACAGGTGAGCAAACAGTTCAAGAGGAAAACATATTGAAGTACAATATCACTATATTCGAGATATTGTACAGAAATGGGAAATAAAAGTGACTTATGTTCCCACAAGTGATATGATTGCTGATCCATTGACGAAAAGTATCTCAGCAGAAAATTTCATTAAGCATGTTGGCTTAATGGGGCTTAGGAATATATAAGTCAGAAAGAAATATTTTCATGGATAATGAAAATAATGATACCTCTGACGGATAGTGGGAGTGTATCGGAAAAGTATTCACGTATAATGAGACAATGAGAAGAATGATACCTCTGACGGATAGTGGGAGTGTATCAGAAATACTATTCATGGATAATGAGAGTATAGCAGTGATGGTGAGTGGAAACACTACTCACGGATAGTGAGAGTGATTCAAAAGAAGTATTATATCACTCACGGACAGTGGGGATATAATAGTTTGTTGGCCAAGTGAGAGATGTTAGCATGTGACCAACAATAGATAATGGTACCAACAGTGCCCGTTGAGAGACACCTCCCCGGGTTTCACGGATCATGTTTGGGTGCACTGTAGCAGTGGGACAGAGGGGAGGCGGGGGTGACGCACCCTGTTATATTGATGGCTTGTCCATCGGAAAGACATACTGAGATCTAGAGATTTAAGAATACCCATCTCGCCGGAGTCCCCAACCCGTCCGGAAAGAAACCCATCTCGCCTTCGCCCTTCAGTGTGTAAAGGTTCGAACAATGTAGTGGATGTCAGAGGGTGGGACAGTTAATTTCCAACTTCCTCACATTATCCCATAATTGACATGCTTTCCCTCCGATGCTCTACGCTTATGTTTGAGCCCAAAAATTCGCACCGGTGATTGTGGCATTCCCCCCCCCCCCCCTACCTCTCAGCATCTGATAATTAAGGGGAGATAAGGCCTCTTTGACGTGTTAAAATTTTAGACTCCGTGGCTCCAGTGACCCACCAACATGATGACGGGATTTTAAGTTTAAAAACCTCTCTTGCTGCTATTGCGTGAGAAGTGAAATCTCATCTATGGATTTATTAGGTCATATATTCAAATATATCCCGTAAACAGCAGCGAGATTCATAGAAATTATTCCTCTTTCGTTTTATGCGAATAGCCCATTGATTAGGTACTTTGGGAATCGGAGAGGAGAATCAAAGGGCAGGGGGTTCGATACTTGGCGTCCTCAAATAATTGAAGGGCAGATGATCCAACAAACTAACAGTTTGGTGTCTGCAAATGATCTAGTGACCGGCCGATGATCCCGCTAATTAATAGCCATCACGTCTGCAAATAATTTGAGAACGGATAGTCCCGCTACGCATGTTGGGGAGCGAAATCGAACACGTGAACCGCCAAAGCACTCATCTAATTCAAAAAAAAAATTGGGTCTATTTTTTTATCAATTTTACACGTATTTTTAATGAGATTTTTAATATTATAAAAGTGACAAATTATTATTTAAGAGTGAAAAATAATTATCTAAGGATGATAAATAATTATATAAGAGTGACAAATAGTCAGCTCCTGTCAATTTTCGCATATACTCAAAGTGACGAATAAGACTTCCAATATTATTTAAGGATGGCAAATAACTATCTAAGAATGAAAATAACTATATAAGAGTGATAAATAACTATGTAAGGATAACAAACAGTCAACTTATATCAATTTTAGTGCATTCTTGAGGTGACGAACGAGACTTCCACTGTTCTTTAAAGATGACAAATAATTATCTGAGAGTGAAAAATAACGGTCTAAGAATGACAAATACATGAATAAGGGTGATAAATAAATAAAAATATACATAAATATTTAAATAATTTAATAGGTGAGATTTACGTGCCGATGACATGGATCAATAATGACTAGTAACTTTTCTACCCGTAAAAGAGGGTAACTAACATTTTTCTTCGGATTAATCGTCAACATAGGCAGGATCACGCCCCCCCCCCCCCCCAACCAAAATGGTGCTCTCCTGCTAGCCACTGTTGGACAGGGTCCCTACGACATTCTCACTCAGGGAAGGATGCCTCTTAATTCTTCTTCGCCGTCATTTGCTCTGTCATGGTGATGGGCGAGGAAACCCTTCATCCCGTAAATATTACGCGCCCGCCCTTTGCGAATCTTCTTCTTCCCATTCCCCACCCACTCTGAGAAAGAGATACCGCTCTTCTTCGTTGATGTCAAGCATTTCTCGATTATGTTTCTCCTGAGAAGTATTCTATTTAATTTTTTCATTCTTCGGGACTTGAGGACGTCAATGTTGGCAAGGTGATGTTATTGATATCTACTGCTAATTATCCAGAAAACAAACCATTTTTCGATGAACAAGAACAGTTTCAAATATAAGATTTGTCGATAACTACAGTTAATGGATATAGGGGTGGGTGGGGGTGGGTGGGGGTGCTGCTCTTAATAGACATGAAGGTGAATGTGTGACTCTCTATACCACATCCAATTCATTGGCATCCCCAATGAGAAGACAACCAAGGCATATTAGTTCCATTCTTGAATGTCTAGCTAGGGATGAAACTGACATGAGTTGGATCAGATCATGGTGAGCCCTCACCACAACCTAGCAAAGCTAGATCCCTCCCAACTTGAACCCAAGCCCACATCGGCTTCACCTTAAAATTCACATTAATTGCAACGAACCGACTAACTCAAAAACATTAATACAAGTAAGTTGTCTATGTAATATGCAAAAATATCGTTTATTACACACTCAAGGGTATGACGCAGGATTGATCTGTCCTCGCGGTGGTACCGCGACGGACACCCACCTCCTTTGGAAGGTGGTGGCCACAAGTTCCATCTCCACCTCCAACCAACCGGAGGTGAGAGATTTAATCGTTTGGAGTTATCCCTCTTTCGTGTCAATAGTGAGCATGTGTAGACATCTCCGAGAGAGGTCATTCGGATGCCCTCTAATTAGTTGGTTCTCCTCTCCCCTCTCTCTTTCCAGTGTCCCCTCCCAAAAAAAAAGGACATTGATAGGATTGACCCAAAGCATCGGCACCCCACCCCATTCTGATGATAGCTTGAGTTGAAAGGGCATGCTGCGCCACCTTGCGGGGCCCATAATTTTCAGTAAAGAGGATGCCCGTTCTTTTTTTTTTTGTGATTTTTTTTGATGAATAACTCGTCCTCCAAATTGTCTAAAATGATAAAATAATATATATATATATATATATTTGTATTTGTATGCATCACCTGCGGTGCAACGATTGGAACTCGATCGGGTTTAAATTGCTCTCAACCCAAATCTTGTCCAATCCAAATCGACTTTTTAAAGTTGACCCTCAAATTCGGGGTAGGGCATCCCAAACATGTGGTACGATTTTCTTCCTACTACAAACTGGTCAACAGTTGGCACCTCTCCAGTTCAAGAACGAAGGGCGGAGAAAATGACTTTCAAGAGAGAGTGGCGGACCAAGTGGACCTCAGGGGCTGCACTCGCGGAGAGTACCATACGTTGCAGAGTCAAAACGGGAGAGTACTCCAACAGCAGCCATACAAGAGAGATGGGGGATCACGGCAGAACTGGGTAGCTTCTACCGGGGAAGAAATTCGATGGATAGTTGTCAGATTGGCCAGATACTTGCTTTGTTTCTATCCTTTAGATAGGAACATTTTTTATTATCATCCTTATCCACCTGTATTTTTATTGTTATCCTTCGAGATTATGAAAGATTTTAGTCATTAATAGATGCTACGTGTCAACTAATTAAACTATGTAGAATTTTTTATAGTACAATTCCGGTACGTGCGCAGTATGTCATATCTTACCTTCAAAAAAGTTTATCTAGTATTTGGAACCTTCCATGTTAAAAAAAATACTCTTTCTGATGATGGCATAGGGCTCCCAATTGTTTATTCCATGTTCCTCTAGATGGTGGGGAAGGTAGATATTTTTTTAACTTGGTACCTTTCCCTGTGCTTAATGACCGACTGTTTCTAGAGTCTAGACTAGGGGACATTTCTCTAGTTTTTCCTTGTCTTTGGTCCTCCCACACACACTTCTCTTCACATGTCCGTGCTTCCCTTCTAGATGCATGCGTCCCTCCATCCTCCGCCCTCCATCATCCTCTCCACCCCTTCACCCTCCGTCATCTTTCACCCCACCTCTGAGCTCCGCCCTTTGGCCCACCATCCGCCTCTCCTCCGACCTCCGCCTCTATCGCCCTCTGCCCCTCCACCTCGCCCTCCTCCCGCCTCTCTCCATCTTCCCAATCTGTCTTCTACCTCTTTTCCTCGCCTCCCCTGTTAGGTCGAGCGGTCCAACTCTTTTGTCAACGTCCCTCTTAGGTGTGCCCCGTTTCCCTCTCAATCCAGGTTTTTTTACTCTCTCCCCTAGCAACTTTCATTTCTCCTATTTTGGTGTGAAGTTTGTCTAGTCCCTTGCCCTTTTCTAGAATCCCACACCCATCAGCTCTTCTTTCCCTCCAAGTGTATTTTATTTGCCGGATTCAATTCCTCCCATACTGTCTTCTTGGTCCCTCACAGCGGTTCTTTTGACTGATTTGCGTATCACGACAGTGTCGTATTTAGAGATATTTCGACTTTGTAGGTTCTCTATGTAACACCCCAACTTATCCGAAACTTAAAAATAATTAAATAATTTATATTTAGAATCCATATAGATTTTAGATTCTCTTAATCAAATCTCAATATCTTAAATTATAGAGTGAATATGAGTTTAACGAGTTTTATTAAATAAATTAAATAGATATCTCACTTCATTAATATGTAACTCTTCATAGGAATATCATAATATGGTCAATATTAGACCAATTGAAAAGAGAATTTAAAGATCTACAAATTTCATATTGAGCATATTTTTAAATTTTGATATTTGGTTGGTTAAAAATAAGATAGAATAGATTAGTTTCTTGAGACCCTGTTATTGTTAAGTTTTATGGGGATTTTTTGTAAAAATTACCCCCCTCTCTTATACCCCCCATGCTCATCCGATGGAGGTTAAAAAAAATATAAGTATATAAAATGTGTCACTTTAAGGAGGTGTGGGGCGACAAACCGTAATTAGCGTCTGTTACGGGATTAGGTCTATTTCCGAGGACAAACGAACTTCTGTAAAATCTAGAACCCAGAATAAGAAAATTTTCTGGAGAATGGTGGGGTATTAACTCCCGATCTTGTATGGTTGATCAAGGCCAATAGACTCCAGCGTTTAGACCATTTATCTTTATGCCGACGTATGGATGCCTAGGTATGTGTTTGTTACTGCTTATAGTGACGGGATGTCTATCCAATATGTGCTTATCCAATATGCGATAACTAACTAATGCATAATGTAATTCTGTAAATAGGCATGATTTAATATGAAATTCAGATTTGATATATGATTATGATATGATCTAAAAATAAGTTTATCTGTATAAGCTCTGATTTAGTTAAGATATGTACCATGTCATTTATAAGTCAGATAAGATTTGTTATACGTATTTTCTTATAATATGAAAAATTATCATGGTCTACTAGATTTCCTTCGCATTCATAGTATATGTACAATCCAATGAAATTATGATTAGCTTTATATATATCATGGATTTGCACATGTTAGTATATGATAAGCATGCGATTGATTTTAATGTCTTCTGAGTCTTTAGACTCATATCTGTTATCCAACCATTTCAGGAAATTGACAAGTGTGCGCTTTGACTCCGACGGCCAGTAGGTCGGAGGGTGATCCCGGGTGTAATTTGGATTCCGCTGCGTATAATAAATAGGTTTAGTTTTCTTTTGAATAATGAATGTAAATATGATTTTTGGGTAGAGATATGTAGAACACTGTATATGATGTAAATTATGTGTGTTTATATTATGGAAATGATATGGTTGTGCTTGTGGAATATGTGATGGTTTGGCCTTTAACGTCTTGTAAATATCTCGACCCACAACAGTCTGTCTATACGCCGTGACGTCCCCGGACCGGATACGGGATCGTGGGAAAGGGACGCCACACTCTACACCGAGGAGGTCGCCCGTGGACGAGCATAATCTACCCAGATGTCTTGTATTTATGTGCACACCCCATGCATCTTGTTTGGGTTCAAGTTATTCGCGATACCGTCTATCGTACTCCGTGAAAAGGAGCAACTATCTCAATGTCGTCCTTTATTGTCACGGGTTCTTCAATGTTGTTCATCTTGTTTCTCTATATCGGGTTTAGGTAACTCTTTCTCCGATGTTACTCTTGTTTATGTATGGGTGGGACATCAATCACTCTTCTTCTATGTATATGTTTGAAGATTAACGAAAGTTACTACCTTGTCCAAAAAAGAGTACTAAATTTTTAGCGCAACGGCACTCAAAGTCTACGTAGAGTGTGAGATACTTAGATTTAAGGGCGCGTTTGGAAAGGATGCAGGGTGGAGAGATTTTTTTTCAAAATTTATTAGAGAGAGAAGAAGCACATTTTAAGTAATTTTTGGAAAATTTTCAATTCTCTTCCCTTTCTCCCTATCTCTCTCTAAACCTTGAAATCCACCATAAATAAAAATAGATGGGATATTGGGACATTTGAAAAAAATTTTAAAAAGTGAGAGATTTCAATGATTAGAGAGTTCAAAATCTCTCTCCTACATCTTTTCAAACGCGCCCTTAAATCTAAGGGACGTTTAACTTAACGCATCATTTCTCCAGAGGGGTCCGGATCTAAAAATTTTCTCTACTTTCTCTACCTTGCATTGCAATAACGTGCTTCGCTGTTAGCAGGACAATATTTATCAAATACTAGAAGCGGTTAGATAAATTATTAGTAAAACTGTATTTTTCTCCTCTATCTACGAAAAGTTAGCCCTTTAAATTTGCAAGAGAGAGACATGTTCTTAATTTGTAGGATATAAAGAATAGAACATGTGATGTTACGTGTTATATATAGTTATGCTACCCTTAGGATGGTATTCCTTTGGGGTTGCAAATATTTTAGTTCGTAATGTAGAAAATGGTTCAATAATACTAAGAAGTAATAGCCTTCTTTTGGGCCGACGGGAGTTTCACGAGATTGTCGATGTGTCTACACTCAGGGGGATCTTATCTTCTTTTTTTTAAAAAAAATATTTGTAAATTAAAATTTTTGTGTAAAATTATTATTAAATGTGAATTTGTAAAAAAAAATTTAGAAATATATTAACAGATATATCATTGAGTTAATTCAAATAATACATAAAGATCATTTAAGTGTAATTTTTTATAAATTTTTGATAAAAATAAATAATATATCTGTAAATAAATACGACATTTTTATATAGTTCAACAGATTTACACGGTGATATGTCTACTAATATATTTCTAAGAATAATTTTTTTTACAAATCTATGTTTAATAATAACTTTCATGTAAAAAATCTTTTTAAAATTTGACCTCCCATATTTAAAGGAGAGGAGGTATTTAACCTCCGAATTTGTGAGGGTTCACCCAAGTGCTCTCCATAAGCGGCAAAGAAATTATTCTATGCGAATGATGACGCAGAATAGTCACTCATTGAGGTAGAATTATCACAATTTTGTGACAAAATTCCTTGTTCGGGGGAAATACAAAACACGTTGTTGAAATTTTCTAAGTACTTTAACAGAAAAATAAAGATATAAGCAATGAGAATGGTAGAACTGTTTATCTAACTCTAAGGATACGTCGCTACATTTAGAGCGTTTATCTAAGGATCCATTTGTTTTCAATCATTGGTGATGGATACGTCACTACACGTAACATTTGCAACTTATTGGCGTCCCTAGTGAGCAGGGAGAATAATAGAGAACAGTCTTAGTTCAAATCAAGGATTGCTGATTGGTGCTTTGGATCGACAGTTCTACACGATCTGACCTTGACACGATCCGATTCCATTTGACTTGGATTCTCTCGGAACAACTCGGCCGAGTTGCATAATGGAGCGACCAAGTCACACACCCCGTTTCTAAGCTCGAACATACACCGATACAATATGGTACGATTTTATTACACCAAAGTCGATGCGATGTGATAAACCATGATTTAAGTCAGAGTTACAATTGAGAAGAGTTTGATTCAAAACGTTGTATTATAGATCCTATTCTGAATCTCGCCTAATGGGACTATCCGGATCAAGAGCATTACTCTCCTCGTCCTTACTTCGTCGTAATACATCTTAGGAGGATATCTCTTCAATGTAAATATTAGAGATGTTTCTCTCTGGATTAAATTTTTTGTAATTATCATAATTTTTTAGTTTAGATTTTCCTTTTTTAAGGTTGACACTAGCATTGTAAAGAGAGTTATATCCCTCACGAGAAAGACCTGTTGCACACCCCAACGTGCTACACACTCTGGATGTGTAGTGTCTTCAAATTTTTTATTTTAAAAAAAATATAAAATAATTTTTAAGATATCTTAATTTAAAGTGTTTACGTCACTATCTAATTATCAAAAAAAATTAAAAATAAAATAAATTAATTTTTTAAAAAATAGACTTAACATTATTCATTTAATCTAATTTATTTTTTATTTCTTTCTAAGTAATTTAATGATGAATTAGTTTATATATTAAATTAAGATATTTGGAAGATTACGCAAAAAATTTAAAAATTAAAAATATTGCGTATCAGGGTGTGCACAATGAACCTTTCTTGTCCTTAATATGGCATGTGCCCATATAATGTCTTTTTTGGTTTGTTGCCCACGTTCTCTCTGGATTAATAAAAAGATTTTTTGCATGAAAATTATTATTAGAAGTTAATTTATAAAAAAAATTATTCATAAAAAATATATTAATAAATATATCACTGTATAAATCTGAATTGTAATGACATATTTATTTACATATATATCATTTTTTTATCAACAGCTCGTAAAAAATCACGTTTAAATGATATTTATGTACTATTTGAATTAATCCATTGATATATCTGTTAATATATTTTTAGAAATATTTTTTTGATAAATTCAACTCTAACAATAATTTTCATGCAAAATTTTCTTAATAAAATAAGGAGGCAACGCCTTACCGTAAAAAACAGTTTCTGGAGGTAGGAACTTGAAAATGAATTAATATCAGAAACGAACAAGGACTGGGAGGTTGAAAATCAGAGCTAATTAAACTGTCAGTTTTGCTGGCTTAAAAAATTGACACTGGATTTTTTAACTTAATTTACGCTGATGCTGATATTTAGGCTAGTTTCCAGGAATATTTATGCCGTCGTGGAAAAAAAATGAACTTCTCAATTATCGAGATATGACTGTTCGTTTTTAAAAATTAATCTGCGCTCAGCTTTTGGAGGATTCTTTTCTTGTATTTATTTTCCTTCCCATTTCCAAGGATGATTTTAGCATCTATATTCTCATAAAGTTATTCTTACTTAGAATGAGAAATGAGCTTATTTAAATTCCTTTGGTAATTCTTTTCGAAAGCAATCTTTCAACAAGGAAGGCCATTTCAAGATGATTGAATTTAAAAGAAAAAGAAAACACTTTTTTGACATATTTCTTTGATACCGAATTTGGCACATCAATAATAACCATGCACCACGAGCTCCCCCTTTTGTAAAATGCCAGCTCAGCATGTACTGCCATTCTAATAATGTGACATGTTTTTATTTACAAGATTTTTACATGAAAATAATTATTAAAGGTGAATTTATAAATAAATTATTTCAAAAAATATATTAGTAGACATATCAATGGATTAATTTAAATAGTGCAGATTCTTTTATAAATTTTTGATAAAAAGAAGTCGTATGTCTACAAATAAATATGATATTTTTTCACAATTCAGATTTACACGTTGATATATCTGTTAATACATTTGTAAGAATAATTTTTTTATAAATTCTCATTTAACAATAATTTTTATGTAAAAAATCTTTTATTTAATGATGTCAATTTGGTGTCAAGGAATGGCATTAACGAAAATGATTTTCTATGTAGAAAATCTTTCCTAAAATGATCTTAAGAACTTTCCAAGAATAATATTTTATAAAGCAAGGAATGGAGAAAGTTTGTTTAACTTGTTAAAATGAAAAAAAAATAGAAAGTACTTTCTGAAATTCGATGCTGACCTTCAAGGCTTCAACCACCTAAGAAAAAAAAAACCTTTAAAATGGTACTATCCAAAAAAATAAATAATTGAGAGATACTATAAATAAACATCGAGATTGCAAGAACTGATACTTAATTATGAATACGATAAGGGCCGAAAGCTAAAAATCCCTATTCAGTTCAGGTATGTCATCTCAAGATTCTCAAAATCAGATGACACATTCCCACCACCATTCCTAAAGCGGGGATTGATCACATCAGGGCCGTCCATCTTCCCCTCCGCCAACTCGCAGGTCCCACCACTTGCTGAGGCCCCATCTCCCTAGAGCAGCCAGACCCGTCACCTTCTAGAGCATCGCGGCTCTCGGAACCCCTTCCGAGCAAGCGACAAATCTGACACCAAGACTTACTTCACCCCGTCCGACCCGCCACGTGTACATATCCTCGACCTTTCTGTCCAAACCATGTGCTTGCGAGATCGTGGTGGGGGTTTCCAGAAAACCCAGATACGAAGCCTGACAGGGGCCCATCAGCTCTCACCACCCCCGCAGCCGCCAGATTTGCCCCTTCCTCCACCCAACTCCGTGTCTCCCTCTCTATAGGGATGTCTCCGCCCAAACCTAAACATGCCGGGCACGAAAGCAGGAGCGTTTAAATAACAGCGCCGCTCTCCCGATCCCTTCCCGCGGAGGCCGCGCAACGCACACACTACTCCAACCCAGCAACACCACAGCGCGCAGGGGAAGCAGGAAGGTAACAGCTTTTGAGGAAGAAGGGGGCAGAGATGTGCCGCTGCGGTAACGACGACGCCGGGCGGGGCGGCCTTTACTACCCCAGCTGTGAGATCAGGAAGGAGCCGCCGCTCAGGATCCGGGCCTTCTACGGCCGCCTCGCCGTCTGCTCCGGTGCCGGGGGGCTGAAGCTGCATGGGGTTCCGGAGTCGCTGATGCTGGTCTACTTGCCCCGGATCAACGGGGGAGCGCTGGAGGTGAACGGCGCCCGGGTGCGGCCGGACGCGCCGGCATTCGTGGCGCTGCACCGGGTGCGGTCGGCGGAGTCGGGCGGCGACCTGGTGTACGGGAGCATGGACCGGGTGAGGGCGGGGGAGGGGGTGCGGTTCGAGGCGTACGTCGGGGAGGAGCGGGCGGTGAAGGGGAGCTTCCGCCGGGCGGAGGGCGGGGGGTGGCGGATGGAGTGCGGGTGCGTGGCGGAGACGGGGGCGGAGGTCTCCGTAGCCGGGGAAGGCAAGGTGCTGATGCGGGAGAGGGTGGAGATGGCGGCGGCCGCCCGGCGGCGGCACAACGGTCGGTTCTACTCGAGGCTGGAGGAGATTCCGGAGGAGCTGGGAGAGGGCGAGGCCTACTGGGACGGATGCGGCGACGAGGAGGACGACGGCTGGGAGGTTGCGGAGTTGGCGGCGGAGGGATCGGAGGAGGAGGAAGTAGAAGGGATGAGGTGGGCCGTGGAACTGGGCATCTGGGCAGTGTGCCTGGGCGTGGGCTTCCTGGTCTCCAAGGCTTCCTACAAGAGGCGGCGGAGCCTCCTGTCCTTTTGATCCCTCTCTCTCTCTCCTGTGTCTTTTTTTTTACATGGTCCCGTGTTGCAGAGATCTCTGTCTTTCTCCATGGTCCCGTGTTCTTCTCAAAGTTTTCTACCCCGGCTTTCAGTTGATGTTTTCTATGAATACACAGCGTAGAAATCAAAACAAGATTAGATCGAAAGGTGTAGGAGTAATAATAACTTAATAAGTGCACACCCGGGTGGTGTAATTACACACCCGGGTGTGCATCAATTAAATATTTTTTAAAAATTTTACGTGATCGTCAATTGATCTTAATTTATAGTACAAGACATATCTAGATTCTATCTTATAAAAAAATTATTATTTTTAATCAATAAGTAAGGAGGTGAGATAATTTATTTTTAATTTAGTGTGATCTAATAGATAATCAGTTACTCGATAATAATAATAATAATTAAATTGTCACATTTGTCTCTCATTTTTAAATTTTTTTATCATACATATATGTTCAGTTTAAAAATTTTATTTTGTTTTAATTTTAAAATATTTTTAATATATGTTAAATATATAATAAAAATATGAATAATTTTGATAAGTAACATAATTAATGTCACTAATTTTTATTTTATTTTCAAAATATTTCATAATATTTGAAAAATAATTTTTTTGTAAAATAAAGTAATTAATGTCACTAATTAAAATTTAAAAGATAAAATGTTATTAATTACGAGTTTAAGTTATTACTTATCTTAGAATGTTTATTTAAATTTAATTTTTTAATTATTTTTAATATATGGTATAGAATAAATATATCTTGAACATAAAATTTTTTATAAATAACATCATTAATCTCATTAATTAAAATTTAAAATTATCATTAATCACATAATTATATTACTATTCATCTTAAACTTTTTATTTTATTTTAATTTTTAAATATTTTTAATATATTCTATAAAATAAATATATTTGAAAAAATATTTTTTGATAAATGATATAATTAATATCACTAATTAAAAATTAAAAGATTGAAATGTCATTTGGAGAGGGAGATTTCTGTAGCCCATCTAAGAGCGGCCGAATCAGGTCCAGCAAGACCAAACGAGGCCTAGTTCATCTAAATGGAAGGCCCGCAGGGCCCACTTAGCATAAAAGTCTAATAAGATCACTCGGGGTCAAGCCCTTCCTCGGCGGCCATTAGGCTCGGAAGACCCGAGTGTCGGTCCAGTCGGAGGAAGATCCAAGCCCGACCTATCCCCCTCACCGGGATAAAGGTTAGCGCTCCGCGCCCACTCCGATCGAGCTGCATCCGAGCTATGCTTATCGCCCAGATAGGGCTGGCACTCTTCATGCTTGGGTCGACCGACGATTGCTTATCTACGCTGCCGCTGAGAGCCCTTTATGAGCAGGAGTTCACAAAGATAAGGGACCCACAAGTCCTCAAGGTTATAAAGAGCCCACGATGAGGACGTAAAGAGTCCACGTCGAGGACGTAACCCTCGCTTGGAACTCCTCAGCTTACGGGACTCATGAGGCTAGCGCACTATTTAAACCGAGGACTCCCTCCAGCGAAAGGTAAGGCTGACATACGCCTAAAACGTCCTGAGCAGGAACCACTTCACCACCTTGGTGGAGAGGGATCTTGTGCATCTCCATCCTCCTCCCATCATAGCTTCCACCACTGCTCTGTTGGCTTAGGCATCGGAGGGTTTTCCCCAGGGAACCATCCCTGGGCCCCCTGATCCGTTTCCCTTTCCTTGCAGTTCACTGATCGGTGATCATCTCCCCAGCTCAGGACCAGCGCGAGATTGCCCCTCTTCATCTGGCCCCGTCTGTGGGAAACGATCAAAGAGCCAGCATGGTCCGAAGAAGTACAGGGAGGAGATCCGCCGGCGATAGGGGGAAGGCCATGGTGGCGGGGGGAGAAGGCCCTTCTCAAGCCGCGCAAGACCCCCCCCCCCTCCAGCGCCAGCACCCCAGCCGACGAACCACTTCCACCCGCGGCAATAGGGCAACCATCAAATGAGGGCGTTGACACTTTCCAAGCCCTCAACGTAAAACTGGACGTCCTCGTGGAACTCATAAGGACCCAAGCGGCCAGAGAAGGAAGGTCACGCGTCCCTCCAGAAAGCCCTCCCCGCGGAGACGCGACCCAACACACTGCCGGAGGTCGCTTCACCCTCCGAGGACGGCAGCTTATTCGCAACAGGTCAAGAGGACTTTCATAAGCCCCTCCTTCGGAGCAAGAGGCCTCCTCCACGCCGAAGCGGGGAAAACCTGGGGCACGCCGTCCGCACCCGGAGACCGAAGTCCCCAGGGAGCGCCAAGACAGCCTGCCATCGCGTCCCCCTAGCCCCACGGCACAACGGCAGTCGGAGTTATCTCTCCATCTGCGAGAGTTCGAGAGGCGCTTCGCAGAGCAGGAGCGCGCCTTGCAGAAGACCTCCCCAATAGAGGACGAGGAGAAATCCCCGTCCTCCGACTATATCTTGAAGGTAGAGATATCTCCCAGAATCCCCATTTCAGCCTTCAAGTCTTACGACGGCCAGGGCGACCTAGCCGACCACTTCGACAGCTTCGATGCCCTGATGACCCTTCAAGTGACGTCCGACGCCATCAAATGCCGAGCCTTCGTGACCACCCTTGTCCAAGGCGCCCAAGCATGGTTCCGAGCCCTCGCCCCCGGATCCATCCGAGACTTCAAGCAGTTTGGGCGAGTATTTAAGGAGAGTTTCACCGGCGGCGGCCCCCCAAGGTCGGTAGTGGGGCTATTGGCTCTCAAACAGGAGCAAGGGGAGAAACTCCGGGCCTACATCAACCGATTTAAGTCGGAAGCCTTGAGAATCCCCCGCCTGGATGTAGCCTCGGCCATAACCGCGCTGACCGGAGGCACCCGAGACGAAAACCTCCGTCGCGAGCTTGTCCTCCACCCTCACTCGACCCTTGCCGAGCTAGTGACTCTGGCCTTACGCCATGCTGAGTGCGAAGAAGTTCTCAGCGCATGCCGAGGCGCAACCGGCTCGGGTTGGGAGGGGGACAAGAAGCGAGCACTATTGACACCTGAAATATAATCAAGAATAAAGATGAGGTCGAAGAGAAGACTGAAACAGAAATGAAGATCCCAGGGATTCCTGCAACGCCAGAACTACAGAAAATTCATCACTAAAGCTACCACCCGGTTGAAGCCCTCCCCGGCCAAGCTGATGTCCGGTGTTGTCATCGCTCAGATGGCAATACTGATGAAGAAATGCGGTCTATCGACTGATGAAAATCTCCAGAAATGTTCTGATAAAACTATGTCAACTCACCAACTGGCCTTCACCTGTTCTAACAAGGTTCGAAAGACAGGTTAGGCACCTTTGACAGCTCAAGTCTATCGATGAGACGAGCCAAAGCATTAAAGGCCCTAAATGGGCTCATGAGGGTGGCGTCGGGAGCCCCTCACCAAAGCCCAAAGCCCATAGGGCAGTGGCGCCGGGAAGCCATAGCCTTGGCGCCGGGAAGCTTCTGCAGTCTACTGAGGCGCGCCGGGAAGGTGTGAAAGACGCGCTGAAGTGAGTCATGCCGAGACACCTCTGCCGAGAGGATATCCAGCACTGCCTATAAAACCCCCAGTTTCGTCCGAGGAGAAAAGGAGAGGAGATACGGAGAGAGCCATCGAAGAGAAGCGAAGAGAGACATCTCCAGATAGCCAGATAAAAAAGGAGAGAAGAGAAGAAAAGCTGCTGCGAGGTCTGAAGGAAGGAGAAGGTGGGGTGCTAGGAGAGGGAGAGGAGTCAATGCTCCGCCCTCCCCGCCCCTTTATTGTTGTCTTTCCTTCCTGCTTCCCTTTTTTTTTGATGTATAAGCTTCGATTCCGTTTTTCGCTTTCGAAGTGAAGAGATCTCCCTGTTGTCGAGGAGATAGAGTATTAGTCTAATTTTTTTCTCTCTCCTTCCCCTTGTTCCATGAACGATGTAAACAATGAAACAGTGAAATGCAATTTCACGGCTGTTCCGATGAAATGGTGCTGGTTGGCCCTTTTCTCCCTGTGCTCTCTCTTTCGGAATGTATGTTATCCCCCGCGTGCATTAATTGTTCGGATGCTTAGAACTCTAGTGATTTCTTGTGTCTATATGCATGCTTGTTTCAGATGGGACGGAGGTAACAGAGCCCCAATCCTCACTGTGGATCTTTGGGCTTTGTCCCTCTCTCTCCCTCGACGACATCGATGATTTAAACGTTGCGAAGTCCGTAGTCCTCTCAAGTTTCCCAAGCCATTGGGGCCATTACAGGGATCAGAGACAGTCATCTCTTGATCTCCTGGATGGTTGGCGATATGAATGGCATAAAGCCTGTTCCAGAGGGTTCGAACGCCCGGTGACTTTAATCCCTCGAATCCCTTCTATCCATGTGACTCCTTGATGTTAATCTGGTAACTTGGTAGAGCCCTCGGTCCCTTCCTCGGTTGCATCCTAAAACCCCCCAGCCGTTATCTGAATCTCAGGAAAAATTCCCAAAACAGAGCACCGTAAAACCCCACAAACCTTTCCGGCGCCAACTCTTCTCGGCGCCATGAATAGCTCTCGGCGTGGCCCTCAGCGCGCCGGGAACCTCACGCCGAGAGCTCCCTCCTCCTTCTTTAGACCATGCCGGGAACCTCACGCCGAGAGCTCCCTCCTCCTTCTTTAGACCATGCCGGGAACCTCATGCCGAGAGCTCCCTCCTCCTTCTTTAAAGCCATGCCGAGAACCTCATGCCGAGAACCCATTCCCCCCGCGCCGGGAAGCCTGCCTATGCTCGTTATTGCTACGCCGAGAGCCTCTCCTCCTCTGCCCAATCTTTGAGCACCCTGCCACACTAATTCGAGGGATATCTACAGGTCACAGGGTACACCCCATGGAATAAATAAACGGGGAACCATCCCCAACATCACACCGTTCCAGGGCCCAGTGCCTTTCTCTTTCGGTTTTCATCCCAGCACTCCGTGGATGATCACCTATTTCTCCTTGGGCATGTTCCAAGTTGAGGGGAGATGCTGCCGAAATCCAGTCCAATGTCATCAACCCCGATGAGTCAAGGGAGTGTCACCGATACACTTCCCATCCGGCTCCATCTTCGGGGGAAACGAACCTATTTGGAGCATCCGGTCAAGTGGAAGTGTCAAAAGGGAATACCCTAATGATTAGCCGAATTCCGTCCCGCCACTGCGTGGATGGTCTTCTATCCTTACCCGGCACGGCTCAAAGTTAAAGGTTGTGCCGCCCGATTTAGTCCGTTGAACTAAATAAATCCGCCCTCCATTCGTCCTCTTCCATAAGCATGAAGCCTTTATTTCGCACATTAGTATTTTGACTGCCTTCTGAGGCCTCCTGTCTTTGGCGTTTAATCAAGGGTTGTCCTCCTCAAGGGAGGGCGTAATTAACGTCATGGCCTTCATGGCATGGCAGACTTTCGGTCCCGACTCGGACTTCACAATCGACTGACCAAGTCAGATCGAGCGCACAATGAAATTATCACTCCGGTGACTGGCACGCCTAATAAATCAAATCAATCAAATAAATAAATAAAAAATACTAATAAATTAAATTAAAACAAATAAATAAATAAATAAGATAAAAAAAAATCCGCGTCCACAAGTATGGCACGCCCGGTGGGACCTAGTCTCCCTTCATCTCTACGCCAAAACAGGAGGCCCGGCGGCCTCTCTCAAAATTCTAACTGTGTGTTAATCTTACTCGCAGACACTACAAATGGAAGCTGGACTAGTTGTCGTTCACTTCGGCCAACAGGTGATCGATGGCCACATCCACGGAGGGTACCTGGCGGTGCCGATGGAGTTCAGATCCATGCCTCCAGCGGTGGGTCTGCCCAATTGATTGGGCCTCGTATTTGTCGATCTGCTGCAAGTCGACACCGAAGTCGGAAAGATCGCCATGATAGAGACCACGATGGCGCCAAAAGCCGAGGAGGGGAAGACGGCAGTTGCTCTTAACGTCGTTTCGTGCCTTGTCCATCACCTGGAAAAGAAGATCGATGTATCTGCCACTGCTGGTAGGAGAAGAAGAAACAACCGGAGAAGCCGGTCTGCTGCAACCGGAGGCTGCCCTTCGGCCTCGGGAAAGACAATGATGGTCAAAAACATGAGGGTGAACCTCAACGGCCGCCCCATGAATGCACGGCCCGATAGGGTCATTCCATCGGTCCATACCAACAACAGATTCCAGCCGTTGGCCACTAGGAGGGCCAACTGGGAGAACAAGGGTAAGCAGCCGCTGGCACCTAAGCCGACCAAGTTCAAACAAGTTTGGGTGCCAAAGAAGATTCAGAGCTGGGCACCAGCTCAAGAAGAGTGTGTTGGTGCCATCCGCCCCAGGGCCGGGGGCAGGAGACATGAAAGGGAAGAAGAATATGTTGCTGACGTCCGCCCCAGGACCGGGAGCAGGAGATGGGAGAAGAAAGAGAAAGATGCTATTGTCGCTCACCCCGGGAGGAGGGGCGGAGATTTTCGAAAGAGAGATGAAGGAAGAGTGGATGAAGTCGCTTCTATGGCTGCTCCGCAGAGATCCAGGGCCTGCGCTAGACAGGCCGATGTGTTCAGATATCCCAGGTCAGAGTACTTGGCTGCTCAAGTCTCGAGGCTGGCCTATCAGCCGAAGACTCAGGAGAGGCTGCTGCCCCGGTCAGAGCTACAAGGGCAGAGTCGGGAAGAGATGAACCGGGTGGTTCAAGACTACTTTCATTGCCTAGGGAACTCCTCCATGGGACAACAAAGACTATCCTGTGCCTTGGGCACTGCGGAGGGAGAAGAAAGAGAAGGAGTGATGCTGGAGGCTTCGTCCTCTGACTCCAATGACTATGAAGATGGCCGCAGGGCCAGATATGATGAAGATATCTACCAAGAAGAGACAGAAGAAAAGAAAATGTCTGTATTTGACCGTCTGACATATCCTGGACAGGTCAAGAGAAGGGTTCGCAGGCAGAGAGGAAGAATGCAGATTCTTGCTTGCAACATGGCCGGCGTCGCCGGAAGATATGGTATGTTACCAAATCAGCCAGAAGAATTGATCAGCCTGGCGCACAGACCAGGTGCAGTCATGAGAAGAAGCAAGGCAGCGAAAGATAAGATAGTAGCTGCTAATCAAGACGACCTCTCGGCCGTCAATGAAGCCCGAAGAGTCACCACGATGACAGTAAATGTGGTGACTACTGAAGAAGAAGACAATCCTCTCTTAGACCCCGCTGAAGGGACTTCAGGGGAGATGCAAATTACAGCAACCATGGATCCCATGATCCAGATGATGTTCATGAGGTACCAATGGGAAATTGAGTCTCTCAGAAGACAGTTGAATGAGAGAAATGAGCAGACACCTGTTTCTAAGCAGGCCGAGCCGGCAGGACAAACTTCCAACTCAACCGAGGTGGCCGTCCCAGCTGTTCCTCATTTGCATAGTGAAGGCAGAGCGCCAAATCAGCCTCTTCCACAACAGGTGGCAGCCCAGCCCTCTGCCTCTCAAACACAGCCTGCTGTGCCAGCATCTCAGTCGATGCTGCATACAACGGTCATGACGACCCCTTTCAATCATCAGCAGGCATATTTCTTTCCAGAACCAGTGGATCCGGTTGTGGCAAATAAACTGATGATAGAAAAGATTGTTGAGATGAAGCTGTCTGAGAAAGTCGGGGACGATTCTGGTACCTATGACATCTACAAAGTACCATACCCTGCACATTATGCTGCTAAGAGATTACCACCAGGCGTCAGCAAGCCGCCGAAGTTTGAAAAATTTAACGGCCAAGGCTCTCCCAGAGAACATATAGCCTATTACACTATAGTTATGGGCGACCTGGCAGCTAATGAAGCATATTTACTGAAATTCTTTGGCTCGTCCCTTACAGGGTTAGCATTTGAATGGTACTCCAGCTTGCCAGTTGGGTCGGTAACTGACTGGCCCGATATGCAGTGGAAATTCCGAGACAGATTTCATGTTACAGAAAGGGAAATCACAATAGCTGAGCTATATGTGTCCAGGCAGAAATAAGATGAGACCGCCCTGGATTATATAAAAAGATGGAGGAATTTGGCTATGATATGCAGGCGACCTCCCCATCAAGAAGATGCAATACAGATATGCAAGCAGAATCTCAGAAGAGAAGTGCTGGAAAAGATGATCGGGGCAGATGTCAGGACATTTGACCGTTTAAATAACATAGTGGCAGAGGTCGAGACGTTCCTATCTAAGCGTCCGATCGCCAATGTCCCTGCTATGCAAAAAGGGAAAGCTGTTGATCGGCGGCCACCGCATTCAGAGGCCAACACTGTTGACTTCGAAACCTTTGAACAGCAGAAAGGAAAAAACAAGGCAACTGATGCTCCTCCGCCGGCAGGCCCAGCAGAAATGAAAGAAAAGGTCTCCCTAAGAAATAAGATGAGGAAGGCATATTCATTCCCCAAAGATAAGACAGGTGCACTGTTCAATTGGGCTTACAAGTTCAACAAAGTAACATTGCCCGAACCGAAGAGACCCGCTGATGCAGCGAAGAAAGATGACCCACTGTTCTGTCCATATCACCGGGGACTGGGGCATACTATAGAAAACTGCTATGTCTTCAAAGATGTCATGGAAAGTATGTTCAAAAAGGGTGAGCTGCAATTGGGAGATTACCAGGTGGACCCTCCACGCCCTCATGAACCTCCAGCAATGAGGATGGCTGCAAATATGATTTCTGTATATCAGCAATTGCCCGAAGAGGCTATTGAAGAATGCACCAGGCGCACTTATGAAGCATGCTTCCTCACCCCATTTAGGGATCAGGAGGGGTGGCAGACGAAGCCGGTGAAGACCAGAAAGAGGACATCTATTGCCGAAACAACGGGAGTATCCATTCGGAATGCCACTTCGGAGCCGGGTGCATCCCCAGTTAAACCGATTTGGCGTCTAGCTGAGACACAGCCGGTCATCCGAATCCCCACCTACAATCGGAGGAGACAGACTCCGCTTCCCACACAAAAAGAAATAAGTCCGGAGGCAAAACGTCTCCAACAGTACATCAACGGGCTCGACGAATATGAACAGACTGAGCCGAAGCCCCTACTGGTGAAAGATTGCATACTCTGGGAGCAGCTAGAAGAATTGACCATTGAAGAAAAACCAGAGGAAAAACAGGGGAAAGATGATACTGAACCCTTCTGGGGGCAGGGGCCAGCAAAGCCAAAGCACCAGAAGAAGAAAAGGCAGTCACAGAATAGAAGAAAAAAGAAAGTCATGACAGTACACTGCAATACACTCTCGGTGCTGTTCACCTTGCCTGGGGAGGATGATGATGCAGAGGCATCGGCCACGCCATTGGAAGCCAACCATGCTGAAGCTTCAACCTCGGCACATGCTACCCGTTCTGGGAGAAGATGGGGACGTCCCCCGCCAGCCAATCATAATATCATTTTCAGGGGAGAGCAACCCTATCAGATACCAGAGCCTGAAATGCGAGGTGTCCAGATCCCTCCTCCTGCCAATCTATACCAAGAAGAGAAGAAAGGGGATGGAGCTCCGTCATTCCTTGAATTTTTATCCAGTTTAGAGGGCGAAAAGCCAGTACAAACTGCTCCAGCCAGAAGTAACAAGCACCAGCAGTCAACGGCTCTGAAGCCTAGGCAGGGTGAGAAAGAAGAAAAAGGTTATCCAGCAACATCAAGGGCCGTCTTTCCAGAAGAAGTCCCTCAAGAAACCAACCAAGGAACTGAGACAAGAAGCGGGCAGGCAATGCCGCAAGCACCTGGGGAACCTCCAAAGCCCCGCTGGGCAGAAGAAATGCGGCTCTCCAATGTCCGGGTAGGCAGCCGAATTATGAAAATGCTGAAGAAGCTCCCTACCAGATTCTCTATATGGGAAATTCTTTCCTTGAGCGAGGATGCCCACCAAGCAATTATTGATGCCCTACAGTCACCAGCACAGTATGAAGCACTACTGACAGAAGTCAATTCTGGGCCGACAGTCACTTTCACTGAAGATGACATGTTGATTCCAAATCCCAGCCACAACAGGCCGCTATACATGAGAGGACATCTCAACTGTCAGCCATTAAGCCGGATACTGGTAGATCCAGGGGCTGCTGTAAATATTCTGCCATACCGTATCTATCAGAAATATTACTTTGATATGCACCTCACGAAGGTCAGGGACATGAAGATTGCTGGCTTTAACCAGAAGTGTGAGACACCTTTGGGGGTAGCGGATTTCAACCTCACCCTGGGGGACCTCACTATTGTGGTGTGATTCTATGTGATCGATTCCAACACCACATACAAGGCCTTGTTGGGGCGATCGTGGTTGCATGAGTACCAAATAGTGCCTTCCACACTGCATCAGTGCATTAAGTACTGTCATGATGGCAAAGAAGAAAGGGTCTTCGTAGATTTGCACCCCTTTGAAGTCTTCGAGTGCCGTATGCTCGATGCATCCTATTATGCTGACATGCTGCAAAAAGATAAGAAGAAAGAAACTGTGACTAGTCAAGAGAAGTCGGTAGCGAAGACAGAGGATTGGTCTCCGCCGCCACCACGGGGCTGTGTCAAGAAGCATGAGGTATCCCATATCTCTAATGTTGGGGATTTTGCACGGATCGCACCTCCAAGCATTCATCCCGATGATACTGATGAAGAGATGAAAGAAAAATATGCACAAGTCAGGGTATCGGAAGGGCTGGTTAAGCCAGTCGCCAGTTTGGAATGCCAGACAGTGCTGCCACTCAAGATTATGGAGGTCCCTCGTTTCTGCGAGCCTCCCATCATATTCTATACCGGGGAGCCTATTGAGGAGGACGATCAGGACTGCATGATTCCGGAAGAATCCACAAGCCGAATGGTGCCAACCACAGGCTTGGATTACACCACACAACGGGTCTCGCAGATGTTCGCCAAACTTCAGATGCCTTCACTGCAGCCCGTTGCCCAGAAGAAAGCATTCCAAGAGCTTTGGGATCCGCCCCAGAATAATAAGGAATTGATGAAGATCACCCAGCACCCGGGATTGGGCTACACTCTACAAGAATACTATGAAGCCGAGGTAGATGTCATTTCCGCCTTCTTTTCACATGAAGATCCTCCTGGGATGGGCTATGATGATTACCCCTCAGAAGATGAAGAGATTATATATCAGTCTATACCGGATGATGGGCTTTCCAATAACCAGCCCGAGGCAGAAAAGTCTGATGAAGCAAATGTATGCCGGTGCTGGGAGGAACTGTCTTGCAAGGAAGACCTGTTCCAGGCCGAAGCAAAGTTTGACACGGGAACCCCAGATGAAGACCGGATTTCTAATGATACAAGAGAATGCTTAGAGTTTGAACGTATTCTGGAAGAAGTTCGAGCTCTGCAGAATATAAATTCCCCAGAGGAATCTACGCCAGCAAGGCCTCCGGAAGTGGAAGACCTAATCTTTGAGCCTTACACGGAGCCGGTCATGTCCCATGGTCAGGCTGAACAAAGTCACATGGTTTCTGCCCTGTATGATGAGTCATCATTGGCCGAGGTCCGACGAGAAGAATTAGAGAATTCTGAAACTGAAGAAAACTATATCCCGGGGGGCTTCGTCGATTTGCAGGAGGCTCCGCCCGAAGTTGAAGATGGTGGCCAGGCCACCGTTGATGAGCTCGTGGAAGTAAACTTGGGGACAGAGGAGGAACCAAGGCCAACCTTTCTCAGTGTTCTGCTGGAACCAAAGGTCCGAGAACATTACATACAATTCCTGAGGGAGTTCAAAGACTGCTTCGCTTGGACGTATGATGAAATGCCAGGGTTAAACCCCGATCTAGCACAACGCATGCTGGCAATTAATCCAGAAGCCAACCCCATAAAACAACCGCCCAGGAGGATGCGACCTGAGCTGATCAACCAAATCAATAAAGAGGTCGACAAGCTTATTGATGTTGGCTTCGTCGAAGAAAATCAGTACACTACATGGCTGGCGAACATAGTCCCCGTAAAGAAAAAAAATGGGCAGATCAGAATATGTGTTGATTTCCGAGACCTTAATAAGGCTTGTCCGAAGGATGATTTCCCAGTACCAATTACTGAAGTAATGATTGATGCAACCACTGGTCATGAAGCCCTGTCATTCATGGACGGTTCATCCGGATACAACCAAATTTGGATTGCTGAAAAAGACAGAGTACACACTGCATTCCGCACTCCAAAAGGGATATTCCACTACAAAAGAATGCCGTTCGACCTTAAGAATGCTGGCGCTACTTACCAAAGAGCCATGACAAAATTTTTTGACGATTTGCTCTTCAAGAAAGTGGAGTGCTATGTTGATGACCTGGTGGTGAAGACCATAAAGAAAGAAGACCATCTGCAGGACCTGAGGGTAGTGTTCCAAAGGTTGCGAAAATATGAGCTGAAGATGAACCCTATGAAGTGCGCCTTTGACGTGACCAGCGAAAAAATTCCTTGGATTTATTGTCCGGCACATGGGTATTGAGATTGATCCGTCCAAGATCAAGGCTATTCAAGAGCTCCCTCCACCGAAGAATCTGTCTGAGCTAAGATCTCTGCAAGGGCGTCTGGCCTACATCCGACGATTTATATCAAACCTGTCGGGTCGGTGCCACCCCTTTCATAAGCTCATGATGAAAGATGTGCCGTTCATGTGGGACGACGGATGCCAAGAGGCTTTTGAAAAGCTGAAGGAATACCTCAAGACCCCTCCAGTATTGGGGGCACCACTCAAGGGCAGCCCTTTAATCCTCTATATAGCAGCCACGCATTGTTCGCTGGGGGCAATGTTAGCTCAAATAAATGAAGATGGAAAGGAGCAAGCCTTATATTACCTTAGCAGAAGGTTGATCAGGACTGAAGAAAGCTATACTTACATAGAGAAGACCTGCTTGGCACTGGTTTTCGCTGTTAAGAAGCTCTGACACTATATGCTGTCACATGAAATCAGATTGATATCTGCAGCAGATCCGCTCAAATATATATTGACTCAGCCGGCACTCAAGGGTCGACTAGGCAAATGGGCTGTGATTATGATGGAGTTCGACATCATCTATATACCTCAGAGGGCTATAAAGGGCCAGGCTGTGGCTGATTTCTTTGCAGAGCACCCTATACCAGAAAGCGCTATGCTGGAGACTGAGCTCCCTGATGATGAAGTGCTCGAAGCCTGTCAAACCCAGCCAATCATGTGGAAATTATACTTTGATGGGGCATCAAGAACAGAAACTGATTCCAGTGGGAAAACAAGAATACGTGCAGGGGCCGGCATTGTGCTGAAATCGCCAGCAGGAGAAGTGTTGCACACCTCCTATTCTATAAATAAGCCCTGCACCAACAATGAAGCTGAATATGAAGCTCTGATAATTGGTCTCCAGGTCGCCCTCAGTATGAGTATTCGGATGCTTCAGGTGTTCGGTGACTCAATGTTAGTGATAAAACAAATACAGGGAGAATTCGAAGTGCGAAAGCCAGAATTGAACCCCTATTATCAAAAGGCTATACGCCTCATGGCGAATTTCTACCACATTGAGCTCAATCATGTGGGTCGGGGACATAATGCTCAAGCTGATGCACTGGCAAAGCTGGCCAGCTCACTATCAGTCCCACCAGATGAGACGCTCAACATTATTGTCATGAACAGGCGGCAAGTCCCCAGCATGCTGGAAGCGTGTCCTGAAGAATATGAGATTGATGCCGTTGACAAAGTCCAGGCGTCTGATTGGAGACAGCACCTACTGCAGTGGTTCCTACACCAACAGCTGCCCAAGAACAAAGAAGAGAGAATGAAACTCCTAAGGATCAAAGATTCCTATGAATGCAGAAATGGAACTCTGTTCCGAATCATGGCGGACGCCCGCAAGAAGATTTTGCTTCGCTGCCTATCTACTGAAGAAGCTTGGCAAGCAATGAAAGAAATACATGCTGGGACAGCAGGGGCACACCAGGCTGGGCCTAAGATGAAGATTGAAATCAAGAAGCTGGGTTATTATTGGCCCACTATGTTCGAAGACTGTTGCCAGTTTGCAAAGTCATGCCAGAAATGCCAAGAGCACGCCACTGTACCCAGAAGGCCCCCTGTAGCTCTACACCCTACAATTCCCAGCTGGCCTTTTGCTCAGTGGGGAACTGATGTGGTCGGGCCACTACCGACTTCCTCAGCTGGACATAAGTACATCCTAGCTATAACAGACTACTTCTCCAGGTGGGCAGAAGCAGTAGCACTTAGAGAAGTGACTGGTGAGTTGGTTGCCAGATTCATCAAGCACAATATCATCTTCCGGTTCGGGGTCCCTAGCCGAATAATTTCTGATAATGGAAGCCACTTCAAGAACCAGAAGATATATCGGCTTGTCGAGAAGTACAAAATTGAATGGAGGACCTCCACTCCTTACAATCCACAAGCAAATGGACTGGCTGAAGCCTTCAATAAGACACTATGCACCCTGCTGGCCAAGGTCGTCAGTTCTAACAAAAAGGACTTGGGTGAGAAGATGTATGAAGCACTATGGGCATATCTCACCATCTATAAAACCCCCACGGGTTGCTCACCCTATTCACTGGTGTACGGCTCCGAGGCAGTAGTCCCTATAGAGCTGGAGGTACCGTCGCTCAGGATTGCAGTCCAGCATGGCCTAGTTCGTGACAAACAAACCAATGATGAAAGACGAGTTGAAGAACTGGCTGAATTGGAGGGTAAGCGTCTGCAAGCCCAGAAAAATATCTAGATGTACCAAGCCCGTATGGCAAATGCCTTCAATAAGCTCGTCAAAGGGTGAGAATTCAAGAAGGGAGACCTGGTCATGGTCAAGAAAAGGGAAGTCATGGCTTCCAATCCAAAAGGCAAACTTGCTGCTAACTGGCTGGGTCCGTACGTAGTCCAGAGGGTCTACGAGGGCGGAGCCTACGTGGTTGTCAACCATCGAGGGGAAATTCAGTTCTCGCCACTCAACGGAAAGCATATAAAGCTGTATCATGCAGCACAACCAACATTCCCCGAGTGATCGGACGGAATACCCTTTCCTTGGCCTAGTGGCACTCCGCCCTGATCGAGCTACTTTCCTTGGTTTAGTGGCATTCCGCCCTAACCAAGCTACCCTTATCTTGGTCCAGTGGCACTCCGCCCTGGTCGAGCTACTTTCCTTGGTTTAGTGGCATTCCGCCCTAACCAAGCTACCCTTATCTTGGTCCAGTGGCATTCCACCCTAACCAAGCTACCCTTATCTTGGTCCAGTGGCACTCCACCCTAATCGAGCTACCCTTTTTTTTGGTTTAGTGGCATTCCGCCCTAACCAAGCTACCCTTATCTTGGTCCAGTGGCACTCCGCCCTGATCGAGCTACCCTTTCCTTGGCTTAGTGGCATTCCGCCCTTTCCGTCCTAACCAAGCTACCCTTATCTTGGTCCAGTGGCACTCCGCCCTGATCGAGCTACCATTTCCTTGGCTTAGTGGCATTCCGCCCTAGCCAAGTTACCCTTATCTTGGTCTAGTGGCATTTCGCCCTGATCGAGCTACCCTTGCCGTGGCTTAAGTGGCACTCCGCCCTAGCCGAGCTACCCTTTCCTTAGTTTAGTGACGTTCCGCCCTGATCAAGCTACCTCACCTCGGTCTAGTGGCACTCCGCCCTGGCCGAGCTCTCGAAAGAATACGCCGTATTGCCGTTACAGGCCTTACGCTCGAATCGGCGAAAGATCATACCTTCGCGTTAGCATTCAGCCCTCGCTAACGAATGAACCATTCTGCTCGGCGCAAGGCTCGGTGCTCCGGTCAACAGACGTCTACCGTCAACCAAGGGTCGGTCATCATGCCCTCCGACCTGCCACCCTTTATGTTAAAAAAAAAAGAGAGGAGAAAAGAAAGTAAAAATGGGGTTTAAAATAGAGATACCCCGCCAGACTTTCTCCTACATTAGGACAAGTGCAAAAATGGCTATAACCCGGCTGTGGCAAAAAAAAAAAAAAACCGAAAGGGCGCTACGGACAAAATTGGGTACCCCGCCACGTGAAAACCCGAAAGGGCGCGTGGGCAAAAGTAAGAGGGGGCTGGCTCCGGCGAAAACCCGAAAGGGTGATTGGGTCAGTAATGTGATAATTTAAAATCCCCTTTTTCACCCTTCCTGATAAAACTCCGAGAAGGACGATCATCATAAAGTCCCACCGGAAAATCCTGTCCAACAATCTTTCGGCCCTTGACATCATCGACAAGATCGGTCGGCTCATTCCTTTAACTTGGACCCTTTGTCCCCGTTAAATGAACCTATCTCTCCAGCGAACAGTTTCGTGCCCAAGCTGCTACCCATCAACATCAATTCAGACCTTCCTTCTGGATTGCATGAGGAAACACCATCCTTCTTTGCGTTGATATTCACCCCACATCAGCGATAAAACTTATACACATTTACAGCGAATGGCCCCATGCCTGAGCTGCTACACGATAACGTCACTCAGACCCTCCGTCCGAGTAGACGATGAAACCACTCTCCTTTGTGTTAATGTTTATCCCCACACCAACGATAAGATCCTCGTTCCCGGCGAACAGCTTCATACCAAAGTCACCGTCCACCAACTTCGGTTCGGACCTTCCGTTTGAATCGCATGATGAAGCCCTACTCTCCTTTGCGTTGATGTTCACCCCACATCAATGAATGGCACATGCTCAGAGAACAACGTGAGAATCAAAATAAAAATATATATATAATAAATGGGGCTTAAAATAGAGGTGTCCCGCCAGACTTGTCCAAAACATCTCGGACGAGTGCAAGAATGGCAAACAACCCGGCTGTGGCGAAAACCCGAAAGGGTGCTACGGGCAAAATCGGGTACCCCGCCACGTGAAAACCCGAAAGGGCGCGTGGGCAAAAGCAAGAGGGGGCTGGCTCCGGTGAAAACCCGAAAGGGCGCTTGGGTCAGTAATGTGGTATCACAAAAAGTTCACTTCATGAATCTCCTTCGGCGACACATCCACCGCATGTCCCGCCGATGATGAAACCCCGTTGATCACAAGGCATATTGTCTCGATCAATGCTAAAGCCCATCTCGGAATAGACCTTCCGTCTGTTCTGATAAAACCCTTACACTTTCGGCCCAAGATCCACCGCGATAAGACCTATCCAGTTTAGATCCTACATCTATTCTGATGAAACCCATCATACATCCCACCGTGATAAAATCTGCTATTGATCGATTGGCACACTGCCCGATCAACGATGAAACCTATCCGGCTTAGACCTTACGTCTATGACGATGAAACCTATGAAATCCTTGCATTGGTATGAACCCAATACCGGTGATAAAACCTGCTATTGATCGATTGGCACACTGCCCGATCAACGATGAAACCTATCTGGCTTAGACCTTACGTCTATGACGATGAAACCTATGAAATCCTTGCATTGGTATGAACCCAATACCGATGATGAAACCTGCTATTGATCGATTGGCACACTGCTCGGTCAACGATGAAATCTATCCCGTTTAGACCTTATGTCTATCCCGATGAAACCTATGGAACTCCTTGCATTGGTATAAACCCAATACCGGTGATGAAATCAGCTACTGATGGAGCGGCACACTGCCTGATCGATGCTGAAACCCATCTAGGGTAGACCTTCCGTCTGCTCTGATAAAGACACAACACATTTCTTTAAGTCAATCCGGACCTTCCGTCTGGATGGATAATGAAATCTCATTCCTTTGCGTTAATGTTAAACCCCACATTAACGATAAAGCCTACATTCCCAATGAACGGCCTCGTGCCCAAGCTGCTACCCACATTCTTGAGTCAATCTGGACCTTCCATCTGGATAGATGATAAAATCATATTCCTTTGCGTTCATGTGAAACCCCACATTAACGATAAAGCCTACATTCCCAGCGAACGGCCCCGTGCCCAAGCTGCTACCCACATTCTTGAGTCAATCCGGACCTTCCATCCGGATAGATGATGAAATCATATTCCTTTGCGTTCATGTGAAACCCCACATTAACGATAAAGCCTACATTCCCAGCGAACTGCCCCGTGCCCAAGCTGCTACCCACATTCTTAAGTCAATCCGGACCTTCCATTTGGATAGATGATGAAATCCTATTCCTTTGCGTTCATGTGAAACCCCACGTTAACGATAAAACCTACATTCCCAGCGAACGGCTTCGCGCCTAAGCCACAAAACACACTCAAGTCCACTCAAGCCTCCCACCTGGGTGGACGATGAAACCATATACTCCTTGCATTGATGTTAGCACCCACATCAATGACGATGCATACACGGTTGAGCACATGGATTAACAATTTACAAAGCCAAAGTCTTAGTTCAACAAAGAAAAATATTAAAAAAAGAGAGAAAGAAAAAAAGAAAGAGACAAAATGGGGCTAAAAATAGAGATGCCCCGCCAGACTTGGTCGGACATTCCGAACAAGGGCAAAAATGGCCAAAACCCAGCTGTGGTGAAAACCCGAAAGGGCACTGCAGGTAAAATCGGGTACCCCGCCACGTGAAAGTCCAAAAGGGCGCGTGGGTAAAAGCAAGAGGGGGCTGGCTCCGGCGAAAATCCGAAAGGGCGCTTGGGTCAGTAATGTGGTAACTTAAAAGTTCCATGCCAATGACATGCTACTTTCATCTCCCACCATTTACAAGAATCTTTCGTTGGTCGCTCGGCGCCCTGCCCGATCAGCGGTAAAACCCTTGCAGGATAGACCTTACGTCTGTCCTGATGAAGTCTTCATACCTCTTTTAAAAGTCCCACCGACAATAAAACCCATCACCACTCTTATGAAATCAACCATTGATCGACCGGCACCTTGTCCGATCAATGATGAAATCCTATCCGGTTTGGACCTTATGTCAATCCCGTTGAAACCTATGGAATCTTTGCATCGATATAAACCCAATATCGATGATGAAATCAACCATTGATCGACCGACACTTTACCCGATCAATGATAAAACATGTCTGGTTTAGACCTTACGTCTATCCCGATGAAACCTATGAAATCCTTACATTGGTATGAACCCAATACCGATGATGAAACCTCCTATTGATCAATTGGCACACTACCCGATCAATGGTGAAACCTGTCCAGTTCAGACTTTACGTCTGTCCTGATGGAAAGTCACGTATCCTCCCATGTCCCACCTGTGATCAAGTCTACCCAGTCTAGACCTCACGTCTATTCTGATGAAACCTATAAAACTTCTTTGCACTGATATAAGCCCAATGTCGATGATAAAATCAGTCACTGGTCAATTGGCACATTGCCCCGACCGGCTTTGAAACCTATCCGGGATGAACCATTCGTTTGTTCCGGATGATACTCTAAACCTTTTTCATTCAACTACCTACAAAATTCAGTTTAAGCACCCTCCGGATACCGTCACGCGGTGGAGCGAGTCCCCCGTCCTTTCTCTGAAAGGGTGGACGCTCTCCTGCTAAGTACGGGTTATTCGCTTGGGGATTGCTAAAACCGCTGCCAAATCGCCAGGAAGTAATTGTAATGCGATAAGTGAAGAACAACCACATATGAGACTAGTGTAAGGATTCCTTTCCACTGAATAAAAAAAGAAGAGTACAAGAAGAGCCCCTGAGGGGGAATTGTATTACAAAAGGGGAGAACGGATGTTCACTGGCGCCGGAATATGTCCTCGAAGGCCAGAAGACCCACATCCGGAGCAGCCCCCAACTCATGGAGACGAGCCTCCTCCTCCTGTAGCCGAGCAGACTCGTCCTGAAAAGATGCTACCTGCCCCTCCAACAGAGCCACTTCTTCCGCGAATTGCGGCCTGAGAAGTTGTTATCTGCGGCAGTTCAGCTCGGAGGTCAGCCAGTTCAGCCTCTAGAACGGTTATCCGGCTGCGCACGAATTGCTCCCGCTGTGCCAAAGACTGCAGTTGGCATTGGCGCTCCTGAAGAATAGAGTTCATTTTCTCCAGCTCAGATTTGCACTCTATCTTCTGCAACTTCAAAGCTGCCAGTCTGTCAGACATAATATGTGCCAAGAAATCCCGGCGATGTACAAATTTCAACAACAACAGGACACGCTGGGCCCATATTTCCAGGGGACAGCCCATCGCCTGCAGACCAGCGGTGAAACGTTCGGCTATCTCTTTCAGCTGCAGATAAGTCAGCCCAGGCTGGGACTCCACTAACTGGCGCAGCATGTCCAGATTTTGCCAAACGAAGCTCTCAGATGAAGCAAAGCCGAAGGAAGGAGAGGGGGTTACTGCAAAAGTCACCTCACTGTCAATGTCTGTCCATAATGTAACATCCGGCTGGGAGGAGGAAGAAGGCAGATCTGCTGAAAGGGCTGACTGGGCCCTCTCTATAACCTCTTGCGAGGCTGAATGTTCTTCCACCACCAGCTCCTCAAAGACTGCTGTCTGAATGCTCGTAGGAGAAAGGCTAGGGAGTACTGGGGACGTCCCGCCATGGGTCTCCAATTCAATGGCTGCACCTTCAATGCTCTCTTCCCGGGGTACCCCCTCCTCCAACTCTGAACCTGTAGGGATTGCTTCTGGGCCAGTTATGGATAGCAGACTAGTCTCTGCAGCAGCTGCCTCCGGCTCGGCCGTCTCTTCTGCAGCGGCTACTTCCTTCAATGATAGGGCCGCAGGGGCTATGGTCCGAAGGGGCAGGGGATCAATCTCCATAATCGCCGTTGTAGGGACCGCTGATTCAGGTGCAATGGTCATCACTGCTGCCGGTACAAAAGCAGAACCCCTAGCTGGGTCCGCCTCGGCTCTAAAATCTAAGACCCGGATAAGAGCCGAGCTCTCCACTGAGGCTCCCAAGTCCAATAGTGCCAGGTCCGTAGAAGACTTTACCCTTACTGGCACGGGACGAACAATCCCAGGAATATCCATACAGGTTGCTGACAGAACTGGGATAATAGCCAAAGCTGCAGGCGGGATGATCTCAGAAGCTGCAGTTGTTACTGGGCTGGTAACAGCGGGTTCCTGCAAACAAATCGAAATGACATCAGGCAATGAATGAAAGAAAGAAAAATTGGTGAAATGACAAGGAATGAGAAGAAAAGAAAAGAGACTCACCCTCAATGTGATGTCGATGTCTTCGAAAGAGTGCATGAAGATGAAAGCTCCCCAGATGAAGCAACAAAGGGAGGGGTTATATCTGTCTCGGTGTCCAGACCGGCGAACTCTTCTTGTAGCTCCTCTTCAGAAGACAGCACTAGCAATTTGGAAGGATGGAACAGCGGAAGAATTTCGGCTGATGTGGACGGGGCCTCTAATTTGGAAATGTCCGCCTCACTGTCGCTGAAACCTGCTGCTTCTCCCTCTGCGTCAGAGGCGGTTGCAGAGCTGCTGGAAGATATTTCCACGCTATCCACGGGCTGGACTATTGTCCCCAGAGCATGCCGGGAGGATGACCGGGTAACTATGCGCCTCGCAGGGACAATGTCCCGTTTCGCCTGGGTTTTGTGACCCTCCTGTGGCTGAAACACATCTCTTGCTGCTATCATAACTCCAGCCTCCTCTCCAGCCGTCACTGCAGTGAAAAGCTCATGAGAGAAATGACAGAAGAATAATTGAAATATGCGAAAAGAGATGGGAAGCACGCTTACCCTCCACCTCGCTAGCCGGCGTGGGAGAGGGCAACCTGGTGTCCACCTCCGAAGGCGCCACAATCGGCCCTTGGGCTGTACAAAAAGGGAGGGGTCAGATTCAGGGACCTCCTTGAAATTCAGCAAAGAAGATAATGAAAGATACAGCTACAAGTTATTGATGATTACCCTCGGCTGATATCTGGGCGGCCTCCCTCTGAGACTCGAACTCATCAAATGAGGGGATATCAGGGAGAGGGGTCCCAGTGTCGTCACTGCCGAGGCCGGCTGCTGAGCATGGGCCTTCTTGGCCTTCACAACTGCAGTCTTAACTGCAGAAGATTTTCTCTTCTTGCCCGGAGGCAGGGGAGTGGTGGTCGGTGCCGCGGCAGGAATTTCAAAATAAGCGGGCTTCTCAGCCTGTGCAATGATCTTCCTGTAAAGTCCTTGCCGCTTTATATCTGGTCTATCTGATGAAGACACAAAAAGAGTAATGAAAACCGATAGATGCAGGGTTCAACACTGAGCAGAAGACACTGTAATCAGAAAAGAAAGACCGTACCTGCCGGGCCATCATAGAAAATGGAAAGCGGCCAGTACAGATAAGCCACCTCCTTCGAGCGGGAGGCAGACTCCTTGATAAGCCAGCAGACATCACCGACCGTCTGACACTTCTCCACTAATGCAGCCAAGTCACTGTGGCCGTGAAAGTCAAGACAGCGAAATAGGTCAAGGTGATCCATGCCCCAGCCGTCAACATAATGAAAAGCAATGAACAATGGCTTATTCAAGATGCCAGCTATCGGGCTTTCCACAGATAGCCCATGAACATTCAACAGAATAAACAGCCAAGACGTGTGCTTATAGTACGTCTGAGTACGATCTTCCCGGCGCACAAACGTCCTGTAAGGATGAAATCTATCCGTCGGACCCTTCCAAGGGACTACTGTCGGGAGTGGTTCTTCAACAGGGAATGGATACTGTTGCGTCTCCAGCTGAGCACTCCCTACATGGCATAGATGCCTTAGGCTCTTTACAAAAGCATCCTCGTTGATAGCAGCAAAGACAGGAGTAAGTGGCTCAGAGCCTTCTTCTTTCAAAGTCTGGCGTTTGGCCAAATAAGTTGCTGCCTCTCTCGGGTGCTGTGAATAAATCCTTTTCAGGTGGGCCTCGGGGATGTCAAATACTGGCCCGGGTTGTTGCTTCAAGAAAGAACGCTCGGCCACGTCCCAGAATGCACCCCTGCCATCCCTATAAAAGCTGGTCCGAATGTTCCACCATTTGATGTACTCTGATGTAACACGGGGAACACGGTTGGAAATAGTCGGAACTCTGAAGGCTGCACCATCCTGGCGATGAAAGAAATCCCACCACAACCGGCCGTCACAACAATGGTAGACCCGTGCTTGGCCCGACTATCCAAGGGGAACTGAGCGACTGATGTGGGGATGTGCTGGTCATAGCCGAAGTTCCTCCCGAAGCGAAATGGGTAGTATGGTTCCAGAAGAAGCAGGCCACCCTTTCTGAAGACTAAAACACTGGGCCGGATGGCCATGGCCCACCTGACTAGCTCCGGCTCCAGGATAGACCGAACGGCATTAGCCTCTGAAACAGGATGCACATAGGTCTCTACCTCCTCCATCTTACATTCTCTCTGAGGGTGGACCAAAGGAGTTGAACCTGCTGCCAAGCTCAGAAGTGAATGCTGCAAGGAGCGTCTACTGGTACTCTTACCAACCTGCCCCTTATCTTGAACAGCTGATCAGAAAAAGGACCAGGTTCGGCACTGGCAAACTCGATCATCCTGGGTAACAGTGTATCTGACTGCAAAGTTCTGGGAGCCAGCTCGGGGAACAAGCTGCATACCCAAGCGTTGAAGAAATGAAATGGACCCACGGTCCTCAAAGAGCGGGGAGTCCGATGCTTATACAAGTCCCCTAGTGATTTGTAGATCAAGCATAAAGCCACTGGGCAGAGTGACAACCTCATCCCCCAGGCCATCTGACAGGCCGGGTATATGGCTTCTGGCCGGATAATCGTCTCATCCCCTTGAGGGAGAGCGAAGGTGCACAGCCAAAAGGTGAAATAAGCCGCACAATGTGTGATAGGGTCCACCCCTGCCGGGTTCGGACCATCTTTGCCTATACGGCGCAATGAAGACGGCAGCGCTGATTTGTAACGAGGAGCCCTTATCTGCTTGCTGGCAACCGGACCCATAGAAGGGAAGTCTGCATATTTTAAAGGACCGTCGAAGAAATACTGAATCCACTGTCCTATCCGGACCCTTAGCTTGCTGCCTTTCTCTCGAGGATGGTAACCCTTGGAGGATCCTCTATTATGAGCCAAACAGATGGAGCGATAGGCCTTCATTAAGTACCGGTACGAATAGCCGAGCGAGTACCTGCCTTCGCCATCAGAGCTGTCCTTCTCAGAATCTTCCAAGCAGACTTCTTCATACGGCTCACCATCAATGGGTAGGCCGGAAAGCTGCGATAAACTCCAGAGGTCAAGAGACGTTTCACCCTCTGCTGTATAGAATGTGTTGAACAAGGGGCAGAACACTTCAAGCATTCCGCAGCATAGTCCTCGGGAGATGGGATAGCGGAATCTAGAAGCAAAGACACTGTGATATACCCCGGCTCTGATCAGCAGAGGGGCGTATTCCTTCAGAACAAACTCTGTGAATTCTACTGCTCCCACCCGGAACAGATGGGCATCAGTTACCTTGGCATCTCCAAACCAACCGGCAGCTAGCTGATATTTAAACTGGACCGCCAGACAGTTCAGCACAAAGGGTTCATCTCTATACCCCCACTTTATGGGTGCCAGGAAGAGACCGTAACCGGATTTCTCTTTGAAAACTTTGCCGCTGACTGTGTCCCATCGAGCAGGCGTAAATTCCGGAGCACGAGTCAGCATCTTTTTCTCTGGCTCCAACTCTGATATACCGAGGATTGCGTCCCAGTCACGCTTCTCCCCGGGAAGATAGATAGCCTTGCTGCGATACACTGACTCCTTCAGGCTGTCTCGTTCGACAAGAATGGCAGCTTCCACTGCACGGGCTATCCGATAGTCTCGCATGCCACCCACTGTAAAAGTTCGGATGAACGGCATCAAGTGGCGGTCCTTCGGAAGATCCGGCCGATAGCTGTTGCCCCGCCTGAAACATGTCTCAGTTGCAGTGGAATATACCCTGGACGTTGATACTGTGTCAGTTTCAGAATCAGAAGATTCGTCAACGGTGGCAATTTTGTCGTATCCGAAGTCCAGGCTATGCACATTCAGCCAGTTCACCACAGCCCGTGATATATCTGGCTGTGCTGACGAACTTGTTCCAGCAGCTCCAGAAGATGCAGCAGCG
This sequence comes from Amorphophallus konjac, assembly GCA_022559845.1. NCBI lineage: Eukaryota > Viridiplantae > Streptophyta > Magnoliopsida > Alismatales > Araceae > Amorphophallus > Amorphophallus konjac. Next base: position 376,852,225 of record CM040123.1, read on the forward strand.
GAACTGAAGGCCATTGCAGTGTCTGCAGTCAGAGAAGAAATGTGAATTAAATCCCGGAATAAGAAACAGTCTTATAAAGATTATAGTGTGAAGCTATGTGAAAATTTCGGCAGCATCTCCCCTTATTCATGGTCTGCCCAAAGAAGATAGGGAGTCACCCACCAAGAGGGAGTGATCCCGGAAGTAAAAGGGATTTAATCCCCAAAATAATATCCTACCCGGGCGAAATCTAATGAAGCGGGAAGGAAGCTGGATGGCTGAGGGGAAGAGCTCGCCACCACCGCCGAGAGAGTGAAGAGAGAGAAGAGGGAGTGAAGAATGAAGAAGAACGAGGCTCCCGGCGCCTTAAATAGGGGGCCAAGAGGTGAGGCTCTCGGCGCGATGAAATGCGCGCCGAGAACTCCCCCCTCCCTTCACAAAGGGCGCGCCGAGAAGCCCTGCCGAGGCCTTCCCCGAGCGCGCCGATAAGCCCTGCCGAAAAGCCGGCGCGAGAACCGACGTGCCGAGAAGGCTGTGCCGAAAGGCCGTGCGCCGAGAAGCTCGCGCCAAGAGCGTTCAAGGCAAAGAAATTGAAAGAAATCAAAAGAAATGCCAAAGTAATGATGCTTCCAAGCTACAAAATGAAAGATGACTAGCAATGCCAAGCTGAGAAATGGGTTCAGATGCTGAATGATATATACACCTGCAGGCACCGTGTCACTTATCCTGCATTCCGCCACCTGCAAGTGGGGGGCATTTGTTGACACCTGAAATATAATCAAGAATAAAGATGAGGCCGAAGAGAAGACTGAAACAGAAATGAAGATCCCAGGGATTCCTGCAACGCCAGAACTACAGAAAATTCATCACTAAAGCTACCACCCGGTTGAAGCCCTCCCCGGCCAAGCTGATGTCCGGTGTTGTCATCGCTCAGATGGCAATACTGATGAAGAAATGCGGTCTATCGACTGATGAAAATCTCCAGAAATGTTCTGATAAAACTATGTCAACTCACCAACTGGCCTTCACCTGTTCTAACAAGGTTCGAAAGACAGGTTAGGCACCTTTGACAGCTCAAGTCTACCGATGAGACGAGCCAAAGCATTAAAGGCCCTAAATGGGCTCATGAGAGTGGCGCCGGGAGCCCCTCACCAAAGCCCAAAGCCCATAGGGCAGTGGCGCCGGGAAGCCATAGCCTTGGCGCCGGGAAGCTTCCGCAGTCTACTGAGGCGCGCCGGGAAGGTGTGAAAGACGCGCCGAAGTGAGTCATGCCGAGACACCTCTGCCGAGAGGATATCCAGCACTGCCTATAAAACCCCCCGTTTCGTCCGAGGAGAAAAGGAGAGGATATACGGAGAGAGCCATCGAAGAGAAGAGAGAGGATATACGGAGAGAGCCATCGAAGAGAAGCGAAGAGAGACATCTCCAGATAGCCAGATAAAAAAGGAGAGAAGAGAAGAAAAGCTGCTGCGAGGTCTGAAGGAAGGAGAAGGTGGGGTGCTAGGGGAGGGAGAGGAGTCAATGCTCCGCCCTCCCCTCCCCTTTATTGCTGTCTTTCCTTCCTGCTTCCTTTTTTTTTTGATGTATAAGCTTCGATTCCATTTTCCGCTTTCGAAGTGAAGAGATCTCCCTGTTGTCGAGGAGATAGAGTATTAGTCTATTTTTTCTCTCTCCTTCCCCTTGTTCTATGAACGATGTAAACGATGAAACAGTGAAATGCAATTTCACGGCTGTTCCGATGAAATGGTGCTGGTTGGCCCTTTTCTCCCTGTGCTCTCTCTTTCGGAATGTATGTTATCCCCCGCGTGCATTAATTGTTCGGATGCTTAGAACTCTAGTGATTTCTTGTGCCTATATGCATGCTTGTTTCAGATGGGACGGAGGTAACAGAGCCCCAATCCTCACTGTGGATCTTTGGGCTTTGTCCCTCTCTCTCCCTCGACGACATCGATGATTTAAACGTTGCGAAGTCCGTAGTCCTCTCAAGTTTCCCAAGCCGTTGGGGCCATTACAAGGATCAGAGACAGTCATCTCTTGATCTCCTGGATGGTCGGCGATATGAATGGCATAAAGCATGTTCCAGAGGGTTCGAACGCCTGATGACTTTAATCCCTCGAATCCCTTCTATCCATGTGACTCCTTGATGTTAATCTGGTAACTTGGTAGAGCCCTCGGTCCCTTCCTCGGTTGCATCCTAAAACCCCCAGCCGTTATCTGAATCCCAGGAAAAATCCCCAAAACAGAGCACCGTAAAACCCCACAAACCTTTCCGGCGCCAACTCTTCTTGGCGCCATGAATAGCTCCCGGTGCGGCCCTCAGCGCGCTGGGAACCTCACGCCGAGAGCTCCCTCCTCCTTCTTTAGACCATGCCGGGAACCTCACGCCGAGAGCTCCCTCCTCCTTCTTTAAAGCCATGCCGAGAACCTCATGCCGAGAACCCATTCCCCCCGCGCCGGGAAGCCTGCCTATGCTCGTTATTGCTGCGCCGAGAGCCTCTCCTCCTCTGCCCAATCTTTGAGCACCCTGCCACACTAATTCGAGGGATATCTACAGGTGCCATCCCCAACATCACACCGTGCCAGGGCCCAGTGCCTTTCTCTTTCGGTTTTCATCCCGGCACTCCGTGGATGATCACCTATTTCTCCTTGGGCATGTTTCAAGTTGAGGGGAGATGCTGCCGAAATCCAGTCCAATGTCATCAACCCCGATGAGTCAAGGGAGTGTCACCGATACACTTCCCATCCGGCTCCATCTTCGGGGGAAACAAACCTATTTGGAGCATCCGGTCAAGTGGAAGTGTCAAAAGGGAATACCCTAATGATTAGCCGAATTCCGTCCCGCCACTGCGTGGATGGTCTTCTATCCTTACCCGGCATGGCTCAAAGTTAAAGGTTGTGCCGCCCGATTTAGTCCGTTGAACTAAATAAATCCGCCCTCCATTCGTCCTCTTCCATAAGCATGAAGCCTTTATTTCGCACATTAGTATTTTGACTGCCTTCTGAGGCCTCCTGTCTTTGGCGTTTAATCAAGGGTTGTCCTCCTCAAGGGAGGGCGTAATTAATGTCATGGCCTTCATGGCATGGCGGACTTTCGGTCCCGACTCGGACTTCACAATCGACTGACCAAGTCAGATCGAGCGCACAATGAAATTGTCACTCCGGTGACTGGCACGCCTAATAAATCAAATCAACCAAATAAATAAATAAATAAAATAATAATAAATTAAATTAAAACAAACAAATAAATAAATAAGATAAAAAAATCCGCGTCCACAAGCACCCGAGTCAAGCTCGGGCCAAGGAAAAAGGCAGAACCGAGATGGGGAGCACAAAGAACCGTCCTGGAAGTACGAGCGGTACACTCCCTTAACCGCTCCTGTGTACGAGATATATGAAGACATCAAAGGCTCGGGCCTCCTCCACCAACCCGAGCCAATGAAGTCGAGAAGCCGCAATCGCAGCAAACATTGCCTGTTCCACAGCGACCACGGGCACCACACCGGCGATTGCCACCAACTCTAGGATGAGATCGAGCGCCTCATCCGCTAGGGACACCTGTCCCGATTCGTGACCCAGCATAAGGAAGACCGAGGCACCCCAGAGAAAATCGACAACGCCCCTCGCGAGGTCCACATCAACGTCATCGCTGGATGAGCTGCATCAGGAGGAGACAGTGGCCGAGGAAGGAAGCGTCAAACTAAGCGGGCGGGCCGGGCCATTGAGCCTCCCAAGGCCCCGCCGAGTGAGCCCCAGGTCATAGTCTTCTCCGACCAAGACCTGGAAGGGCTGACCACCCCGTATGACGACGCCCTAGTCATATTGGCCACGATAAACCATTGTAACGTAGACATGATTCTAGTTGACAATGGAAGTGCCCCTGATGTTTTGTCTTATGAGTGTTTCCTTAAGATGGGGGAGAATCCGTCTAAACTCCGCTCGATCCGAATCCCCCCTTTGCGGGTTCAATGTCTAGGCCACTTATCCCGAGGGAGCCCTAAGCCTGCCAGTTACTCTCGGCACCCCACCCAAAACTGTTACGGTTATGGTGGACTTCATAGTGATCAAGAGTATGATAGCATACAATGCAATCTTCGGTCGAGGAATCCTTAGCCGAATGAAAGCGGTGCCCTCTACCTATCACCAAAAGATGAAGTTCCGCACTAAGAAGGGGGTGGGGGAAGTCCGGGGCAACCAGGCGATGGCCAGAAGGTGCTATAATATCCCGGTTGAAGCCACAAGGCCGGACGGGAAGAACAAGGGCCCCCGGGAAGTCGAGGAAAAACCCGCAACCTCCGAGCCTGGAGGCGAGTTGCTAACGGTTTTCCTAAACGACGACCCGACCCTAGGAGTAAAGATTGGAGCCGACCTACCGTCTGAGGTTCAGCATCAATACAAAGAGTTTCTTTCCGTGTATATCCGAGTCTTTGCATGGTCTGATGATCAACTCCCCGGAATACCGGAGAAGACGGTGATGCACAAACTCAACCTCGACCCGACCGTGAAGCCCGTACAACAACGCAGAAGGAAGCACGTGCCAGAAAAGTAGGCGATCATCAAGGAGCAAGTCACCAAGGGACAAAAGACTGGTCTTTTTAGACCGGTCATGTACTCTACGTGGCTGGATAACGTCGTCATGGTGCCAAAAGCTTCGGGAAAGTGGCGAATGTGCGTGGACTTCACCGACCTGAACAAAGCCACACCAAAGGACTGCAATCCATTGACGAGCATCGACCAACTGGTTGACTCAACCTCGGGCAACGAGATACTCAGCTTCCTGTACGCCTATTCAGGTTACCACCAGATCAGAATGAGTCCAGAAGACATCGAGAAGACCACCTTCATCACCAACTTCGGCGTATACAGCTACACCCGGATGCCTTTCGGGTTGAAGAACGTTGGAGCCACTTACCAGAGGCTGGTCAATCATATGTTCGAGGGACAGCTCGACCGGAACGTCGAGGCCTATATTGACGACATGCTCGTCAAGACCCCCAAGGCCGAGGACCACTTCGCCGACCTAGCAGAGACCTCTGACACCCTCCTGAGGTACAATATGAAGCTCAACCCCACCAAGTGTGTCTTCGGAGTAAGGTCCGGGAAATTCCTGGGCTCTTTAGTCACCCAGCGTGGGATCGAGGCCAACCCCGACAAGGTCCAGGCCATCCTGGACATGCGCCCGCCCACCTGTACCAAGGACGTTCAACGCTTGACCGGGCGCATTGCCGCGCTCAGCAGATTCCTGTCCCGTGCGGCCGAACGATGCCTACCCTTCTTCAAACTATTGAGGGGGCCCAAAATGGCATCTGCAATGTTCGCATGGGACGAGGAATGCCAAAGAGCGTTCACCGAGCTTAAGAAGTTCCTGGCTTCGTCCCCGGTGCTGTCCAAGCCTGTCCCAGGTGAAGCCTTGCATCTCTACCTTTCGGCAACTCCATCCACAGTTAGCTCGGTCCTGGTCAGAAATGATTCGGTAGTCGAGAGACCGGTCTACTACACTGACAATGTGCTCAACGAGGCTGAAAGAAGATACCCCGCAACCGAGAAACTCGTGCTAGCGTTGGTTACCTCGGCCAAGCGCCTTCAACCCTACTTCTAAGGGCACTCCATCATCGTGCTATCTGGAGAACCACTGAAGAAGATCCTCACCCACCCAGAAGCCTCGGGACGCCTCGTCAAATGGGCCATAATGCTCGGGGCCTACGATATATCGTATCGGCCCCGCTCGGCTGTCAAAGGACAGGCGCTCGCCGACTTCATCGCCGAGAGCACCATCCCGGCCAAAGAAAAATCTCCTTCCGTACCCGGGCCAACCTGGGAATTGTTCGTCGACGGATCCTCCAACTCGGCCGGGAGTGGCGCCGAGATCCTCCTGAAGTCTCCCGAAGGAGCAGAGCTGCAATACGCCCTGAAGTTCAACTTCCAAGCATCCAACAACGCCTCCAAGTATGAAGCCCTTATCTCGGGAGCCCGCATGGCCCGACAGTTGGGGGCTGAGCGAGTCAGAATTCACACTGACTCCCAACTGGTCACTAGTCAGGTCAACGGTGATTACGAAGCTCGGGAAGCACTGATGGTCAAATACCTCCAGCTGGTCAGAACCGTGTCACAATAGTTCGAGAGTTTTGAGGTAGTCCGAATAGCTCGAGAGGAAAACTCTCGAACGGACGCCCTCTCTCGGCTGGCCTCCTCTCTTGACCCCGAAGGTACTTGATCGGTCCTTCTCGAAGAGCTAGAGCGACCAAGCATTGATTCGGAGCTCATGGCTGTTGACTCGGCCTCCCCAAGCGACTGGCGTACCCCTATCTGTCATGGCTCCAAGACTCTCAGGAGCCTCCCGACCCTCGGGAAGCCCACAGATTGAAGTACCAAGCTCGGCGATTCATCATTCTGGACGGCACTTTATACCGCAGATCCCTCTTCGGTCCCCTCCTGAAGTGCATCAGTGCTGACGAAGCCAACCGAGCGATCCATGAGGTTCACGAAGGCCTGTGCGGAGCGCATCTAGGAGGAAGGTCGCTTGCCAGAATCTTGCTTCGGCAGGGTTACTGGTGACCTACTCTGCAGCACGACTGCTCGACCTACGTGCAACAGTGTGACCGATGCCAGCGATTTGATCACTTGGTCCATCAACCGGCAACGGAGCTCGTCACCCTAGCCGAGCCTTATCCCTTCGCTCGGTGGGGGATCGGCATCCTTGGGCCGTTCTCTACAGCTCAGGCCCAGAAGAAGTTCGTCATCATCGCCATCGACTACTTTACCAAGTGGATCGAGGCCGAAGCCACAGCTAGGATCACCGAGACAGTCGTCTGGAGTTTTGTCTAGAAATCGATCATCTGTCGCTACGGCATCCCCCGGCTGATAGTGAACGATAATGGCTGACAATTTGATTCTCGTTATTTCCGAGACAGATGTGCCGACCTAAGCATTCGCAATCACTTCACTTCGGTCGCCCACCCTCAGGCTAACAGGCTGGTCGAAAATGCCAATAAGACTATCTTGAAAGGGATCAAGACCAGGCTCGGCAAAGCCAAGGGCAGCTGGCTCGAGGAATTGCCAAGCGTACTTTGGTCGCATAGAACGACTCCCAGAATGGCAACCGGTGAAAATCCCTTTCAGCTGGTGTACGGCACCGAGGCCGTGATCCCGTTGGAGGTTACCAATCCCTCCCTCCGAGTTATCTATTTCTCGCCCGAGGCAAACGACCAGAAACTGCTCGAAAACCTCGACCTAGCGGATGAACTCCGAGAGATCGCCAGCATCCGAGCAACGGAATATCAACGCCGCCTCACTCGATACTACAACGCCAAAGTCCGAGATAGACACTTTCAACCGGGAGACTTCGTTCTCAGGAAAGCCGAAGCCTCTCGACCACTTGAGGCGGCGGGCAAACTATCCCCTAATTGGGAAGGCCCCTACTGAGTGGTCGAGACGCTCGGGAAAGGGGCATACCGGCTATCTACTATGGAATGAGAACCCATCCCTCGGACGTGAAACGCAACTACACTACGCAAGTTCTATTTCTGAACACTTCAGTTGTGCAAACAATATGAGATAAATCAAAAGTTTCTTTTCTCTTTTATTCAAACAACTTACTTGTACATCAAAAAGGCCGAAGCCAAAACAATACATGTCAAAAAAGCAAAAATCCATCTGGCACCATCGTACGAGCCCATCACTCGGCTGACTCGGTTAGCCTTCTGCGTCCAGCCACTGACTTTGCCTCGTGTAGAAACTGGCTCGGATAAAGGATAGTCGACCCCGTTGGCTCAGGCAACTCGGAACAAAGGTGACAGAGGGATCAGGAAGAAGAAGGCTACCTTCCAAGTTGAGCAAAGAAGATTAAGGGGAAAAGGAAGTCAACTCTTTGGAAGGAAGAGAGTGCAGGCACCCTCCGAAGAGTGAAAGAAATGATGAGAAGGGTAGAAGAAAGAGAAAGAGGCTACGAGGAAGGGGGAGGAGAAGCAGGAAGTGGAGAGGAATCTTGAGGGATCCTCTCCAGAGAGTGAGCGGGGAGGGACGAGGGAAAGGGGTGCCTGATTCCCCCATCCGTCCACCGTCACAACCCTCCCCGCAAGCGCCGGCCGAAGTTGATAAAAGAGGACGACGTGCTTCCACACGTCGAACCCCCTTCAAATCTGCCCGCCGACCGACGAACTCCCTTCAAACCCGAAGCAGCAAGGACTCTTTGCCCTCCATCATCGGCAGCTTCGTCTTCCAGGACATCTTCCATGCTTCAAATTCGACAGCATAACGTTTCGTGAAGAAGGGGAGAGGAAAGACTGTCAGAGAAAATCCTAAGCGATGGAAAGGGAGAGACGCCCTTCAGACCTTTTATAGGCGAAGGGAGGTTACTTGCCTTAAATGATTCTCCCCTCGAAAACACGCTAAAGGGACTTCTCCCTCCGAACCGTCACATCAGACTCCTCAGTTCCATCCCAGCGGGACACACGAAACGGCCGAGCAATTAAAGCATGAGAAAACGGAAAGACACCCTGTCAGACGTCCGCCCAACCATCATGCGAGATCCACGCAGAATGTATCAGCACTTTCCAACTACTGCGAATACGCTGGTCAAACTACGGCAATGACGGTACAAAAGAGTTAAGTTTTCATCATAACGCTACTGCCTTACGTCTTTTCCTTTACACAAACAAGAGAAGTTTTTTCTTTAGAAAAAGGAAAAACATACGAAGAGAAAAAGCAAAGTAAATACATTAGGCCTCTGGCCCACCCTGAGGCTCGGAAGTGGAAGGCTCGGACGGTCGCCCCGGGCACCCTCGGTGACGGCCAACCCTGGCACTGACCCCACTGGCGTGGGAACTGCCTCGGTTGCGCGCCCTCTCGAGGCATCCGGAGTTGGCGACCCCTCGGACAAAGAGTCCCCCTGTTCTCCTTCCTCCGACGCCGAACCAGAGGAACCAGAGGATGACAAATCCGAGTCATAGCATTGCCCGGACGAAAAATTAATTGTCTCGGACGCCTGCTCCTCCGCAATAGAGATGGCCCGGTCATAGCCTTGCTTGAATCCCTTGCGGATCCCCCGGCGAAGTGCTGACTCATAGTAGGGGAGGGCAGCATCCTTGAGGTCGACTCGGTAGGCCTCTGAGCGTTTATATCGCTCGAGTGCCTCTGCCCCGGCCGATTCCACCCTACCAGCGAGTTCGGCCTTCTCCCGCTCCGCCTCGGCCAATCTACACTCTGCCTCGACTGATCGCTTCTCCGCTTCGGCCCGATCAGCCTCGGCCTCCCGCCGAAGGCGCATGGCTTCCTCCGCCCGGCCCAATAGCTCGGCGCGCTCGGCCTCCCACTGGCCGTCTAGCTCGGTACGGGCCACGCGCTCCTCCTCCAGAAGCCGGCTCTTCCTCTCGAGCGACTCGCGGGCCCGAGTCAGCTGTTCAGACAACGACCGGGCATCCGCGTAGTTCACCCTCGCCAGCTCCTTGACTGCGGAGAGCTCCCGTCGAAGCCCGTCACGCTCCCCGGTGAGCTGAGTCACCTTCCTATCAGATCCACCAAGGGTCTAGGCAAGGGTCGCCCGCTCCGACTCCGATCGAGCGTAAGCTTCAGCCAGAGTAGGCCCCATCTGGGCCAAGACCAAGCCACCCTCCATAACCACCTCGAGGGCCACGGGCGGGGAGTGTTGCCTGTTTGCTCCCTTCACCACCTTCGCTGCTATGCTACAACACGCCCGATATAGAGGGCCCTGGATGCCCAACCTCTCCAAAGTCGCCGACAAAGGGGCCCCCCCTCCGAGCAATATCCCCTCGATTGCCCCGTCGGCCGGCCCGGAACGAGCCGCTGCTTCATCCGCCCCTCTTGCCTCGGTCGGTCGGGGCTGTGTCGCCGCTCCTCGTGACCCCCCGGCCTCAACCGGCTCGGCCCCTGCGTCGCCTCCCAGAGCATCGCCCGCCTCGATCGACGCCCCAATCTCTACCGCGGTCCCAGAGTCGCCCGCTTCAACTCCAGCCCCCTCGATTTCTGCTAGGGGGAGAGCCGATCCAGTGCCACCGCCACTAGCAGAAGCGGCTTCGGTCCCCTCGGTTCCTGCTGAGGGGAGAGCCGATTCAGCGCCACCGCCACCAGCAGAAGCGACTCCGGCCCCCTCGGTTCCTGCTGAGGGGAGAGCCGATCCAGCGCCGTCGCCCCCCTCTCGCTCGGCGGATGGGGGAGCCGGCCCAATAGGGTCGGCCCTATCTCGCTCGGGAGAGGAGAGAGCCGCCGAGCTAGAGTCATCTTCGACGGCGGGGACGGACCCAACCTTCTTGGCCCGCTTCTTGGCCTTCAAGGCATCCCGTATCATGCCCACCACGGGATCTTTGCGCTTGACCCCCCGCGGGCTGGAAGACCCATCCTGGGCCATCCCCTTGCCCCTATCTCGGGCTCGGGGGCGCCCCTCGGGAGCTCGCGTCTCGTCGGCAGCCGAGTCATCGCCGAGATCGATCACCTCCCGCTCGGTCTCAGGCTCCTCCTCCACAGCTGGCAGCCTGGCGTCTGCGCAGAAGAAGATATGGTCAGGGAAAGAAAATGGTCTCGCCATCAGACGAAGAAGCTGATTCGTAGCATCTGAACCTGTCGGATGTAGTCTCGTGAGAAGGCACCGCTCGATGTTCTCCGGGATAACCAGCTCCTCCGTGGACTAGCGATGCTTCAGCAAGATGGCCGCATACTTCTCCACATCCGGGGAGAACTCGTCCTACCTCGGAGGGATGTTCGGATGAAAATTGGGGATTACGGGACACCTCCAAGTCTCCTCCACCTAAAAAATCCTCACCCAGAAGAACTGAGTCTTCCATCCTTTGTGGGAAGAGTCCTTCGCGGCTAAGGAGATACAGCTCATGTTCCGTCTTGCCTGGATGAAATAGAAGCCCTTCCCGACCGAGGAATGCGCCTTCAACTCGAAAAAATAATGGAAGATGTTAGTGTTGGTGTGCTACAGCCCAATTTTGGGTCGGGTAGGCCCAATAGTTGTACGATCTTGTTCATTATTAATAAAGTGGTATTTGAGCGTAAATATGCGATTGTGTATTACTTTACGATGTCCCTAGGATATGTGGTTGTAAAGTCAGTTCGAGATGGGATCTCGAACATGAGGCTGACTTTACATGGACGCATACCTTAAACTGTTCCTGGTTGGAGGGTAATCACTCGGGGACTTTGATTACCTATTAAACCAGTACACATGATGTGTTAGTGACCACTCTCATGGTCATTGGTGCGGGGTACCAACACATATGTGTATGTGTGTGTCCTTGGAGGATGTACACTGAACTGATCCGCTATTGGATCTTCAGATGGTTGATTATACCTAATGTCAACTGAAGATCCAACGGTCTTAGTAGCATCGTTGGTCCTTTGACCTGAGACATTGATCGGATCTTACACGAGGATTGGAATGGTTTAATTACTTGGCTAAGTGACTTTAACCATAAGTCATGAGTTGCCGAGTCATTAACCACTCCAGGATACGTGTGAAGATCATCAATGGTCAAGAGAGGATCGCTCACTATCGGGTATATATCAGACAGTTAATGGGTCATGACATTGACGCTCCGTTAAATCCCTGGTCAGGATCGTGTGAGTTCGTTTAGAACGGACGTCATACACTTTAAGGAGGTCATAGTCAAATGGCACGATCATGGGGTTTGACAGAAACCATACCCTCGATCGTACCAGACTCATAGAAGGAGCGAGGGATTATATCGATGCGGTAATTGTGGACTTACAGGTACCAGATAGGCTGGTTTAAACCCGGTGTCCTCTAGGATCACGCGGATTTACTTGACCCAACGTGATCAAAGGTTCGGAATAAATTAAACTATTTTTCGGCTCTAGTAGAAGCAAATAATAAGTTTAATTTACTTCTAATTGGGAATTAGAAGTTAATGGGCCTTAAACTAGAGTGACTAAGGGCCTAGAGGATCACACACAATGGATTCTTGGGTGACAGATTATTATTGTACAATTGCATATATTAATTCCCTTTAATTCCTTTTGGAAAGACATATAAAATGGGCTTAATATATATGTATAATAATAGAAAGGTCATATATACAGTTTTGGTCCTTTGAAGCTCTCTTAGAAAAGGTCAAACTCTATATAAATGAATGCTACGAGAATCACTCGTCCTCTCTTAGCTTAAGCAAGCACATAAGCAAGGGAAGGAGTGATTAACTCCTCCCCTCTCTCTCTCTTGCACTCTCTCTCTAGAAGCTCCCTCTCTAGAAAGGGAAGCTAAGGAAAGACGGGGCGGGGAGATACCGTCGTTGCGCAAGGATCCGTGTGGATCAGCTCTAGAGGCCGTGCATCTGTGCGGCTCGGTATTCTGCATCGGGCTTAGCGGACAGCGTCGTTCCGCGTAAGGTGAAATACGCAACCCGTAATTAGGGGGTTGGGGCGATTAAAACGTCGATCAGAGCATTGATCTGAGATTCCATGTAACCGGGATCGGGTAAATAAATTTTTGTTATCCGCTGCGTTGCCCGAGGGTGCTGTGTGGAACCTTACAGTGGTATCAGAGCCAGGTTGACGCTCTGGTCGGTGTTTTATCGCCGTTTAGAACCGTGTTTTAGGGGCATTAAATCCTTCAATTATTAATTGTAGAAGGGGATACTGGGCATCTCGCTTCTTCCAGGATGCTGGGCATCGCTCGAGCAATACTTTTTTTAAAAAAAAATTTAAAAAAAAAATTTTTGGCCTGCTTTGGGCGCATTGCGCCCTGGGCGCAGTGCGCCCAGGGCGCGGTGCGCCAGCCGCGTGCGCCGCGAGGGCGGCGCACGCGGCACCCGCAGGTCAGCGCCCGCGGGAGCTGACCCGTGGGGGGGCGGGCGGCCGCCGGCGGCGCGCAGCGTGGCGGGCGCGCGCGTGGCGGGCCCGCGCCGAAATTTCTTTTAATTAAAAAAATTTACTTTTTAATTTTTTAATTTATTGTGCTCAAATATATACATATATATATAGGATATATATATATGAAAATGCACAGTAAATTAAATAGAATTTTATCTCGTAGGTTAATTGTGTTATCTCAATAGTAAATGTCAAATGTTAAATTTTATTTAACCCTTTTGAATTTACCGAGGTGAGATAATTACTATTTACCTTTAGATAAAATGATAATAATTGAACTTACTTCAGTAAATTTTAATTTTTAAATTTTTGATTATTAGATAATTAAAAAATTCATATTTTGAATTTTATTGAAGTTAAATGTAGAAATTTTAAATATTTGAAATTTAATTATTTGATAATTGTTAAATTCAAATTTTAAATTTTGGAATATTGCTAATTATAGATAATTGCATTATTTTAAATTTACTTTCAAACAAAATTATTAGATAATTAGTTTAAATTTAAATTTAAATTATTGACATGTTTAAATTTTGAATTTAAATTTAATTATTGGATAATTAAATTTAAATTTAAATTTAAATAATTATCTCAATTACATGTCCCTGTGGAAAATGATGGTTCTTTACGTGATTTACTTTATTTACCTTGTAATGGCTTGCTTGTGTGTTTAATTTTAGTTAATCCTACTTTGATTTTTAAAATTAAATAAAGCTAGCCTATTTTTGTTTGCACATCCTATTTTTAAATTCAAAAGTAAGGATTATTTTTAAAAAATAACCCTTGATTGATTTTATTTGAATGGGTTGGCAAGTGATCATGGACTTGGATTAATGTAATTAATTGGGGTCTGCGAACCTCCTTTCTCTCTCTGTTAAAATTTTAATGTACTTCTATCTTCCTCCATTGTTGTACTCGCCCTAAGGGCTTCTGGAATTTTATTGATATGTAATTTACATTTTTCCGGCCTGCGTGCTGTGTAAAAGTTGTAATTACTGCGGCGTTGGAGTTTGAAAGCGCGGAGCACACCCGACGAGGACGATCCAGCTGCTTCGGAAGCGGGCCGGATGCCTTAGTTACATTAGGGTTAAAGTCCATGATCACCTGCATTTTAATTTTGCATTGGATGCATTTATTTTGTGCAAACTACTATGTACGGTAAATATATTGGATATATTTATATTACCACCTAGGGTGAGATCAAGATAAAATTAAATTCCCTCGCGATTAAATTTTAGATCTGGTAAGCGTGGCTCTAGGAGTCGTCGTGGCCCTCCATCATTATGGAGTGAATGAACGTCTTCATTTCATGGATTTATTGTGCTTTCCACAAGGTCCATGAGTTTGGGGGCGGGATTAAACTCCAAGGCTCGGCCTCAATAAGGTGAGGAATTGAACTCGACCTTATTGTACTTTCCACAAGGGTCGGGTCATGAACTCATTGCTATGTAGTAATGATGGTGAGATCTAATTGAGAATATCATTTGTTGTGCTTTCCACAAGGGGATGATTTCTCGGGGGCCAAATATCGGATATTGCATTAGATGCAAGTGCCTGTTGACTGCCCTTGAGATGGTGTATGGTTTGTTGTGCTTTCCACAAGGTCATACATCAGTCTCGTTGGGATTCCGACCCACTAGGTTGATCTCGCTGATCTCCCGTTCTATATACTGAGGGTTATATAGTTCGATCGAAAAATAGTGGGACTAACTAAGATAGAAAACCACATCTAAGTTAGAATTTGAACACATGCTAAGTTATCTTTTATTTCTTATCCAGATTACAATGTCGTCGTCCAGCCCCCTCCGCGGCATCTTGGATGCAAATAGATTAACTGGATTGAACTACTCGGATTGGCTGTGTAATTTACGCATAGTACTTACCGCCGAAAAGATTGCGTACGTGTTGGACACGGTTCATTCTGAGCCAGCTCCTGATGCCGACGAGGGCGAGTTACTGGCATATGCCAAATGGTTTGAGGACTCCTCCCTTGCCCAATGTTACATGTTTGCCTCTATGGCTCCTGAGCTGCAAAGGTAATTTGAAAAGACTGATTGTAGAAGCATACTTCTCAATCTACGCCAACTCTTCGGGGAGCAGGGTAGGATTGAGAGATATGATATCTCAAAAAGGCTTTTCAGGACACGGATGTCTGAGGGTTCATCACTACAGACCCATGTACTGAAAATGATGGAGTGGATTGAAAGACTCAATGCATTGGGGTTCAAGTTGGATCTTGAACTATGCATTGATATTATACTCCAGTCATTGACTGATTCCTTTTCTTCCTTCATCATGAACTTTAACATGAACATGATTGAAGCAACTGTCCCAGAGCCGCTCAACATGTTAAAGAGTCCTGAAGGAACCATGCAGAAAGATAAACCATCTTCGTCTGTAATGATTGTTGGCCGGGCCAACAAGAAAATGAATGCCACCCAAATATCCACCACAAGTAACAAAGGGAAGGGAAAGAAAAAGGTCATGCATAAGCAACTCGCCAAAGTTGACAAAGGGAAGGGCAAGAAGAATGAAAAGGAAGACAAATATTTTCGATGCGGGGAAACTGGGCATTGGAAGAGGAATTACAAGGCAATTCTAAATGAAGGTATTTTTGTCATAGACCTTAATTTGTCATATATGGAATCCACATCATGGGTCTTGGATACTGGATGTGCATCTCATATCTGCAATTCTGTGCAGGCGCTGGCAAATAGAAGGCGGCTGGGTAAAAAGGAGATTGAACTGAGGATGGGCAATGGAGCTTTAGTTTCTGCCAAAGCTGTCGGGACTGCACGCCTCAATTTACCTTCAGGAGTCATTCTGGAGCTGAATAACTGTTATTATGTTCCTACTATTATTAAGAATATTATTTCAATCTCTAGCTTGTATAACATTGGATATACATTGGCTTTTAATAGCACTGGGTGCTCTATAATGAATAATGGTTTGATTATAGCCAATGGTTCATTAGTCAATGGTCTTTATGTATTAGATACACGTTCTAATGTTATGTAAATTTCCAATGCTGATGAAGTAAATTCTGCATATCTATGGCATTGCAGACTTGGTCATGTAGGTGAGAAAAGAGTCTCCCACTTACACTCAAATGGGTATTTGAATTCATTCGAATACAAGCCATTTAATACCTGTGAGTCGTGTCTCATGGAAAAAATGACCAAGGCTCCCTTTAGTGGACATGGTGAGAGGGCTGTTGACCTTCTCGAGCTCATACACTTGGATGTGTGTGGACCCATGTCCATGGAGGCAAAAGGGGGTCACCTCTATTTCATTTCTTTTATTGATGACTTCTCGAGATATGGCTATATATATTTAATGAGACATAAGTCACAAGCCTTTGAGAAGTTTAAGGAATATAAGAATGAAGTAGAGAAACAGACTGGCAAGAGTATTAAGGCTCTTCGATCGGATCGAGGAGGTGAATATCTTAGCCATGAATTCACTTCTTATCTTAAAGATAATGGAATTATTTCTCAGTAGACTCCACCGTATACACCACAGCATAATGGTGTATTCGAAAGGAGAAATAGGACCTTGTTAGATATGGTCCGATCCATGATGTCTATGTCAGGACTATCCTTGTCTCTGTGGGACTATGCATTAGAGACTGCAGCTTATTTATTGAATAAGATCTCAAGTAAATCACTTCCTTCTATACCATATGAGATATGGAAGGGCAAGAAACTAAATTTTAATCACATTAAAATTTGGGGGTGTCATGCTCATGTAAAGAAGAACGAAAGTAATAAGCTTGAGTCGAGAATCGATAAGTGTAAGTTTGTGGGATATCTAAAGAAGACATCTGGATATTATTTCTATCACCCTTCTGAGCAAAGGGTCTTAGTGGCTAAGAGAGCTGTATTTCTAGAAAGAGAATATCTTCTCCAGAAAAATAGTGGGAGCCAGATAGAATTGGACGAGGTCCAAGAACCACAACCCGTAGACACAGGCTCTTTAGATGAGACTGTATCGGTTGATCCTATTCAGAGTGAACCACTGACACTACGGAGATCTGGTAGACTACCGAGAGAACCTGAGAGATATGTTGGACATGTCTCAGAGGGGTCCTCTAAGGTATGTATCGATGAGGATGAAGATCCCCAATTGTACCAGGATGCAATCCGTAGTGCGGACACCAAGAAATGGAAAGAGGCAATAGATTCTGAGATCCAGTCCATGTACACCAACAAAGTTTGGAACTTAGTTGATGTACCCGAAGGGAATGTCCCTATCGGCTGTACATGGATTTTTCAAAAGAAAAAACTGTGCAGATGGACGGATTGACACATACAAGGGTAGACTAGTGACGAAATGATATCGTCAAAGGTAAGGCATTGACTATGACGAGACTTTTTCACCGGTAGCCATGATTAAGTCAATCAGAATCCTCCTTGCCATTGCTGCATACCTAGATTATGAGATCTGACAAATGGATATGAAGACAGCTTTTCTTAATGGAAATCTGTCAGAAGAGGTGTACATGGTACAGCCTGAAGGATTCACCTCCAAGCTACATCCTAATAAGGTATGTAAACTTCACAGGTCCATTTATAGATTATAGCAGGCATCTCGAAGCTGGAACTTAAGATTTGATGAGGCTGTCAAATCTTTCAACTTCATTCGGAATGAAGATGAACCCTGTGTTTACAAGAAGGTCAGTGGGAGCTCAGTGATCTTCTTGGTCCTTTATGTTGATGACATCATGCTCATTGGGAATGATATAGAGATGTTGATATCAACTAAGTCTTGGTTATCCAAGACCTTCTCCATAAAGGATTTGGGAGAAGCATCCTATGTGCTGGGCATAAGGATCTATCAAGATAGATCTAAAAGGATGCTAGGGTTATCCCAATCCATGTACATAGACACTATCCTCAAAAGTTTTAGGATGAAAAATTCCAAGAGAGGTCTCATTCCCATGAGATATGAAATTTACCTATCCAATGGGATGAGTCTTAAAACTTCTGAGGAGGTGACACACATGAATAAGGTACCCTATGCTTCGGCGATAGGGTCAATCATGTATGCAATGCGATGTACATGGCCTGATGTTGTCAATACTTTGAGCATTGTCAGTAGATATCAGGCAAATCCAGGCGAAGAGCACTGGAAGGCAGTAAAGGGCATCCTTAAGTACTTGCGAAGGGCTAAAGATCTTTTTCTGCTTTACGGAGGAGAGGACCTACAGCTTAGAGCTTACACAGACTCTAGTTTCCAGTCAGATCCAGATGACAGCAAATCTATGTCTGGGTTTATTCATGTTGAATGGAGGGGCAGTCAGTTGGAGAAGCTCCAAGCAAGATACGACTGCAGATTCGACGACGGAGGCAGAATATATTGCTGAAGCTGAAGCTGCTAAGGAAGCCGTCTGGATGAAGAAATTCATCTTGGAACTTGCCGTAGTTCCCGAGATATCAGCTCACATCCCATTATTTTGTGATAATAATGAGGCCATCGCCTAGGCAAAGGAACCGAGATCTCACCAAAGGTCGAAGCATTTTCAGAGGCGCTTCCACCTTATTCGGGAGATTGTTGATCGTGGAGATATGACGGAAGAGCGTGTACCGTCAGAAGACAACATAGCAGATCCACTGACTAAGCCTTTGACACAGACTGTATTTGAGCGCCATCGGGATAAGATGGGCATCAAAGTTGTGGGTAATTGGCTGTAGTTCAAGTGGGAGATTGTTAGTGTTGGTGTGCTACATGCCAATTTCTGGTCGGGTAGGCCCAATAGTTGTACGATCTTGTTCATTATTAATAAAGTGGTATTTGAGCGTAAATATACGATTGTGTATTACTTTACGATGTCCCTAGGATATGTGGTTGTAAAGTCAGTTCGAGATGGGATCTCGAATATGAGGCTGACTTTACATGGACGCATACCTTAAACTGTTCCTGGTTGGAGGGTAATCACTCGGGGACTTTGATTACCTATTAAACCAGTACACATGATGTGTTAGTGACCAGTCTCATGGTCATTGGTGCGGGGCACCAACACATATGTGTAGGTGTGTGTCCTTGGAGGATGTACACTGAACTGATCCGCTATTGGATCTTCAGATGGTTGATTATACCTAATGTCAACTGAAGATCCAACGGTCTTAGTAGCATCGTTGGTCCTTTGACCTGAGACATTGATCGGATCTTACACGAGGATTGGAATGGTTTAATTACTTGGCTAAGTGACTTTAACCATAAGTCATGAGTTACCGAGTCATTAACCACTCCAGGATACCTGTGAAGATCATCAATGGTCAAGAGGGGATCGCTCACTGTCGGGTATATATCAGACAGTTAATGGGTCATGACATTGACACTCCGTTAAATCCCTGGCCAGGGTCGTGTGAGTTCGTTTAAAACGGACGTCATACACTTTAAGGAGGTCATAGTCAAATGACACGATCATGGGGTTTGACAGAAACCATACCCTCGATCGTACCAGACTCATAGAAGGAGCGAGGGATTATATCGATGCGGTAACTGTGGACTTACAGATACTAGACAGGCTGGTTTAAACCCAGTGTCCTCTAGGATCACGCGGATTTACTTGACCCAACGTGATCAAAGGTTCGGAATAAATTAAACTATTATTCGGCTCTAGTAGAAGCGAATAATAAGTTTAATTTATTTCTAATTGGGAATTAGAAGCTAATGGGCCTTAAACTAGAGTGACTAAGGGCCTAGAGGATCACACACAATGGATTCTTGGGTGACGGATTATTATTGTACAATTGCATATATTAATTCTTTTTGGAAAGGCATATAAAATGGGCTTAATATATATGTATAATAATAGAAAGGTCATATATACAGTTTTGGTCCTTTGAAGCTCTTTTAGAAAAGGCCAAACTCTATATATATGAATGCTACGAGAATCACTCCTCCTCTGTTGGCTTAAGCAAGCACATAAGCAAGGGAAGGAGTGATTAACTCCTCCCCTCTCTCTCTCTTGCACTCTCTCTCTCTAGAAGCTCTCTCTCTAGAAAGGGAAGCTAAGGAAAGATCAGGGCGGGGAGATACCGTCGCTGCGCAAGGATCCGTGTGGATCAGCTCTAGAGGCCGTGCATCTGTGCGGCTCGGTATTCTGCATCGGACTTAGCGGACAGCGTCGTTTCGCGCAAGGTGAAATACGTAACCCGTAGTTAAGAGGTTGGGGCGATTAAAACGTCGATCAGAGCATAGATCTGGGATTCCATGTAACCAGGATCGGGCAAATAAATTTTTGTTATCCGCTGCGTTGCCCGAGGGTGCTGTGTGGAACCTTACAGAAGAGATCCAAAGAAAGAGGAATCCCGCATTGGCGACAGAGGATGCGAAAGGCGGAGAGAAGAAGATAAGAGTTGGCCACCAACTATATGGGAGCCAACTTAAAGAAATCAAGAAGCTTCAGAATAAAGGGCTCGAAAGGAAGGCGGAAACCATTCTTCAACGGCAGAAGGAAGGAGCAGATATGGCCCGTATGAGTATCCAAGCTCGTCTCGTACGTGGCAGCCGCGGCAAAGAAAAACTTATAGGGCAGGCGAAACTGGTGCTCCAGCCGTTTCACCTCCGCCTCCCCCAGCTCGCTGCAGTTTAGAGTCGGCGGTACCACCGTCGCCCTCGCCTCAGGCTCACCCTCCCACTCTTCGACCTTCGGACACTGGTCCGCCATGGGATTCGAAGAATAACTTGAAGAGAAATGCTCCTGAGACTCCGAAGATTCTGGAGGAAGAGGAAGCCATCGAGCCACCTCCGTGGTTATCTCCGCCAACTCTGTGAACGCCGCTGCAAGCCTCTGTTCTTCCGTCGTGTCCTCACGATGCATCAAAGAGCCTCCAAAAGCAAGCACGAAGGAGAGCAAAAACCCTAAAAAAATGGAGGGAGTCTGGAACGACAACAAGCGCACAACGCCTATATTCCCACGCGGAAGGCGGCGCGTCGTTCCGACCTCCGAGAAAAGGGGCCCCTTCATTTCAAATCCGTCAGGATTATCATTATTACGGGCCCAGGTGACCACGGCACATGACTTTTTAACACCGCCAGATCTCCACCCACCCGAGCCACGCTGGTCCAAAACCCTAACGGCTACTCTTCCGAGCCTACCAAGGCTCGGGAGTAGGAGGGGGATAAGTGGAGAGGGAGATTTCTGTAGCCCATCTAAGAGCGGCCGAACCAGGTCCAGCAAGACCAAACGAGGCCCAGCTCATCTAAGTGACAGTCCCGCAGGGCCCACTTAGCATAAAAGCCCAATAAGATCACTCGGGGTCAAGCCCTTCCTCGACGGCCAATAGGCTCGGAAGGCCCGAGCGTCGGTCCAGTCGGAGGAAGATCCAAGCCCGATCTATCCCCCTCACCGGGATAAAGGCTAGCGCTCCGCGCCCACTCCGACCGAGCTGCATCCGAGCTATGCTTATCGCCCGGATAGGGCTGGCACTCTTCATGCTTCGGTCGACCGACGATTGCTTATCTACGCTACCGTTGAGAGCCCTTTATGAGCAGGAGTTCACAAAGAAAAGGGACCCACAAGTCCTCAAGGTTATAAAGAGCCCACGATGAGGACGTAAAGAGCCCACGTCGAGGACGTAACCCCTGCCTGGAACTCCTCAGCTTACGGGCCAGCGCACTATTTAAACCATGGACTCCCTCCAGCGAAAGGTAAGACCGACATACGCCTAAAACTTCCTGAGCAGGAACCACTTCACCACCTTGGTGGAGAGGGATCTCGTGCATCTCCATCCTCCTCCCATCATAGCTTCCACCACTGCTCTACTGACTTAAACATCGGAGGGTTTTCCCTAGGGAACTATCCCTGGGCCCCCTGATCCGTTTCCCTTTCCTTACAGTTCACTGATCGGTAATCATCTCCCCAGCTCAAGACCAGCGCGAGATCGCCCCTCTTCACCATTAATTACAGGTTTAGGCTATTATTAATCTTAATTTTTTATTTTATTTTAATTTTTAATTTTTTAACATATTCTATAAAATGAATATAACTTGAAAATAATTTTTTGGTAAACAACATATTTAATGTCAATATTTAAAATTTAAAAGATGGAAATGTCATTAATTACATATTTAGGCTACTGTTTATGTTAAAAAGTCTTATTTTAATTTAATTTTTAAAATATTTTATAAAATAAATATATCATGAAAATAATTTTTTTGCTAAATAATATCATAATCTCACTAATTAAAATTTAAAGGCAAAACTATATTTAAATGTTACTATTCACCTTATATTTTGTATTTTTTTAATTTTATAAATAGTTTTATATGATAAATATACTGTTATAATAATAACATTTTTAATAAAATTTATCATTAATATTATTAATCAAGATTTAAAGATGATAAAATTGTTAATAGTTTAATGTTAAACATAAAAAAATAGGAGAGAGAGAGCGTGATATAGAGAGAGCTAGAGAGGAGAGTGTGTGCATTAATAGGAGGGGATTAACTCCAACTCACTTCCTTCGGTGAATTTCAAAATATAGAGTTAGTCTGACATTAATCTTACATATAATCTAATTAATTTAAGTTTTTAATTAAATTATAAAAAAATCTCGCTAACTTAACTTTAAGTTAACCCACAGCTAACTACGCACTAAAATCGGGGCCGAAGGGAAGAGGGATAATTAAATCTCTCACGGCCTCGGCCAGTTGGTAGCTGTCCCGCTTGCTGGTACTACGGCCTGTACGGCCCATACTAGAGGGCATCGTTCAGCCTACACATTGAATTGCCTCGACTGGTTGGCCCCCGACTGCCGGAGCTCAGCGAAATGCATGATCAGGAAGATCTTGTCGCCCAAGTTGCCGGTGACGGTGAAGTTTAGGCTCCAGGAGAGGGACGCCATCGTCACCGCTCGCCGATGGCACTTGAAACTGATGACTAGGTTAACTGTCTTCACTTCGACACTGTCATCCTCACGGGCGTCCACCCCATCTGGTTGTCTAGGGTGTACCAGATGCGGCCGTAACGGTCTTCAGGGTACATGTCACAAAAATCCACCGAACACCATACTTCTCCTCGTTACCTTCGTCGGCCAAGCGCAATTCACGTACCTGACGGGGACTAGCCATGCACAGAGGCTGCCAGTGCCACGAAGCAGAATAGTAGGGTCGGCAGCCCCATCCCCGCTCCCGGCTTCTTCTTCTTCTTCTCTCTGGGGCCTACAGGCCGTTCCTCCACTAACCTGCGATGAATCTTTAAGGGCCTGTTTGTTAAATAGATAGGATACCTTACCTGAGGGGGATGCGTATTCGAGCTGCCAGCTCGAATACTCAATCTCGAGTTGCTGGGCAAAATGTGAAAGAAATGGCCTACTCTACCCGTGTCCATCAAACCCATTTTGCAATGTCACTTGCGAATAGCCCCTGCGACTGGCATGTGACCGGCGGGTAATGAATCCTATCCATTTAACAAACAGGCCCTAATTGTCGACCGTCGGGGCGGAGAAGAGACAATTAAATCTTCCAGACGAGACTAGCCAAAGTCTACGGTGGGTTCTGTCCAATATCTACTAGCTAGCTTGCCGGCGATTGAGATGGAAGGGTGGTCGGAGGGGATCGGGTAGGAGAGGGGGACCGGATACCCTACCAAACGATGACAACAGATCGCCGACGCACGCTTGGCGGTATCGCCGTTCTTAGTACCGGCAACATCAGGAACTCCTCGCAAAGACCCCACGGGTATACGCCTCTGGGGGAGACTGCTCTCTTGAAAGATGTATGTAGGAGTCGTTACTGCCGTTTCGGGAGAGGCAAGGGATTTTGTATGCGTCCGGGAGGTGGAGGACACTGAAGCAGTTGAAGAAGAAGAAGAGGAGGTTGTCGTCCACTTCGGTCTCCACCGACGGAACGGCCTCGTGCAAGGTCAGGCTATGGAGAACCCTGAGGGCAGTCGGAGCCTGGCACGTCCCCATCTTGGAGGAGAGTCAAAGGGAGGGGGTGACGGTGAGGGTGTTGGGAAAATGAGAGGAAGAGTGGGACTTGGTGATGCTCTGTATATCAAACATAGAAGAGAATAGAGGTTTAAAAGGAAAGCATTCTATTCATTTAACAGAAGGAGATAAACATATGAGATTCATCTCATGAGCACCATGACATCCTACCTATTTATAGACATACACAGTTAAAAGAAAATGGAAGACATAATGGGAAGAACGTGGGGATCTTCCACCTGCAACATAGACCTCAACTACTCCCTAGAAACCAGAACACAATCCCATGTTTAGACACCTTAAACTATAAGCTAATAACTCAATCAAACTAAGATAGGTGGACCACCAATCCTAACAATTTGATGGTCCAGATTGCATCAGTCTATAACACTCCCCCCTTGATGTAAATTTTCCAACACCAAGTGCGTCTCTAAACTGAAAGAACTTAGCATGAGGAAGAGCCTTTGTGAAACCATCTGCAACTTGGTCTTTAGTAGAACAATGCTTCATCACGATCTGTCCTTCAACAACAAGATCTCAAATGAAGTGGTGCCGAATCTCTGTGTTTGGTTCGGCCATGAAACACTGGATTTTTGGTCATTGCAATGGTTGCCTTGTTATCACAATACACATTTTTGGCCTACACTTGATCTCGTCTCATATCCTTCAGCAGTCTTCTCATCCAAACAGCTTGACATGCACTGGCTATGGCAGCAATATATTCAGCTTCAGCTGAGGATAAAGCTGTGGTACTCTGCTTCTTTGAACACCATGCTACAGCTCCTGAACCGAGACTGGAAATGAACCCGCTGGTGCTCTTTCTATCATCTATGAAACCTGCCCAATCACTGTCATAAAAACCAACTAATTTGAAGTTAGAAACTGAGGTATAGCAAATACCAAAATTGGTGGTCGCCCAGATGTAGCGAATAATTCTTTTTGCTGGCCCAAAATTATCCACAGAGGGATTATGCATGAATCTGGAAATCAGACTGACAGAAAACACAATATCTGGAAGAGTATTGGTCAAATACATCAAGTTTCCAACTATACTTCTTAAATTTTTTGCATCAGCCTTTGGAGCTCCATCATCAAGTGTCAACTTCTCATTTGGATTCATTGGAGAGGAAGAAGCTTTGCATTCCATCATGTTAAACTTTCTAAGCAAATCTAATGCATACTTCTCTTGACAGATAAAAATACGATCATTGGTCTGTGTAATTTGGAACCCAAGAAAATAGTGCAATAATCCCAAATCAGACATATCAAATTCGTGCATCACGTTGTCCCTGAACAGTTTTATACTGACCTCAGAAGATCCTGTATAAATTATGTCATCCACGTACACACAAACAATGAGAACATCATCAACACTTCTCACCTTGACATACAACGTAGGTTCATTTTCACTTATGTGAAAACCACTTTGCCTAAAATAAGAATCAAAAGGATTATACCATGCCCTAGGCGCTTGTTTAAAGCCATAGAGTGCTTTCCTTTTAAACCTCTGTTCTCTTCTATGTTTGATATACAGCGCAGCACCAAGTCCCACTCTTCCTCTCAACAACTCCTTTACTCATGTCATATGGTTACTACGCCCACTATCCAAGAACCACACATCAATTGTACTTTTCCTGGAATTCACATGGGGTAAGAAAGAGATTACCTTCTTCTTCCTTCTTTTCAGCAAAGTTGACTTGCTCTTTGTCTTGCTCTTTGGCATTTTCCCAACAATATGTCTTAATGTGACCAAACTTGATGCAAGACGAAAGGCGACTCGAGACCTATTTGATGCAAATATGAGACTCTAGGCGACAACGCGACTCATTGGACAACGCGACCAGCATTAACGCGATGGTGAGGACACCAGAGCGAGCGAGAGGCACGAACCGGCGAGCCACCGGTACCGTACGCGGAGCACTACCCGAGCCACTTCGGCATCCATCTGGCTCGGAGACAGTTTGGAGACTCCCTCTTGAGTTTTAATATTTATGATATTTATGAGGACTTTATTTGTGTGTAATGTGTTTATATTCGGATTGTAATTTGAATTGTAAGGAGGGTTTTTGTTCAAAATGGGACCCCTGGGTCCCACGGGCCCCCCATCCCTCCTCCCATTGATTCACCTCAACCCTAGGGCCCATGTGGGCTCAGTCAACCTTCCATTGTGGGCTTCTAGAAGGTGGGACCAAAGGAGGGGACAAAGGGGGGGAGCATCTCCTAGATCTCTCCTTAATTCAAGGGGGTGTCACCCCCTTTTGCATTAGTTTAATAGGTTTTGAATTTTATTTTATTTGATTCCAAACCACATGGGAGAAATAAATTGTGGACTCCCTATTGTACCCATCCTCAAACCTAGATCTAGGGATAGTTGAAGTGTTTTTGTATTTCATATATATTCCTTGGATTTTCATTTGATGAGAATTAATGCCATAAAAATTCAGAAATTTGTTGGAGCTCCATAGCTTGGTGCGCCCTCATCCTCTCTCCTCCCCCTTCTTGCAGCTGTGAAGGCTGCTTCCAGAGGTGTGAAGCCTCTCATTCAAGTCTCTTCTGAGTGGGAAGCTTAGATCTATCGCCGTCGCCGCCATCGAGCCGCCGTCGCACCGCCACCGCCACCGCCACCGCCACCGTATCGAAGTTCTGCCTTCATCCAATAGCAGCCCCTTCCACGAATTTTAACTCTCGGATCTGAGATCTTCTTGAGCTCAAACTTTCAAGGTGAGTTACAGAGGTTCCCCTTACGTTCCAGAAATTTTGGTTTGGCCTTTAGATTCCGATTTCTATTTTCCCATTTTCGTCCAACTTTTCCTTCCATATCTGCCAGGTTTATGTCTACTGTGACAGCAACCCTGATCTTCCCAACTTCAACCCACTTTTTGATTTTTCCTGGAGCCCCCAATTTTACTGGAGGTTCTGTCCATGATCCCCTCCACCCACGAATTTTCGTGGAATTTCAAAAGACCTACACCTATTTTCTAAAAATCACTTTCAGATCCATTTCAGTTCTGTCTGCCCCTGCCCAGATCCGACCACCTTCCAGTATAAAATACTTTTTCTTACCCAAACCTCCACCAAATCAGTCATAAGAAATATTATCGTTTTACTCTCTCTCCCCTATACAATCTTCATGAAGAGCTTGAGATCTGATTCGGAGGTTTGTCCTGCGTCAATGCCAACTCTTAGGAAACTTAGTTTCTGCCCAGTCAGATCTGAAACTGAGAGCAGGCCGGTTCTAAAATCGTCCATCAGAAGCACAGCTCCGATGAATTTTTCTGAATTTCACAGGGTCGAAGGACTTTGAGAGAGCTTTCCAACGATACCTCTTGTGCATCGATCCGACGTCGGGAGTGATCGCAGCAACCAATCTCACCGGATCACGCGCCTGAAAACAGAAGCAACCAGTCCGTGGGCAGCAACTCCAAAGCTTGGAGATCGGAGCCGATCGGCCTCCGACCGGCGTTCCCGCCCGACTGCCTTCCAGGGAGGTGCGCCACCAGGGGTCTCCATCACAGCGGGACCCACCCCATCAGACCCGGAGGATAGAGCGGTCCGTGAGCCCCACGAACCCGTAGATCGCGCCGTCCGGACAGCACTAAACGGGGGTTTCGACACCGACGAAGCGACATCAAGATGCTGCCCGTCAACCCAATTCGCGTGACTCCCGGGCCCCACATGTGACCTATTACCTCCCTGCGTGGAGTGGGTCAAATTTTTGTACCACGGTAAAACTTTGTTAACCGGGAGTCCAATTTTGGCCGGGGTTGTCTTCCCCACGCCGGGTGCGTGGAGGTACGATCGTAACTTCTCGACATTACTTTGCTTAGCTAGTATATGGTCATATGCCGCTGTGAGAGCGTAGGATTCTAGCCCGTGAGTCCATGTCACCGCTGTGAGCGAGAGAGTGACCCGTCCCGTGGCTCGATCCGAGCACGGAAGTGAGTCGGACTACCCTTAACTCTGCCGGTTCCTCAACCGTGCACGATCCGCGTTTCCCTCGCTTGGGACGACGAGTGAGCTTGCGTTTCTGTTAGCGACGTATAGCCCATAGGAGCTCTTAGTGTCGGGCCTAGTGTCTCTCATGCTCGTATGTTGCTGGTCGTGTCCGCATTTAGAGTCCGAGGTCCGCATCACTTAGAGTCGGTTCCTCAGTCCGTCCCGCATCACGCGAACAATAAAGCTAATTTTTTAACTGAAAGGTAATACTTGCAACGTGGGAAACGAGGGAGTCCGTTCATCCCTTCATTACGGAAGGGACAGGACGTGTCACCCCGGCCACAGGCAAGTGATTTTCCATTAAGAAGAGCAGAAAGAAAGAAACATAACATGGGGGGGATACAAGAGACGAGTAAGGTCCGGGGGAGGGGCAACACCCTGTCAAGGACGGCAAGAGGGGCAATACAACACAATGACAAAGTCCAAAAGATCAAAAGAAGAACACAACCAACAGCCAAACACGTGGCCAAAATAAGGAACCACAAACAAGAGGGCGACAGCAGAAGAAAGAGCCCAAAAGGACAGCCAAAGGGAGGAGACAAAGAACAAAGGCATACGACTCCAAAACTACTGATCCGTGCGGCCCGACTGGCGAGATCTTCGGCTCCTCCTGCGGGCAGGCTGGAAACCAAGGTCATCAAACTCCATGGCCTATTCCTCAACCGAGCCATCAAGCAAGCCCGGGGCCGAGGACACCGAGCCCACACAGCCTCAAGCGAAGCTCCCTAGGAGAGTGATTGGCTGGAGGAGACAGGAGCAGAGCCAATGGCCGCAGAGACGATGGCCGCAGGAGGCTGGGGACCCAAGCCAGGGGCCGCAGCAAAACGAGCAGATGCTCCAGTGCTAGCCTGCCTAGGAGCAGCACCTAATGACGGGAACTCCCGAAATCGCTGAAGCGGTGAGGCCGCCGACGATTCCTACGGTTGCTCCGGCGGATAGGCTAGAAGTCAAAGTCATCGGACTCCACGATCGGCTCGTCAACCAAACCATGAGGATCGTCAGCTTAGCTGACGAGTATGGTGCCCTGCATCCCAACCGGATCTATTAGGGCAGGCTGGAAGGAAGCAACAGCAGGGATGGACCGCGGGGGCCAGCATCGTCAATGCTGCCTACGTGGCCCGACAGGACCGGCTCCGCAGCAGCAAACGAGCAGGGAGGATGGACGGGCGCAATAGCCACAGACGGTGGGGAAGGGTGGCTCTCCATGCAACGCTTGAAGTACGCGGCGGACCACTGGGCGGCCTCCGCCACCGAGAGGCCATCAGGCAAAACGGTAGCAAGTTCGCGAGCCATCCGCTCCTCGACGCCACCCACGGCTGGAGGGAAGGCTAGTGCTACAGAAGGGGAAGGCACCGAGATGGCAACGTGGGCTGAAGGATCTGCAGCCAGGGCAAGCACGACGGAGTGGGGCTGTGCAGAAAGCTGAGGCGGCCTGGAAGACCCAGTAGCGACGCCGGGCCTAGGAGGGCCAAGCGGGCAGGGCAATTCACCAGGAGCAGCGATGCAAGAGATGGCGTCCAGGGAGGAGGTGACTGGCACCGAGCCAGAGAGCGGGGGAGGGGGGGTTACGGGCAGCCCTGAAGGGGCTGTAGAGGAGAAAACGACAGGTGGGGGGAGCCCCACGGCACCAAGGGGGACAACCGGGGGAAGGCCGGTAGCAGGCGAAGCAGACGGTGACCCAGCAGAAGGTGCCGGGTGCACCGACGCAACGCCATGCGACGGAGGGCCAGAACGGGTGAGGACGCCCGCGACGTCTGCAGAAGCAAGGGGGATCGTGGCGACGAGCGGAGGATGGGCAGCAGCAAAGGCAACCGCCCGAGAGATCGGCTCCAGACCAAGAACCGCCAGGACCTGGATGATGCGGGGGTAGGAGGTGGAAGGGTCCACATCCAAGGCCGGGAGAGAAGAAGAGCCGGTCACTGCAGCAGCTGGAAGGGCACGTCCAACAGTCGCCACTGACTGGGCAGGGGGCACGGACGGCTCAGACCCCTTAACGCCCATGGTAGAGGAAGACGGGGGAGGGAGGGGACCCAAGATCCCCCCTTCCACGGGCAGAGGACCAGAGCTACGGGCGCCACGAAGCAGAGAAGGTCCAGCATCGGAAGCAGCTGACGAAGGGCCACCCACAGTTGGAGGAGGAACCACAGTGACCATCAGCAGAGATGGCACGACAGGGGCAGGGGCTGGACCGCTGGGGATGCTGGCGGTGGGGGCCGGATGGCCGTCCTAGGCGGGGAGCGGCCCAGGCAGTAGCACGGCCATGGCAGTAGAGCTGAGGGGAGCCGAAGAAGCCGCAGCAGAGGGGTCGACATCCTGTGAGGGGAGGTCGACCCCACAAGGTAGCACCGCAGGCAGCGGTACCAAAGCAGGCGCGGCAGGAGCCGGAGCGACAAGGGGACGATCCGCAAGAGGTGCGTCACCGACCGGACGGAAGGCAACCGCGGGCGCTATAGCGCTCACCTCCACCAGGGAAACATGGCCACCATCGATCCCACCATCCCCAAGATGAAGTGGAGGGTCAGGTGGCAAGATAGGCAGCGCCTGGAAGACCGCAGGAGCTCCCGGGGAGATAGGAGAGGCAGCAACTTCCGGAGGCACGGAGGGGGCAACAAACACAGCCACGGGCGCGGCAAGGGATGGGACGCCAAGGCCACCATGGCAGGGAGGAACAGGAGAAGCAAACGGGAGGTGATCTCCTGCGCGGGCAGACGACCCAAGGGAGCGAGGGCCCATCAGACTGGGGCGGTCCACCGAGTTTTGGATCAGCAAAGGCCACGGCAGCCAAGGAGGCACCCTCGGCCAGCCCTGGAGTGGCAAAGGCGGAGCAGCCCGGCTCCAGCACCGGTGACGACGGCGGCAAGGAGTCAGCAGCAACAGTCAAGGGGAGGAAGACGGCGGGCGCCACGGCAGCAACCATAGGCGCGGAGGGGCCAAGCCTCACTGGGACCGTCGGAGCAACAGTTAAGAGGGGCAGCCGCTAATGCCTGGGGGGCAGGAAGAACAGCAGGCCTGCCAAGGACGCACCCAGGGGTGGCAGGAGCTGAAGCACCCACCGCCGGAATGGGAGGCCCACCAGCCCGCGACCGCAAGCATTTGGAGGCAGTGTGTCCCAGACGTCGGCAGGCAGGGCAGAAAAGAGGGAGGTCGGGGTAGGACAGAGCTTGCCAGAAGGCCCAAGACCCCGCCTTGATCCACACCCTAGATGAAGGCTTCTTCGACACGTCCAAGAGGACGCAGACTCGGGCGACGGCCGAGCGAGTCAGGCAGAGGGAGCTCTTGTCCACCTTCAGCAGGGAGCCGAGGGTCCCGGCAATGGAGAGGAGCATCGGCTCGTTGAAGAAGTTGACAGTGAGAGCAGGCAGCTCCACCCAGACGGGGACAACAGGAGAGTCCTCCTCAAAGGAGAATCTAATGCTCCACTTGAAGAAGAAGAAAGGCCTGCCATGAACCAGGAGGGAGTTTTTAAGGAGCACGAGCAGGTAATCCTCTTTGGTCTGGAAACGCAGGAGCAGATGGTGGTTGTCTAGAGCGCTTATGAAGAAATCTTGCTGGAAGGGGAATCGTTGGGCAAACAATAAAGCTAATTAGACGCGACACCAAGAGCTCCTAAAGGTATATGTCTTTCAACAGAAATGCACGCTTACGAGTTGTCCCTTGTGAGGGAAATGCGGGGATATGCGAGGTTGAGAAATCGGCAATGAGTCAAGGGTGGTCGGCTCTTTTCACGTGTTCGAGTCGAGTCATGGGACGGGTCACACTCTTTTCTCACTCACTCTCGCAACGGTGATCAAAATTTATAACGAGCTAGAATCCTATCACACACCAACAGTGGCATACAAGCATATACGAAATAAGCATAGCGACAAAGAGAGGAGCGAGAACGTATCTCCACGCTCGGGGCGTGGAGAAGACAACCTCGGTCAAGAATCGTAACTCCCGGTACAGTAAATATTAATAATCACAACATTCAATTTACGGCCCACTCCACGCAGGGAGGTAGAGAGTTACAACAACAAACAAGGAGCGCCGATCTTGGGTTGACAGGCGGCAAGCCGGAGGGGCGTTCGGGCAGAGACGGGCTGCTGGTCCAGATTTGTTCAGTTCCGATCTGCTGGATAGCAAGCAAGTGTGGCACATGGGACGGCGGCTTCCGGTCATCTTCTGGTGGCGGCAGTTGACTGGGACGTTGGTGGGAGGTCCCTCTTCGATCCCTGAGGTCGGCGGTGGCTGGATCGCAGTCGAAGGACCTATGGGGATTTTAGTTCCCAGACCTTTCCCGCAGTCCTGTGACTGGGCAGATCTGCGCGACCCAGAAAAAATACTTTTTATGCTCAGATCCGGAGGCAGATCGGAGCGAAATCAACGCCGTTGCAAAGTAGACTTAAAGCGTTACCACATATATGAAATTCACATCCATCCAACGGTCGGATTTGAAATGAAAAACTCTGTACCACTATGATTTTTTTGGCTCAGGTTACAGAACAGATATGGCAGATTGTGATCTGCCTGAGAATGAGATTTGACCGAAGGGGAAATGATGGATCTAGGTGATGGGATTAATTTGGGTGAAAGAGGGGGATGTGAGGGACTTGCAAATTTTTTTGGGTGATTTTATGAGATGGTTTAGGGGATGGAAAAAATGATTGTGCAGGGTATTGTCTTGCAGATCTGCAGAAAGGCAGATTGCGTCGGTGGAAAGAATTAACTGGGAGGAGGGGAAAACGGCGTCTGATCGACGTGAAATTTAAACTGGAGAGGGGTAACAACGTGGGTAATGATCTATCAAAAATTGAAGAACATCAGGTGGCCGGATTTGGCATACCAATCTTTTCTTTGAGCCTTTGTCTTGGATCTCGAATTTCTGGACAGCAAGGTAAAGAAGAGGCTATGGCGGCTCGAATGGTGACAGCGGTGGCGGTGGCTGAGAGTCACACCCAGCAGAGGTGGTAGACTTTGGAATCACTCCAAGAACAAGGCTTCACACCTTGGAAGAAGGCAACCTTCACAGGTACAAGGAGAGAGGAGAGAGGGGTGCCCTTGGCCCTTTGGAGAAAATCTGATTTTTCTTCATTAATTCTCAAGAAAATAATTGAATACAAGAGTTTTATATGAAAGGGAAACCCTGGCTAAATGACCTGAACTATCCTCAGATCTAGGGCTAGGGAGGGACACTTAGAGGATGGAAGATTCTTTCTCCTATGTGGTCAAATTAAATGAAAAATACAAAAAGGGGGGGGAAAGAAGGGGGCGCCCTCTTTCATGGTCAAAGAGGGGGGCATGGTCAATTTTCCACCATCCCACCTTGGACCATAGACCAGCCCATATGGGCCCTAGAAGCTAAGACGCCCAATGAGAGAGAGGGGGCCCAATTGGGCCTAAGTGGCCTTCGAGGCCCAATATGAGAATAAACCCCTATTGGGCTCTTTTAAGGAAAGAAACTCATTAATCCCTAATAATTAGCCCATTGACTTATAATTGTCTTACAAATGAACCCAAATGACTCAATGATAAAAAATGCAAACTAAAAATGTTAGATGCCTTGCTTTGATGTCCCCATCAAAACTTCTTGCAGTGATAGCATTATTTCCCCTTGTAGTTGGACTTGCGGCTATTTTTATCTTCATTTTCTGAGCTTGTCCTTGTTTTATATTATCTTCCTCTACCCCTGCCACGACCATGGTATCCGCCTATTCCACGTCCTCTTCCACCATTCCTTTGATTTGATGAGCCTTCACCTTTCTTTGAATTATTTGATTTTTCAACTTTCATTTGAAATGCACTCTCCACACTCTTATCAGATGATCTGTTCAATCTTTTCCCGCGTGCTAACAATGAACCCATTAATTCAGTAAAGGAGTAAGTAGACAAATCCTTAGACTCCTTCATAACTGCAACAACTTGGCCATACTTTGCCTGAGTTGCTTGGATTTTGTCCAAGTGTTGCCTCCTTGCCTGAGTCGCTTGGATTTTGTCCAAGTGTTGTCTCCTTGCCTGAGTCCCTTGGATTTTGTCCAAGAGTATAGGTTTTCCTAAGTTCTAGGCTTCCTAAGTTTTGCCTTGCATCCCAATGACCCGGTATATAAAAAGGTGTTGTCCGAACGATAGGCTACGCCTATCGGGAAGATCGCACACTTGCGCGAGTGGTCTTCGGATCAATTATCTCTGCCAGGTACCGAGTTTTGGTCATGTCTAGGTGTATAGTACCCCTAACCTTGTTAAAGTCTTAGAACCCGACCTGGTGAGATTGGGTAGTATCGTGGGGTAAGTAATAAAATATATGCAAGATTGTGTTGCGTTACGCGTAAGGGTAATGAAAGGTTAACCATATAACTATCTTGCAGGTTTTTAAGCCAATTCTTAAAATGAAACCGAGTGGTTCCGGTAAGCTAAGTTTCGGTTCCGCGAAAGGCTGGCGAGTCCGTCGTAAAGAAATCCGACGTAATAAGAAGAAGAAGCGTAGTATTAGTATATGGTATCGTTCTCTTTTACCCCTAGCTATAGCTAATTCTTTTAATCGTATAGTTAACATGCTATTTTTAATGAATAAGATAATCTTAGTTAGCTAATTCCTTTCGTCATCAATTGTATCGGGAAGATCGCACACTTGCGCGAGTGGTCTTCGGATCAATTATCTCCGCCAGGTACCGAGTTTTGGTCATGTCTAGGTGTATAGTACCCCTAACCTTGTTAAAGTCTTAGAACCCGACCTGGTGAGATTGGGTAGTATCGTGGGGTAAGTAATAAAATATATGCAAGATTGTGTTGCGTTACGCGTAAGGGTAATGAAAGGTTAACCATATAACTATCTTGCAGGTTTTTAAGCCAATTCTTAAAATGAAACCGAGTGGTTCCGGTAAGCTAAGTTTCGGTTCCGCGAAAGGCTGGCGAGTCCGTCGTAAAGAAACCCGACGTAATAAGAAGAAGAAGCGTAGTATTAGTATATGGTATCGTTCTCTTTTACCCCTAGCTATAGCTAATTCTTTTAATCGTATAGTTAACATGCTATTTTTAATGAATAAGATCATCTTAGTTAGCTAATTCCTTTCGTCATCAATTGTATAGTTAACATTATTTTGATAAGTAAGATCATCTTAGTTTGAACATTCGCATAATTGATAATAGTCGGTGAATTTGGGGACCAAATTCCTTTAAGTGGGGGAGGGTGTAACACCCCGGTTATTAAAATCTAAAATTTAATTGAAATAGTGAATTTTTAATTTAGATAAATGAATTTCGGAAATTAATATTATATTACTCAGTGAATAGTGCTAGTGTAAATTTGACTTTCTCACAAAAATCTAGAAAAATAGTAAATTGATAGAGAATGATTTATACAACAACTTTGCCTTCTTGAGTTTTATCAGTAAAAATCTGTAATTAGATCTATTTATCGTTTAAGTGAGTTTCATTAAATAATATTTTATTCCTTGGAATAGTACCATCGAAAATTCTTCTACTTGATAAAAATCCATAAAAATGGTAATTTGGTTTCTGGAAGTGTATGTAACAAATTTATCTTCTGGGATTAACCCAGTGAAAATCCATAGCAAGATCTATTTAATGTTTTAAGTGAAAAATCCACACTTTTCAACCTTTACCTAACCTTGACTTCAAACACAAAATCCGACCTTAATACTCAACCATTTGATCTGAAATTGGTGTCAAATTAAAGGCCATGATCTTAACTTCAATAACCCTCTAAAAATGGCTCGAAACCCTAACCCTAATTGAGGCGGCTGGTCGAGTTTGACTTGGTCCTTGATTTCGGCACCTTGTTTAACACGCCTCTTGTGGCATCGATTCCTCTCTCCACAGACCATCCCAGAATGTGTATAAACTATCAAAATGAAGCCCTTCCAGTCTATTTTCGTTTGGTTGCCGCGGCAGTCGCTGAAGTTTTCAGATCTGGGAGATATCTCGCGTTGAGTGCGTGGGTGTCGGCTTCCTTCTTTCTTTCTTCCTCCTTTGTTCTTCCTTGTTCTTCATCAAATTGAGGTAGGTTCTCTCGGGCTCAAACAGCAAATCATATATCAAAATGTTCAGCATGAAGTCCTCTTTCTTTTGATGTATAAAGCCCCAAATATCATGTAGTATCCTGTGAGTATTTCGAGGTTTAGTAGAAGCATGTTAGAAGCATGTTAGATTAGGGTTAACATTGTTCCTTCTTCGATTAAGTTCTGATTTCAAGGTGTAATTATGAAATTGATCCATGCATATTGTAGAGTTTTTTGTGCTCTTTCCATTTATCATAAAAGCCCTAAATTCTATTGAGCATGCTTAGTGAATTTTGAATTTTTGTAAGAGCATGTCTAGAGCATGATTCATATAATGTTCCTTTAAGTCAGATCTTGATTTCGGGCTAATTTTGAGTCATGTAACCTGATCTTCATGTAGCATATCATACATGGTTGGATTCATAATCGAGTTAGCTTTCTTTTGACGCAAGAAGCCCCAAAATTCATTGCTTATGTTGAGAGAATTGCATGATTTAGTAGAAGAATGTCAGGAACTAGGGTTTTCATGTATTTATCATGTATAAGTTGAGATTTAATTGATTTCTGTGAAAATTCATGTTTCTAAACTCATGTATCATGACCCTAGAATGTCTATTAGGATTCCTAGATCATGTGGTTTTGATTTCAACTCAATTGGACCTCATTTGGATGAGTTCATGTGTTTTCCGGAATGAACTTTCGTTGCTGTTCTTGCAGGGGTCGACCCCAGGGGTCGACCCGTTTTCTGGGAACCCTGGCAGGCCCGAGGGTCGACCCCAGGGGTCGACCCATTCGGCCCAGGCGCGAGGGTCGACCCCTGGGGTCGACCCATCCAGGCCCTGCATGGGGGTTGACCCCAAGGGTCGACCCGACCCATTGCACTAGATTGAAGCTTCCTGCAGAATTGTGGGGGTCGACCCCAGGGGTCGACCCATCCAGCAGGCAGACCCCAGTTTTGCAGGGGTCGACCCCAGGGGTCGACCCATGCACCAGAAACCCGATTTTCATCGTTTTGCGACCCGTGGATCGATCCGGATCATTAGGGGATCGACCTAATTAACTTAGACATATTGAAAAGTATATTCTGGAAGAACCAGTGACCTATTCATGCACCTTATGATTTCAAATTGCTTTGGTTCCTATGTTCTATCATGATGTAAAAACATGCCATTCATCATCTTAATTGCAATATATACAATGGTTAAATAGAAACCCATATAATTAGTGGTTAATGGTGTAACTAAATCTCTGTTAATACATGTTATTTCCTTCCTGTACAAGCTTGTTCCTTTACCTTATTATCTTGAATCTTCTTTTGGCTTATGCTTAATGCAAATGATAATGGATAATCTTTGACATACTAACTTGGTAATTAGGATTAATATGTTGATTAGCTTGCTGGATAGCTGCTGCACTACAGTAGCGCATCACGATTAACTCTTATTGTGACTTGGTTTTCAATCTTCTTGATGATTGTGCTTACCTTGAAATTCTGAAATGAATCTCCTTCCTACTTGAAATTGTTATCGCTACATAGTTCAAACCTTGGAATTCTGGCCATAAATTGTGGAAGTCTAGATTCGTGGGATCTTTGATCCAAAGAAATCAATGCCTGGCAAACAATTAAGGGCTCGGTCTAGTCCTGAGTGGAGCGCCCGAACACTACGTGTACCCCCGGGGAGGTGATTGACTAGGTGTGGCATTTGGCACCAGTACTATGACATGAGTTAAATCTAAGACTGTCCACTACTGTCCACTACTCTTCACTACTCTCCACTACTCTCTACTACATTGCACTTTCCACTCTTCACTGTTCTATACTCTACTTGTTGTTACTTTACTTGCTGTTACTTGGACGTGGAAATGAAATTACATACGTGCTTGACATGACTTGAATTGTCTCGATATGGCCAACTCTTTATCGTTATCTCCTGTAGTAAATTCTTGTCTTTGCTATTCCTCTTAAGTATTACCATTCTATTCCTTTATATTTCTTGACCTTGCAAGATCTGTTTTATTATCGTTGTTTCTTTATATCATCATTTATTTCTCTTATTAGCATGGCACATGAAACTGTAATTTACTTGCTAATCACTTAAACTATGCCTGATGATAGAGTATAATTCCTACTGAGCTTTTTGCTCACCCCTACTTCCAACCCTTTTCAGGTTTTGCGAGTATCGGTACGTGCATTGGGAAATGGATCAGTGTGATCGAGTGGAACCTGGAACCTAGAGTTGGAGTCTGCTCTTTCATTCTCTTGAGTCTAGCTAGTCTAGTTATTTCTTTTTGTTATTTATTTTGAATCTTTTATTGTAAGTGGTGTCAAGTATATCTTTTTAAATTAATAAGGGTTCGTATTTTCTCAAAATGTGTGTCTGGCCTCTTTGTATTTTATTGTGATTATTTATCTTCCGTTCTTGTTATCGTGACTTGTCTCTTGCCACGTTCCGAGCATCGCTTCCCGCTGCTATCGGTTCGGGGCGTGACAATTTTGGTATCAGAGCCTCCTTGCCTGAGTTGCTTGGATTTTATCCAAGTGTTGTCTCCTTGCCTGAGTCGCTTGGATTTTGTCCAAGTGTTGTCTCCTTGCCTGAGTCCCTTGGATTTTGTCCAAGAGTATAGGTTTTCCTAAGTTCTAGGCTTCCTAAGTTTTGCCTTGCATCCCAATGACCCGGTATATAAAAAGGTGTTGTCCGAACGATAGGCTACGCCTATCGGGAAGATCGCACACTTGCGCGAGTGGTCTTCGGATCAATTATCTCCGCCAGGTACCGAGTTTTGGTCATGTCTAGGTGTATAGTACCCCTAACCTTGTTAAAGTCTTAGAACCCGACCTGGTGAGATTGGGTAGTATCGTGGGGTAAGTAATAAAATATATGTAAGATTGTGTTGCGTTACGCGTAAGGGTAATGAAAGGTTAACCATATAACTATCTTGCAGGTTTTTAAGCCAATTCTTAAAATGAAACCGAGTGGTTCCGATAAGCTAAGTTTCGGTTCCGCGAAAGGCTGGCGAGTCCGTCGTAAAGAAACCCGACGTAATAAGAAGAAGAAGCGTAGTATTAGTATATGGTATCGTTCTCTTTTACCCCTAGCTATAGCTAATTCTTTTAATCGTATAGTTAACATGCTATTTTTAATGAATAAGATCATCTTAGTTAGCTAATTCCTTTCGTCATCAATTGTATAGTTAACATTATTTTGATAAGTAAGATCATCTTAGTTCGAACATTCGCATAATTGATAATAGTCGGTGAATTTGGGGACCAAATTCCTTTAAGTGGGGGAGGGTGTAACACCCCGGTTTTTAAAATCTGAAATTTAATTGAAATAGTGAATTTTTAATTTAGATAAATGAATTTCAGAAATTAATATTATATTCCTCAGTGAATAGTGCAAGTGTAATTTTGACTTTCTCACAAAAATCTAGAAAAATAGTAAATTGATAGAGAATGATTTATACAACAACTTTGCCTTCTTGAGTTTTATCAGTAAAAATCTGTAATTAGATCTATTTATCGTTTAAGTGAGTTTCATTAAATAATATTTTATTCCTTGGAATAGTACCATCGAAAATTCTTCTACTTGATAAAAATCCATAAAAATGGTAATTTGGTTTCTGGAAGTGTATGTAACAAATTTGTCTTCTGGGATTAACCCAGTGAAAATCCGTAGCAAGATCTATTTAATGTTTTAAGTGAAAAATCCACACTTTTCAACCTTTACCTAACCTTGACTTCAAACACAAAATCCGACCTTAATACTCAACCATTTGATCTGAAATTGGTGTCAAATTAAAGGCCATGATCTTAACTTCAATAGCCCTCTAAACATTGCTCGAAACCCTAACCCTAATTGAGGCGGCTGGTCGAGTTTGACTTGGTCCTTGATTTCGGCGCCTTGTTTAACACGCCTCTTGTGGCATCGATTCCTCTCTCCACAGACCATCCCAGAACGTGTATAAACTATCAAAATGAAGCCCTTCCAGTCTATTTTCGTTTGGTTACCCGGCAGTCGCTGAAGTTTTCAGATCTGGGAGATATCTCGCGTTGAGTGCGTGGGTGTCGGCTTCCTTCTTTCTTTCTTCCTCCTTTGTTCTTCCTTGTTCTTCATCAAATTGAGGTAGGTTCTCTCGGGCTCAAACAGCAAATCATATATCAAAATGTTCAGCATGAAGTCCTCTTTCTTTTGATGTATAAAGCCCCAAATATCATGTAGTATCCTGCGAGTATTTCGAGGTTTAGTAGAAGCATGTTAGAAGCATGTTAGATTAGGGTTAACATTGTTCCTTCTTCGATTAAGTTCTGATTTCAAGGTGTAATTATGAAATTGATCCATGCATATTGTAGAGTTTTTCGTGCTCTTTCCATTTATCATAAAAGCCCTAAATTCTATTGAGCATGCTTTGTGAATTTCGAATTTTTGTAAGAGCATGTCTAGAACATGATTCATATAGTGTTCCTTTAAGTCAGATCTTGATTTCGGGCTAATTTTGAGTCATGTAACCTGATCTTCATGTAGCACATCATGCATGGTTGGATTCATAATCGAGTTAGCTTCTTTTGACGCAAGAAGCCCCAAAATTCATTGCTTATGTTGAGAGAATTGCATGATTTAGTAGAAGTAGGTCAGGAACTAGGGTTTTCATGTATTTATCATGTATAAGTTGAGATTTAATTGATTTCTGTGAAAATTCATGTTTCTAAACTCATGTATCATGACCCTAGAATGTCTATTAGGATTCCTAGATCATGTGGTTTTGATTTCAACTCAATTGGACCTCATTTGGATGAGTTCATGTGTTTTCCGGAGTCAACTTTCGTTGCTGTTCTTGCAGGGGTCGACCCCAGGGGTCGACCCGTTTTCTGGGAACCCTGGCAGGCCCGAGGGTCGACCCCTGGGGTCGACCCATTCGGCCCAGGCGCGTGGGTCGACCCCTGGGGTCGACCCATCCAGGCCCTGCATGGGGGTCGACCCCAAGGGTCGACCCATTGCACTGGATTGAAGGGGGTCGACCCTTCCTGCAGAATTGTGGGGGTCGACCCCAGGGTCGATCCATCTAGCAGGCAGACCCCAGTTTTGCAGGGGTCGACCCCAGGGGTCGACCCATGCACCAGAAACCTGGTTTTCATCGTTTTACGACCCGTGGATCGATCCGGATCATTAGGGGATCGACCTAATTAACTTAGACCTATTGAAAAGTATATTCTGGAAGAACCAGTGACCTATTCATGCACCTTATGATTTCAAATTGCTTTGGTTCCTATGTTCTATCATGATGTAAAAACATGCCATTCATCATCTTAATTGCAATATATACAATGGTTAAATAGAAACCCACATAATTAGTGATTAATGGTGTAACTAAATCTCTGTTAATACATGCTATTTCCTTCCTGTACAAGCTTGTTCCTTTACCTTATCATCTTGAATCTTCTTTAGACTTATGCTTAATGCAAATGATAATGGATAATCTTTGACATACTAACTTGGTAATTAGGATTAATATGTTGATTAGCTTGTTGGATAGCTGCTGTACTACAGTAGCGCAGCATGATTAACTCTTATTGTGACTTGGTTTTCAATCTTCTTGATGATTGTGCTTACCTTGAAATTCTGAAATGAATCTCCTTCCTACTTGAAATTGTTATTGCTACATGGTTCAAACCTTGGAATTCTGGCCATAAATTGTGGAAGTCTAGATTCGTGGGATCTTTGATCCAAAGAAATCAATGCCTGGCAAACAATTAAGGGCTCGGTCTAGTCCTGGGAGGAGCGCCCGAACACTACGTGTACCCCCGGGGAGGTGATTGACTAGGTGTGGCATTTGGCACCAGTACTATGACATGAGTTAAATCTAGGACTGTCCACTACTGTCCACTACTCTTCACTACTCTCACTACTCTCTACTACGTTCTTCCACTCTTCACTGTTCTATACTCTACTTGTTGTTACTTACTTGCTGTTACTTGGACGTGGAAATGAAACTACATACGTGCTTGACATGACTTGAATTGTCTCGATATGGCCAACTCTTTATCGTTATCTCCTGCAGTAAATTCTTGTCTTTGCTATTCCTCTTAAGTATTACCATTCTGTTCCTTTATATTTCTTGACCTTGCAAGATCTGTTTTATTATCGTTGTTTCTTTATATCGTCATTTATTTCTCTTATTAGCATGGCACATGAAACTGTAATTTACTTGCTAATCACTTAAACTATGCCTGATGATAGAGTATAATTCCTACTGAGCTTTTTGCTCACCCCTACTTCCAACCATTTTCAGGTTTTGCGAGTATCGGTACGTGCATTGGGAAATGGATCAGTGTGATCGAGTGGAACCTGGAACCTAGAGTTGGAGTCTGCTCTTTCATTCTCTTGAGTCTAGCTAGTCTAGTTATTTCTTTTTGTTATTTATTTTGAATCTTTTATTGTAAGTGGTGTCAAGTATATCTTTTTAAATTAATAAGAGTTCATATTTTCTCAAATGTGTGTCTGGCCTCTTTGTATTTTATTATGATTATTTATCTTCCGCTCTTGTTATCGTGACTTGTCTCTTGCCACGTTCCGAGCATCGCTTCCCGCTGCTATCGGTTCGAGGCGTGACAATTTTGGTATCAGAGCCTCCTTGCCTGAGTCGCTTGGATTTTGTCCAAGTGTTGCCTCCTTGCCTGAGTCGCTTGGATTTTGTCCAAGTGTTGTCTCCTTGCCTGAGTCGCTTGGATTTTGTCCAAGTGTTGCCTCCTTGCCTGAGTCCCTTGGATTTTGTCCAAGAGTATAGGTTTTCCTAAGTTCTAGGCTTCCTAAGTTTTGCCTTGCATCCCAATGACCCGGTATATCAAAAGGTGTTGTCCGAACGTTAGGCTACGCCTATCGGGAAGATCGCACACTTGCGCGAGTGGTCTTCGGATCAATTATCTCCGCCAGGTACCGGTTTTGGTCATGTCTAGGTGCATAGTACCCCTAACCTTGTTAAAGTCTTAGAACCCGACCTGGTGAGATTGGGTAGTATCGTGGGGTAAGTAATAAAATATATGCAAGATTGTGTTGCGTTACGCGTAAGGGTAATGAAAGGTTAACCATATAACTATCTTGCAGGTTTTTAAGCCAATTCTTAAAATGAAACCGAGTGGTTCCGGTAAGCTAAGTTTCGGTTCCGCGAAAGGCTGGCGAGTCCGTCGTAAGGAAACCCGACGTAATAAGAAGAAGAAGCGTAGTATTAGTATATGGTATCGTTCTCTTTTACCCCTAGCTATAGCTAATTCTTTTAATCGTATAGTTAACATGCTATTTTTAATGAATAAGATCATCTTAGTTAGCTAATTCCTTTCGTCATCAATTGTATAGTTAACATTATTTTGATAAGTAAGATCATCTTAGTTCGAACATTCACATAATTGATAATAGTCGGTGAATTTGGGGACCAAATTCCTTTAAGTGGGGGAGGGTGTAACACCCCGGTTTTTAAAATCTGAAATTTAATTGAAATAGTGAATTTTTAATTTAGATAAATGAATTTTGGAAATTAATATTGTATTCCTCAGTGAATAGTGCTAGCATAATTTTGACTTTCTCACAAAAATCTAGAAAAATAGTAAATTGATAGAGAATGATTTATACAACAACTT
The DNA here is from genome assembly GCA_022559845.1 of Amorphophallus konjac. Taxonomy (NCBI): domain Eukaryota; kingdom Viridiplantae; phylum Streptophyta; class Magnoliopsida; order Alismatales; family Araceae; genus Amorphophallus; species Amorphophallus konjac. The sequence continues at coordinate 376,895,610 of CM040123.1, forward strand.
TGCCTTCTTGAGTTTTATCAGTAAAAATCTGTAATTAGATCTATTTATCGTTTAAGTGAGTTTCATTAAATAATATTTTATTCCTTGGAATAGTACCATCGAAAATTCTTCTACTTGATAAAAATCCATAAAAATGGTAATTTGGTTTCTGAAGTGTATGTAACAAATTTATCTTCTGGGATTAACCCAGTGAAAATCCGTAGCAAGATCTATTTAATGTTTTAAGTGAAAAATCCACACTTTTCAACCTTTACTAACCTTGACTTCAAACACAAAATCCGACCTTAATACTCAACCATTTGATCTGAAATTGGTGTCAAATTAAAGGCCATGATCTTAACTTAATAGCCGTCTAAACATTGCTCGAAACCCTAACCCTAATTGAGGCGGCTGGTCGAGTTTGACTTGGTCCTTGATTTCGGTGCCTTGTTTAACACGCCTCTTGTGGCATCGATTCCTCTCTCCACAGACCATCCCAGAACGTGTATAAACTATCAAAATGAAGCCCTTCCAGTGTATTTTCGTTTGGTTACCGGGCAGTCGCTGAAGTTTTCAGATCTGGGAGATATCTCGCGTTGAGTGCGTGGGTGTCGGCTTCCTTCTTTCTTTCTTCCTCCTTTGTTCTTCCTTGTTCTTCATCAAATTGAGGTAGGTTCTCTCGGGCTCAAATAGCAAATCATATATCAAAATGTTCAGCATGAAGTCCTCTTTCTTTTGATATTTAAAGCCCCAAATATCATGTAGTATCCTGCGAGTATTTCGAGGTTTAGTAGAAGCATGTTAGAAGCATGTTAGATTAGGGTTAACATTGTTCCTTCTTCGATTAAGTTCTGATTTCAAGGTGTAATTATGAAATTGAGCCATGCATATTGTAGAGTTTTTCGTGCTCTTTCCATTTATCATAAAAGCCCTAAATTCTATTGAGCATGCTTTGTGAATTTCGAATTTTTGTAAGAGCATGTCTAGAACATGATTCATATAGTGTTCCTTTAAGTCAGATCTTGATTTCGGGCTAATTTTGAGTCATGTAACCTGATCTTCATGTAGCACATCATGCATGGTTGGATTCATAATCGAGTTAGCTTCCTTCTGACGCAAGAAGCCCCAAAATTCATTGCTTATGTTGAGAGAATTGCATGATTTAGTAGAAGTAGGTCAGGAACTAGGGTTTTCATGTATTTATCATGTATAAGTTGAGATTTAATTGATTTCTGTGAAAATTCATGTTTCTAAACTCATGTATCATGACCATAGAATGTCTATTAGGATTCCTAGATCATGTGGTTTTGATTTCAACTCAATTGGACCTCATTTGGATGAGTTCATGTGTTTTCCAGAGTCAACTTTCGTTGCTGTTCTTGCAGGGGTCGACCCCAGGGGTCGACCCGTTTTCTGGGAACCCTGGCAGGCCCGAGGGTCGACCCCTGGGGTCGACCCATTCGGCCCAGGCGCGTGGGTCGACCCCTGGGGTCGACCCATCCAGGCCCTGCATGGGGGTCGACCCCAAGGGTCGACCCATTGCACTGGATTGAAGGGGGTCGACCCCAGGGGTCGACCCTTCCTGCAGAATTGTGGGGGTCGACCCCAAGGGTCGATCCATCCAGCAGGCAGACCCCAGTTTTGCAGGGGTCGACCCCAGGGGTCGACCCATGCACCAGAAACCTGGTTTTCATCGTTTTACGACCCGTGGATCGATCCGGATCATTAGGGGATCGACCTAATTAACTTAGACCTATTGAAAAGTATATTCTGGAAGAACCAGTGACCTATTCATGCACCTTATGATTTCAAATTGCTTCGGTTCCTATGTTCTATCATGATGTAAAAACATGCCATTCATCATCTTAATTGCAATATATACAATGGTTAAATAGAAACCCACATAATTAGTGGTTAATGGTGTAACTAAATCTCTGTTAATACATGCTATTTCCTTCCTGTACAAGCTTGTTCCTTTACCTTATCATCTTGAATCTTCTTTTGGCTTATGCTTAATGCAAATGATAATGGATAATCTTTGACATACTAACTTGGTAATTAGGATTAATATGTTGATTAGCTTGTTGGATAGCTGCTGTACTACAGTAGCGCAGCATGATTAACTCTTATTGTGACTTGGTTTTCAATCTTCTTGATGATTGTGCTTACCTTGAAATTCTGAAATGAATCTCCTTCCTACTTGAAATTGTTATTGCTACATGGTTCAAACCTTGGAATTCTGGCCATAAATTGTGGAAGTCTAGATTCGTGGGATCTTTGATCCAAAGAAATCAATGCCTGGCAAACAATTAAGGGCTCGGTCTAGTCCTGGGAGGAGCGCCCGAACACTACGTGTACCCCCGGGGAGGTGATTGACTAGGTGTGGCATTTGGCACCAGTACTATGACATGGTTAAATCTAGGACTGTGCCACTACTCTCTACTCTCTACTCTACTACTTCACTTTCCACTCTTCACTGTTCTATACTCTACTTGTTGTTACTTACTTGCTGTTACTTGGACGTGGAAATGAAACTACACACGTGCTTGACATGACTTGAATTGTCTCGATATGGCCAACTCTTTATCGTTATCTCCTGCAGTAAATTCTTGTCTTTGTTATTCCTCTTACGTATTACCATTCTGTTCCTTTATATTTCTTGACCTTGCAAGATCTGTTTTATTATCGTTGTTTCTTTATATCATCATTTATTTCTCTTATTAGCATGGCACATGAAACTGTAATTTACTTGCTAATCACTTAAACTATGCCTGATGATAGAGTATAATTCCTACTGAGCTTTTTGCTCACCCCTACTTCCAACCCTTTTCAGGTTTTGCGAGTATCGGTACGTGCATTGGGAAATGGATCAGTGTGATCGAGTGGAACCTGGAACCTAGAGTTGGAGTCTGCTCTTTCATTCTCTTGAGTCTAGCTAGTCTAGTTATTTCTTTTTGTTATTTATTTTGAATCTTTTATTGTAAGTGGTGTCAAGTATATCTTTTTAAATTAATAAGGGTTCGTATTTTCTCAAAATGTGTGTCTGGCCTCTTTGTATTTTATTGTGATTATTTATATTCCGCTCTTGTTATCGTGACTTGTCTCTTGCCACGTTCCGAGCATCGCTTCCCGCTGCTATCGGTTCGGGGCGTGACATAATCCCTCTGTGCATCATTTTGGGGCAGCAAAACGAATTCTTCGCTACATCCGGGCAACCGTCAAATTTTATTTGGTATACTCCAACTTCTAACTTCAAATTAGTTGATTTTTCAGACAGTGATTGGGTAGGTTTCATAGATGATAGAAAGAGCACCAGCGGGTTCGTTTTCAGTCTCGGTTCAGGAGCTGTAGCATTGTGTTCAAAAAAGCAAAGTACCACAGCTTTATCCTCAGCTGAAGCTGAATATATTGCCACCTCAGCTAGTGCATGCCAAGCTATCTGGATGAGAAGACTGCTAAAGGATATGAGACAAGATCAAGTACAGGCCACAAATGTGTATTGTGATAACAAGGCAACCATTGCAATGACCAAAAATCCAATGTTTCATGGCCGAACCAAACACATAGAGATTCGGCACCACTTCATTCAAGATCTTGTTGCTGAAGGACAGATGGTGATGAAGCATTGTTCTACTAAAGACTAAGTTGCATATGGTTTCACAAAGGCACTTCCTAATGCTAAGTTCTTCCAGTTTAGAGACGCACTTGGTGTTGGAGAATTTGCAACAAGGGGGAGTGTTGAAGATTGATGCAATCTGGACTATCAAATTGTTAGGATTGGTGGTCCACCTATAGTTTGACCGAGTCATTAGCTAATAGTTTAAGGTGTCTAAACATGGGATTGTGTCCTAGTTTCTAGGGAGTAGTTGAGGTCTATGTTGCAGGTGGAAGATCGCCACGTTCTTCCCATTATGTCTTCCATTTTATTTTAATTGTGTATGTCTATAAATAGGTAGGATGTTATGGTGCTCGTGGGATGAATCTCATATGTGTATCTCCTTCTGTTAAATGAATAGAATGCTTTCCTTTTAAATCTCTGTTCTCTTCTATGTTTGATATACAGAGCAGAACCAAGTCCCACTCTTCCTCTCAAAGGTTATGTGCAGAAGTATGATATAGACTTTCTTGAACGTTAAGTGTTGGGTTAGACAGAAGCTTGGCGAATAGAAGGTTGTTTGCTGTAGCAACAAGCCTTCCAAGAAGCAAGTGGCAGCTGTTTCAGAAGCTGAAATAGAGGGAAAGTTTGATGCACACCAAGTGTTCGACAGAAGTTCTAAAAGAAGGTTTTCAGCATGGCTAATGGTATGGCTACCCAGAACCTTTCTCAATCATTAGTACTTATTTTTACTGGAGTAAACAATGAGTTTTGGGGCATCGAAATGAAGAATTTCTTCATTTCTCAAGATCTTTGGGATCTAGTTGAGACTGGTTATGCAGAAGCAGAGAGCTCCAAAGAGAAGGTAGCAGACCTTAAGGAGCTTCGAAAGAAGGACGGCAAGGCATTGTTGGTCCTTCAACAAGCTGTGTGTGATTTAGTGTTTCCTCAGATTGCAAATGCTACAAAGTCCAAGGAAGCATGGATCATCTTGAAACAAGAGTTTCATGGAGAAGGGAAGGTAACTGTAGTAAAACTCCAAACTCTTAGAAAAGAATTTGAAACACTCCTTATGAAAAGCAATGAGTTAATTCAAGAGTTTTTTTTCAGAATTTCAGTTATAGTAAATCAAATGAAAACTTTTGGTGAAAGCATTTCAGATCAAAAGGTGGTAGAAAAAATCTTAAGAAGTCTCCCTTCAAAGTATGACCATGTTGTTGTAGCTATAGAGGAGTCTAGGGATTTGTCTACTTACTCCTTTACTGAATTAATGGGTTCTTTGTTAGCACATGAGGAGAGATTGAACAAGTCATCTGATAAGAGTGTGGAGACTACATTTCAATCTAAAATCGATGCACCAAATAACTCAAAGAAAAATGAAGGCTCATCAAATCAAAGGAATGGTGGAAGAGGACGTGGAAGAGGTGGCTTCTGTGGTCGTGGAAGGGGAAGAGGAAGATCTGATAATACAAGGACAAGCTCAGAAATTGAAGATAAAAACAGCCGAAGGTCCAACTACAAGGGGAAACAATGCTATCACTGCAACAAGTTTGGTCACATTGAGGCATATTGTTGGGAAAAGGCCAAAGAGCAAGATAAAGAGCAAGTCAACTTTGCCGGAAAGAAGGAAGAAGAAGGTAATCTCTTTCTTACCTATGTGAATTCCAAGAATAGTACAACTGATGTGTGGTTCTTAGATAGTGGGTGTAGTAACCATATGAGAGGAGTAAAGGAGTTGTTTCAAAGTATTGATGAATCTGTCCAATTCAACTTGGAGATGATAAGGAGGTGAAAATTCAAGGATAAGGGACTGTTTGTGTGAAGACAAAATCAGGTACAGAAAAATTTGTTCAAGATGTGTATTATGTACCTGGTTTAGCTCACAACTTACTTAGTGTTAGATAGTTTATGAATAATGGATATTCAATCTTATTTGATGGTAACATGTGTGAGATTAAGAGCAAGAAATCAGAAAAGTGCATTCAAATTTACATGACTAGAAATAAAATGTTTCCTCTAGAAATTTCTTATATAGATGATTTTGCATTAGTTGCAAATGTGAAAAATCAATCTTGGCTGTGGCACTTAAGGTATGGTTATTTGAATTACAATGGCTTGGAGTTGTTAGAAAAGAAAAATATGGTCCATGATTTGCCTCACATAAGTTGCAGTAATAATATTTGTGAAAGTTGCGTTTATGGTAAGCAACATCGCTTATCATTCCTTATTGGAAAGTCAAGGAGAGCAAAACAGCCTCTACAATTGGTCCGCGCGGACATATGTGGTCCAATGAATACCCCATCTTTGAACAAAAGTAAGTACTTCTTGTTGTTCATCGATGATTACACTCGTATGTGTTAGGTATTTTTTCTCATTCAGAAATCAGAAGTATTGGAAAAGTTTCAGGAGTTCAAAGCTTTTATTGAGAAAGAGAGTAGGTACATGATAAAAACCCTTCACACAGATAGAGGGGGAGAGTTTTGTTCTAATGAGTTTTATTGTTTTTGCAAGCAGCATGGTATTCGCAGGCAATTAACTGTGAGGCACACTCTAGAGCAGAATAGTGTGGCTGAAAGAAAAAATAGAACCGTTGTGGAGATGGCTCGATGTATGTTGAAAGGAAAGAATCTTCCAAATGAGTTTTGAGCAGAAGCTGTGGCAACATCAGTACAAATTCTCAGTATTTCTCCAACCAAAGCTGTAAGAAACATGACTCCATTTGAGGCGTGGCACCAAAGGAAACCTCAGGTCAGTGATTTGAAAGTTTTCAGTTGCATTGCATATTCTCTTGTTGATTCTGATAATAGAAAGACATTAGACTAGAAAAGTGAAAAATGTATTTTTGTTGGATATAGCAGTGAAAGCAAGGGTTATAGATTGTATAATCCTAAAACTGAAAGGCTGATTGTACGTAGAGATGTTATATTTGATGAGTATAGGTTTTGGAACTGGTCTAAAGATACTTCTATGTTTGTTGGATAGATTCATCAATACTTTAAAACAGTTCTTTTATCCCTGTCATGTGGTTACTACAACCACTATCTAAAAACCAAATATTAGTCTTACTTTGCTTGGGATTAACATGGGTAAGAAAAAGATTACCTTCATCTTCTTTCTTTTCAACAAGATTGGCATTGGCCTGCTCCTTGGCTTTTTCCCAGCAAAATGTCTCAATATGACCAACCCTCTTGCAATAATGACATTGTTTCCCCTTGTAACTTGGCTTTTGATGGCCTTTCTCACCATTATCTGAGTTTTGTTTATATGAATCAGATCTTCCTCTTCCCCTTCCACGACCACGGAAGCCACCTCTTCCATGTCCTCTTCCACCATTCCTTTGATTTGATGAGCCTTCACCTTTCTTTGAGCTGTTTGGTCCATCGATTTTAGATTGAAATGTAGTCTCCACACTCTTATCAGATGACCTGTTCAATCTCTCCTCATGTGTTAACAAAGAACCCATTAATTCAATAAAGGAGTAAGTAGACAAATCCTTAGACTCCTCTATAGCTGCAACAACATGGTCATACTTTGAATGAAGACTTCTTAATATTTTTTCTACCACTTTTTGATCTTAAATGCTTTCACCAAAAGTTTTCATTTGATTTACTATAACTGAAATTCTGGAAAAAAAAACTCTTGAATTGACTCATTGCTTTTCATAAGGAGTGTTTCAAATTCTCTTCTAAGAGTTTGGAGTTTTAATGCAGTTACTTTCCCTTCTCCGTGAAACTCTTGTTTCAAGATGATCCATGCTTCCTTGGACTTTGTAGCATTTACAATCTGAGGAAACACTAAATCGGACACAGCTTGTTGAAGTACCAACAATGCCTTGGCGTCCTTCTTTTGAAGCTCCTTAAGGTCTGCTACCTTCTCTTTGGAGCTCTCTGCTTCTGCATAACTAGTCTCAACTAGATCCCAAAGATCTTGAGAAATGAAGAAAGTCTTCATTTTGATGCTCCAAAACTCATAGTTTACTCCAATAAAAATAGGTACTAATGATTGAGAAAGGTTTAGGGTGACCATACCATTAGCCATGCTGAAAACCTTCTTTTAGAACTTCTGTCGAACACTTGGTGTGCACCAAACCTTCCCTCTCTTTCAACTTATGAAATTGTTGCCACTTACTTCTTGGAAGGCTTGTTGCTGCAACAAACAACCTTCTATTCGCCCAACTTCTGTCTAACCTGGCCGCTCTGATACCAAAACTGTTGGGAAAATGAGAGAGAGTGGGACTTGATGTTGCTCTGTATATCAAATATAGAAGAGAACAAAGGTTTAAAAGGAAAGCATTCTATTCATTTAACAGAAGGAGATACACATCTGAGATTCATCCCACGATCACCATGACATCCTACACATTTATAGACATTCACAATTAAAAGAAAATGGAAGACATAATGGGAAGAACGTGGGGATCTTCCACATGTAACATAGACCTCAACTACTCCCTAGAAACCAGGACACAATCCCACGTTTAGACACCTTAAACTATAAGCTAATGACTCAATCAAACTAAGATAGGTGGACCACCAATCCTAACATTTTGATGGTCCAGATTGCATCAATCTTCAACAGCGGGGAATGTCGCGCGTGGAGTGGGGTTAAGGGTAGATTAACAGTTTCCTTTATCCAAACTTACTTTCAGTAAATATTATCAGAATGGAAATGGTGTCTGAATCCACTAATGTGTTGGTTTGATTCAAATCGATTAGATCGTTCAATCGAATCGATTTGAATCGTGACGTCATTATAATATTGATATATAATTCGACTTGATTATATAACCCAAGATAATAAGAAATAATATATAATGATCAAAATAAAAAAATATACATGTATAATTATTAGTCATGATTATGTAACTATACAAGTAAAAAAATAACAATAATATGGTTAAATAAAGTAATCTTAAAATTTTGTAATATTTCATTGGTCTTCACTCTTCACAATTGACATCTATGCTCCTTTAAAATTTTAAATTTCAAATATATCTAAAATAAAATGATAAATAACAACAAATTAATAATAATAAGATAATTTTGTTCACACGTAAATATTATTTTTAATATCTAAATATTTTTTATTTTTTTATTTTAAAGGGCGAATCGGGTCGGACTGGATTACCAGTCAAACGGCGGCTCGTCTGGTTCGTCCGATTCTTTAACATTAGACCGGATCGATTTTAATCGGATCGATGAACTAATTCACGATCGGATCGATCTAATCGACGGATCCAGTCCAATTCTGATAACACTACTTTCAATTGTCGATCCTGAGAGATCCTTAACAACAGAGGTAAGGTGCGGTCCTGAAAATATTTCAAGGGTATAGAAATAGTTTCCCCTTTCTTTTTAAACAGTGTTGAGCAAGTATTTACATGCCATTTCTAGTAGAAAAAACTTAAATCTGAATTCTCTTCCCGATTAGAGTGGATCTTTTTCGCACCAATATTACAATTTTCTTTACTTGCACATATGGCAGCTCTAAATTTGGGAGTTTTAACTATGAGGCAAGTCTGTGGGCTGCACATACCACGTGAAAGAGGCACCGACGTACGTATTTAAAAATGAGATATATTAGGCACACGTACGTACACCCATTGTAAGTAGTGCATACGCACATATATAATCTTTTATTTTTTAAAAAATCATAGATGTGCATCGAGAATTTCAAAAATACTTGAGTTCTCCGTGCAAGAAGGATCAAGTACCTCTAGATCAGAACAGAGTTTGTCAACCCGAGTGACCCATCCGATTTGATCATGGCTCAGGACGGGTCGGGTCGGGCGGGTCGCCAAGTGTTCCGGTCCGCTCGACAAAACCACGTGATTTTTTAATTTTTTAATTTTTTAATTTTAATTTTTATTTTTTAAAAATAAAATTTTAATAAAATTTTATTTAAATTGTAAATGATATATATATTTAATAATATTAGAATGTGGAGTTATTTTTTTGTGATAATAGATCCATACTAAATTATACACAATTAATTATATAAAAATAACATATTACACCTCTTAATTAAACATCTTATTTTAATAGATAAAAAAACTCCCTTAATATGTTAAAGTAAACATAGACGTAATAATGACATTATTCAACTCCAGTCGTGAAGTACAAAATGCCAAAACTCACTCATTTGAGTCATATGTGAATCCCGAATCCCAATCAGAATTAGATAGATGAGACTGATGACCCGTATAATCTAACTCTATCATAGTGGGTGGAGGTACATGTGGGTGAGTCTGAAAATATGTAACCATCTGCACAAAGGCTGGGTCATGTGCAGCGTTGGAGGGTACATGAAAATCTCTAAAAAAAAACCCTCACTACATCTATACATTCAAGTCTATCATCTGCTACTGGTGCGACTAGTGCTGGTGCTGGTGCTGGTGCTGCTCGAACTCTAGACGTGGAGGAAGATCCTGCTCCACCCGGTGCTAGTGGTGGGGGTACCCTAAACGTAGAAGAGGATGCCTCGGCACTGCTACGAGAAACATATCCCTCCCGTAACTGTGTCCGAAAGTAATCTCAGACATCCTCTGGAACTAAGGAGCATGCACGGCAATCCCGTCCCACTCTCGCAAGGTGCTCTGCAAATTTATATATGCCGATGACGCGATGTCCGCAGTATCTACAGTGCACATGTCGATCACCCTCAACAGTGTAACCATGCTCCCATGCAGGGTGACGTCGTTCATCCATGATGACCTGTAAATATTGTAAAATTTTATATTTGTAACTTGAATGATAAGTGCAAAACTCAAGATATGAAGAAAATTACGATTAATTTATAGGTACTCATAAATATAAACAAATGATACTTACTCTTAATCATATGGACTCAAACTTAGCCACATCACATCTCCAAACAATCTAACATTATACATGCTCCGTAGATAGGACAAATAGTCTTCATATTGCATGGAACCTGCATAGTTCTCCCAGTACATGCGTACGTAGTATTCATACTGCTGGGAACCTTGTGAGTACACGACCAGCGGTGGCGCAGCTGAGGGCTGATCGTATCCTTCGATATAATGCGGCATTGAAGCATGTGCATGAGGATATAGATATGATGGGAAGAATGAACTACTGCTCTCAGAATCGCCATGATACGTCGGATGCGGCTGCCATGACCTTCCATACTCACTTCCAGATCCCTGAGAGTCATGTGTGCTCATCCTCTCAAAATCAGATAGCATGTCTTGATAGTCGGTACTGTCTGCAACAGATCTTCCATAGTAGGGATCCCAATAATCAGCTGCCCGCCTCACCCCTGGCGGTGGAACACCGTGGTCCTCATTTTGTGTGATATGTGTGAAGTGCTACTCCTCTGTCCATGCGACACGTTCGCAGCCCCCATGACCTCTGCCTTGAGCACTGCTATACTCTCTGCCACCAGCACTAGTATCTCCACGATGACTCCATTAACCACCTTGAGAACCGCCACGACTATGGGATGAAGACCTTGTCGGTGTACTGTCGTCATCGGAGTCATGACTCCCACTGATGCGGGGCTCAACAGATGGCTCGGGAGTGTCGTCATATGCATCGGGATCTAATGTCTCCAAGTCTGCAATGTCCATCGAATTTTTTGGTGATTGTGTGCCCTTTTTGCTCTTGAATAATGTGGTCCATGACGATTGCTTCTTCTGTGGAGCAGGCGACCTCTTATCTGCTGCATGTCGTGTCCCTCTAGATGTTTGAGAATCGGAGGTTTTGTTAGATAAGAAGTTCGAGTCATTTCGTACTGTGTAAATATACGTATGAGTATACCTGAGATGACTGCATGGGTGCCTTAGACGCTGAGCGTCATAGTACAGCTGACTAAGATGGCTGTTTGAATGCTACCGAAGGCTACACAATTGAGCCGACAACAAAATCAATTAGCAATAGAATATAGCATATAAATCTTCTTGTAGTCATATAAATTCACCTCTCTAAATGACGAACTCCCCCTAGCCACTCTAGAAGTGGATATCTTTCTAGGTTCTGTAGATACTGAATGTCGCGATGCAGCAACCCGAGACCAGTGTTCATATGTCGGATCGGCCTGTAATATATCTCTTACATCATTAGACATAGATATATGCCTACGCTCTCTAATCAAATATGCGATTCGATTTGTATATATTATTTCACCTGAGCTGGCAGTGGACGTAGATTTACTGGAGGTTGCATCAATCGCTCCCATGTTGTATCATCATATGCAGGCGATGTGTCTCCACCCCCAGTGATGAGGTCTTTGTCCAAATTAACTTTCTCATCACGTCCCGTTGCTGACTCATCTCCAACCGTTTGCACATCGATGTCATCTCCCTCCCCCAGTGCATACTGCACAACTACTGCGAGAAAAGTATTAGGTCGTGGTGTCTCGCCTGGTCCTTCGCCCTCCTCGTCAAGTTCTGTCTCACCACGCTCAGTTGTGATTCTTGCAACCCATGAAACCATAGGGTCATCGTCGTCTCGCAAGTACACAGCATCTGTTGGGTCGTAATCTCCCTCTCCTCTCCTTGCATCCATCTGCACATGCCGAATCTTTAGCTTCATGTTGTAATGAACATACACCATTTTGTCCAGCCTTCGGTGTGTTAGCCTATTCCTGAGCTTGGTATGAAAGAAGGAGAATGTCGACCAATTCCGCTCACACCCACTCGATGAGGATGTTTGTGATAGAACTCTCATTGCGATCTTCCTTAATGTCGGTGCACTTGTGCCATAATTTAGCCACCACTTAGCTGTGATTAAGGCAGATGGCGTACAATAAAATAATTAGATGCAATCATTACTTATCGAGCTATAGAGGGAGCATTGTGAAAATACGTTATCTACATCGAGTTTGTCATGACTGGCCACGGCATTAGGTGTCGCAAATGAACCAATTGCCTCTCTAAATGTTTTCATCTGCATTATCAGAAATAATAAGTACATAATTCATTTCATATTATCAATGGCAAAATATCCAAGTATATCTCATTCAACGCATCAGCAACATCTGTTGGCCTGCGAGACAATCAGTCTACCACAATGTTGACGGATTCTATCAAAGTATCGTCATAAGCGAGGCCCCGAGCATATTGAAAGGCCGGGTGTAGGTAGTACGCTGCAATCACAAGATAAAACAATTTTTTTTTATCATCCGAAGATCGCGGCTCATTTATTGTTAGAGATTTTAAATGTATACGTGCCATGTGAAGATCGCGGCTCATTTGCCTATCCCATCTGTCCTCCACAATCTCTAAGATAGTGGGTCCATATTTCTTAGACGTCACAAGAATCTTTCTGTAACGACCTAAGATCCAGATACCGGGAAGAGCCCGATATCATTCGAATCCTAGCCCGCCGCCCACGAGTCGGAGGCCTCGGAAGGGCTAAAATGAGTGTGGAGGTACAAAGAAATTGCAAATAAAGCATGACAATTCAACAATTAATAGAAATAAATAAACAACTACAATAGAGTCTAGTCCAACAGAAAGTACAGTCTAAGGTAGAAGAACGTACCCAACCCCAAGTGAACACTCAGCCCGACAAGCTGGCGACTAAGAACCTGCACGCAACGCCCACGAACCCCGAGGAAGAACCGCCGCACCTGAAACGCAGGGCTGAGTCTCCTGTCACTGGCTCAGTAGGGGTCCTGCGGAACCCCAACCGTAAACAGTGGTAGCACAGAAAGCAGTAACAGTAGGAACAACAGTAACAGCAAGAACAGTAAACACGGTGGCTGTAGACACGCCATTCTTGACGTCTCCTGAGAAAGTCTCATATTACTATACAACGCCCCGCAACGGCTTACGCATTTTGAATCGCTCGAGTGCTCCCTTTGCTTGGGTCTTCTTCTGCCTTTTTTGGCATCCGGAATCGTCTCGTCACGGCATTCGGACGACATCAACACCAGTCGGACGCATCAAGAGGTTCCGGAATCAAGAAGGGGGTCTACCGGGCGGCCGCCGACGCCTGATTTGAGGACCCGGGTGGGTCTCAATGGGGGCGTCCAGGCCCCTGGACGCCCCCATCTTTTTAATTTATTTTATTCTTTTCTCAGGGCCCAAAACCAAATAAAAAAAATAAAAAATATATATATTTTAATGGAGGCGTCCAGGCCCCTGGACGCCTCCATAAAAATAAAAAATAATAATAATAATAATAAATGTTTGTAAAATGCCCGTTGGCATAAAATAAAAATAAATAAAATAAATAAAATATATATTAATGGAGGCGTCCAGGCCCCTGGACGCCTCCATAAAAAACAAATATAAAAAATTAAAATGCCAGCCCTGGTATAAAAGACAAAAGAAAAATAAAAAATAATATAATTTTGGAGGCGTCCAGGCCCTTGGACGCCTCCATCAACTCCCTCACGGGCGCCGGCCACCGAACGACGGTTTGTCGTGTGTGAAAAAATCTAAATTATAGAGACGTCCGGTCAGCTGGACGCGCCCATTTCTGAATCACGAGGCGCCGCTCACAAAACCACGCGTTGTGCCAAACCGCGTGCGGCCGTCGTCGGCTTTCGGTGGACCTGCTTGAGGCGTCCGGGACCCTGGACGCCTCCACAAAAGTATTCCAAAAAAATCAATAAAAATAGAATAAAATATTATTTCGGCCCTGATGGAGGTGTCCAGGGTCCTGGACGCCTCCACCCTCCGGAGCTCTATAAATAGAGCCCCACCCCCTCAGTTCTGGGAGAGCTTCGAAGTGATCCGATAGGCTGCCGGAGCCCAGAGGCTACGGAGTCATTTTCTAACCCGTGGGTTCTTTTGTAGGTGGAGGCTCTGCCGGCTTCTCGGGTGCTCACGCTCGCGAGAGGAAGGTCGTCTTCATCTACCGCGCTTCCACGTCGTCCCCACGCTGCCGGAGCTCCGCCGGATTTCACCCTCGGCTCATCCAATAAGTCTTTTCTTCCCCTTTTTTCTTCGTAGTTCTTTTGCATTCATCATCTCGCATCCTCTATCCCCCTTCATAAGGGCGCCTCTTCTTTTATACTTCTTGCATCCATCATCTCATTTTCCTCCTACTCGAGTCCGAGAGGGGTTTAAAAGATAACACCAACCAGGTGTGTGTCTTGCCATCATTTCGTTATTTTTATCGCAAGGATTTGAATACTACACCTCCATCTTTCTAATCCACTTGTCATTTGTTTGTCGTTGTTTTGCAAGGGTAGCCGAGGAAAGCCCTCTCCGTCGGCCGGCCGGAGGGAGAGGAAGAAGCAACCCGCCATCTCCCGCTCTTGAGGTAGGCGCGATCACTTTCTTATTTTGGGGTCTTTCGGCCCCTGGCGATCACATCTTATTTTCGAGGCCGCGGCGAGTCACTTCCCCAATGGCCGTTTAAATTTCCGTTCTTATATTCTCTTTATACTCTGTTATATTCTGCTCATATTCTCGAGGCCGCGGCGAGTCACTTCCCCAATGGCCGTTTAAATTCCGTTTTTATATGTTATATTCTTATCTATTCGTGTTCTCGAGGCCGCGGCGAGTCACTTCCCCAATGGCCGTTTAAATTCACGTTCTTATACGTTATATTCTTATCTGTTTGTGTTCTCGAGGCCGCGGCGAGTCACTTCCCCAATGGCCGTTTAAATTCCCGCTCTTTGTATTCTCTCTATATTCTGTCATCTTATTATCTGCTCATATTCTCGAGGCCGCGGCGAGTCACTTCCCCAATGGCCGTTTCAATTCTTGTTATTTAATTTTTGCACCATTCCCGTCCCCCCGAGGCCGCGGCGAGTCACTTCCCGCTATGGCCGTTTAAACCCCATATGTTGCTATATCACACTTGTCCCGCTCGCCCGCCGGAACAATCTCCCGTGGTGGCCCCTTCTCTCTCTTCTCTTATTTCTGTGTTGCAGCAAACAAAAACAAACACCAAAAGAAAGAAAAGAGGAGCCCGCGCGCGCTCCCGCGTCCTCTCCGCTCTTCCCGAACCGCGTGACGTCGCTCACAGATTGGCGATCACGGTGGGACCTCTACTGCTTCCTTTCGGCTACCCTTGCAAGTTCGGCACCACCCGTGCCTCTCCACCTTCGCGCCCGCGCGCGCCACCGTTGTGCTCACGGCAGCACCGTCAGTTTTGATTGGTTCTTTGTTTATTATATGTCTGTTATTTCTGTTGTTTTCCCACTCCATATATCTGTCAGCATTCTATTGCATACATCCATTCCTCTTTTCTATCCTTTTTTTCAATTTTTGAGGATCACCCTTTCCCGGTGAAGGAAGGACTCTCCGTTTGGGAATTCCTCTCAACGGACTAGAATCTCCTACACTGGGACCTCCGTAAGTCCCCGACATCGAAGAATCTCCTCTTCGTTCACTGGGCTGGTTGTACCATTGAAGTTCCCCGAGTTAGTCATTTCATTCGTGGTGAGACGAGAGACCCTAGCTGACACGGCGGTGAAACAAAAACAAACTAGGGTCCCCATTTTGTGTGAACTTCGGATCTCGCTAAAAATACAAAAAAAAATCATCAAAATCAAAACACAAAAAAGGGCGTAAAGGCATCCACTTGTTTGATAATCTCTGCTACCTACTTGCTAGTGTATGTTTTTGCGTTCTGGGAAAACTGTGAGCATGTCTCACGAGTCTTTTGAGGAGAACCACCCTAGCCGTGGTTTGTCAGCCGACCCGCGAGTCTATGCTATGGACTCGGGTCCTTCTCATGACCCCTCACATGAGGTGCAGGTTATTGCCGGGGACACGTCCCTACCACAGGATATCTCTTCCTTACTGGGCGTCCTCGCCAACACGGAGCTTACCTCTGAACAGCTCCGGGCCTTCCAGGCCATTCTAAAGGGGAAATCTGTTTCCCCCACGCCCCAGGAATCAACTCCGGCCATCGCACCTCTCCAAGAGTCCGTGCAGGCCATTCCATCTCCTTCATTGGCGCAAGCCATCCAGTCTCCCTCGCTTCAAGGTCAAGCGAGCCAACAACCACCCTCATTCCAGTTCCCGTCACAATCTCAAACTCCCGTTGTTCCCCAGACACCGCTTCAGCCGGGGCCAACTGTCGGCGGTCCGACAGCTCCCTCTCATTCTGGGTTCCCCCCTCAAGTCTCCGGGAGACAGTTTCTCCCCCAGTGGCAAGTGCCACCTTCACCCCCAGAGGAGCTCGCCCAATCGCTCCTCAATAGGTTCAACCGCATGGACGAGCAGTTTCAAAATCTGAGAAGGATGGTGGACGTGAAAGCCACCCCGGAGGTTGCTTTGCCAATCCTTCCCGTCATTCATCTTCCTCCCTCCGAAATGCCCACGTACCGCAGATACAATGGTACCGGCAACCCCTTCATTCATCTCAAGGATTTCATGTATGAGTCCTCTTACTGGCAAAACGATCAGAGGTCCCTGGCATACCTCTTTCGGAGATCATTGGATGGTCCCGCGCTTGAGTGGTTCTATTCTCTGGAGCCCCGCGAGGCCGAGAATTTTGAAATAGTCCAGAGAAGGTTCTTGCAGAAATATAGGGATAGGGTCGGTCCCTCACTCTCCATTACCGACCTAGTGGCCGAAAAGATGAAACCCGACGAGGATTTTGTCCGATATGCTGATAGATGGAGGTCTCTGGCGGAAAGAATAAGGGATACCCTCTCCGAGCCCGAACAAGTGAAGATGATTGTGTCTAATGCAACCCCACAGTTCAGACATGTCCTGGCCATGAATAAACTTACTACAATGGAGGAACTCTATGAAAGGGCCCGATACATCCAAACCCAGCTAAAAGACTCCCCCATCATGAACATGTTTGAGTCGCCGAAGCCCAAAGTGGTCAGAAAGACAGGCGCTGGTGTCCCGGGCGGAGCCACAGAAGGGGTCGTGACAAATGAGCAAGTCAGTGCGGTCAACAATGCCAACTATGCAGTCAACCCAAGGCCTCCACAAATGCCCCGACTTCCCCTTCAACCAGGTCCTTTCCCTCTTCGTCCTCCACCCCAAAATAATCCACCCCAGGATAATATGCCTCCATTACGCCAACCCCAGCAACAACAACCACAACCTCAGCAACAACAACCACCGCTTCAGTACAACCAAGTTCCACCCCCGGGGAACTATGGTCCCCAACAGCAACAAAGGAGGCCGCTCGGTCCCAAGAGAGCCTACTATCCACCATTGCCAGAAACCTTAGCAGACATTTTTAATGCCCTCATGGCATCAAACCAACTCGCCCTACCCAGAGAAAGGCCCGCGTGGCCCCCCAATGTTGATACCTCCAAATACTGCGTCTACCACAGGCAGCCAGGACACACAGTAGATTACTGCTTCCATTTCAAAGATTACATCCATGATATGAATGATGAACATCAAATAGATTGGGATGAGATGAGACGGTACGTCGCGGCTCTCAAGGCTAGGAGACCTCCTCAGAGGCCACAGCAGCAGTTACAACAGCAGCAGCAACAGCAACCACAACAACAACAACAGCCTCAGCAGGCCCCACAACAACAGCCCGACATGGGAATAATCCAGAATCCATTACCAGAGCACCAACAGCCCAATCATCAGGTTAACCCCATCTCCTCCTTCCCGGAAGTCGGGAGAGAGCAGGTGTGGCACCGGGAAAGTACCTCCATTCTTTCTACCTCCAACCCTATCGTCATGCAACCCCCTCACCTTGCCCGGGTAGCACCTCTCTCTCATCAACCCGCGTCAGTATCGCCTTCACCATTTCCACTACCATTACGCCCTCTCATCCGTACCCCGACCTCCTATCAACCGACGCTCTCCACTACGCCTTCGCACCCTCTCACCTTCTCTCACTCCCCCACTTTACCATCCACCTCTACCACATTTACCCCTACGCCTTCTAAACCCCTTATCATCCGTCAACCATACATAACCCCGTCTTTCTCCACCACATCACCACTAATGCCTTCAAAACCACTCATCACCCACCATCCACCTCAAAACCATTACCCGTTCCAAACCTTACCCACTTCCACTTTGCCTCCGCCTCCACCTTCCAGACCCCTTATCCTTCATAATCCGCGCGATATCCCCTCTACCTCCACCATGCCTCCACCTAACAAACCCCTCATCAGAATCCCTGCTCCCGTCATCACCCCTGCTTCATCAACCGTTCCTCCACTACTACCCCTCAAACCCCTGTTAAAACCCACTGCTACCCCCACAGAGGTACAAAAGCCGCAGGCAATGGTGCTCCGGAGTGGAAGGATTTTCCACAGGATTTTCCCCCACAACAGTCAGAATCCTGAGCTATCTCAGCCAGAGAAGGATGATGCAGAACAACCAGAAAGAGCTATCCCTGGAACACAGTATGACCTATTAAAACATTTGGACAAGACGCCTGCTCGGATCTCCATCCTGGAGCTTCTTCAAAGATCCACATCCCACCAGGCAGCCTTAATGGAATACCTTCAAAGAGTCATGGTTAATGAAGACCTCCCCGTGGAGAAGATTTCGACCGTCCTGACCCCAACAGACACACAACCAGCCATCATGTTTCACAACTACGAGCTCGCTCCCAAGGAAGCTCAGAAATATGCATTGTGCATTTCAATAAAAATTAATGGGGTATCCATAAACCCGTGTCTTGTGGACACGGGTGCATCCATAAATGTGATCTCCATGAGCACTCTTCAGTTGTGTGGGGTCAACGAGGAACAAATAAGACCTTCCTCGATCACGGTCACGGCCTATGACAATAGCAAAAGGCCGCCGCAGGGGATGATTATCCTGAAGGCAGAACTAGGCCCCATGTCAATTCCCACGGAATTCCATGTCCTCGACATGGACCCCACATTTAAGGCTATACTGGGTCGCCCTTACATCGAAGCCATGGACGCTGTGCCTTCCACCAACCATCAGTGCCTGAAGTTTCCTTACAATGGGAGAATTATTAAAGTGGTCAGTACACCTGTCCTTCACACAGTGGATGCTATCAACACCTCTCTGCCTTCTGTTTGGCCGTCTCATCGGCCCATATTGTCACTGCTGGACGTACGTGATCCATCTCATGTTCCACTAGCACCAAAGGAGCCGGTCAGGGCAACCACAACATCATGTCTCCCTTTTCACTCCAAAGGTTGGGAGATTATGAGGAACATCGGCTATCAACAGGGAAAAGGTCTGGGCGCACAGTTACAGGGTATGCTCAAGCCGCCAAAAGAAATTAGGCCGAACCGTAGGTTTGGCCTAGGCTTCAAAGGACCGTTCAAGGCAGATTGGAGCCCCTCACATGGACTCTATCAAACCACTTCAGCAGAGGACCCGTTGTTCAGATGGGAGATTACCCACGGGAAGCATATGGGGGATCACATGCTGTATATTTGGCTGAAAAATGTCCGAGGATCACCAAAAGAGGCAAGATCAAAGATCCGGAATGCGAGTGGGACAAATGGTTCGACATACGGGACATTTCCGTTGCACTAGAAAGGATGTTCTCGTCTCCGCAGCTTGAAGGACCACCATTGATCTCCGAAATACCAGAGAATATTACCACTCTTGCCAAGGTTCCAAACTATCCTCGTCCTCGCCAGAAGGACCCTGTCATCGACGGATCTTCATCCGTCCTCAGCATTGCCGTTGACGGCTCATTAGCCGCCATCTTCTCATCCACTCGTCTCAGCCTTTGCTGATATCTTCTTCCTGGGCCAGACAATTGTCTGATGATCTTCCCAGGTCCCCTTCTTTGCTTACATACCTACGCGGGCTTTTCAACCCGCGCCAGGTCTTCAACCATGATCTGCTCTATGAGCCTCACAATCCTCTAGCCATAACCACTTTCCTCTCTCCTCCAATCTCTTTTCACTGCTTTGTCATTAAAAATGAAAACGAAAAAAAAACGTCAATTTTCAAACTCCCCAACAACACATCTTCGTTGAGGAAACCTCCTACATCTCCCACGGGTGCGTACCGCCTTGCGGACCACCCGTCCAAGGTCCGATGAGCGACCTTTTCTACCCCTCCTCTGAGGGGTCTTCTCCTGTACATTCTACACCATCCTCTTCGTCTTCCTCTTCTTCTGTAAATATTGTCAGTCAATCTAGGAATGATAGGCCGAGGGTAGTACCTAGGAAGAAGTCCAAGGGGAGGCAGATCCCTCGTCGATTCCTTCTGGATTTGGCCGCCAGGTGTCAGGCCCTTCTTGCCATCCCCCAGTTGTTAGAAAATCCCATCCAGCTACCCGAAATAGAATGCGAGGGCGACTGTGCATCTGATGAAGGGTATGGAGTCTACGAGATCACGGATGAAGAATGCCCCACTGAAGATGAGGGTGAAGAATATGAGGATGCGGCGGGCGCATACGCTAGTGGAATGAGGAGATTCGACGAGCCGTCAACCGCCGTAGAAGAATCCACCAAAGAAGTCAACTTGGGAACTGAGGAAGACCCTAGGATCATCCTCATAAGTGACAACCTACCACCCTCTGAAGAAGAGGCATTAATTGAGGTTCTCAAGGAATATAAGGACACGTTTGCATGGAGCTACGAGGATATGCCGGGTCTGGATTCAACCTGGTCGAACACCGTTTAACCCTAAAACCAGGGTCCATCTCGGTAAAACAAAGGTTAAGGCGTTTCCACCCTCAGATGGCTTTGAAAATGAAGGAAGAGGTCGATAAGCTCCACAAAGCCAGGTTCATTAGAGTCGTCCTTTATCCTCAATGGGTGGCGAACATTGTCCCGGTCATGAAAAAGATGGGAAAGTCAGGATTTGCATCGACTTCCGGGACCTTAACCGCGCGTGTCCAAAGGATGATTTTCCCTTACCTCACATTGATGTGCTGATTGATAACACGGCAGGCTACGAAACCCTCTCTTTCATGGATGGATTTTCAGGATACAATCAAATTCGTTTGGCAGAAGAGGATCAGGAGAAGACGTCATTCACTACCCCTTGGGGAACATATTGTTACGTGGTCATGCCGTTTGGGTTAAAGAATGCTGGAGCTACTTACCAAAGAGCGATGATGGCCATATTTCATGACATGATGCACATATATCTGGAAGTGTATGTGGATGACTTATTGGTGAAATCAAGGACCAGGATGGAACATCCAGAAGTTTTGGCTAAGGTCTTGCAAAGGTCAAGAGAGTTCCAATTGAAAATGAACCCGAAAAAGTGTGTGTTTGGTGTGTCGTCGGGTAAATTGCTGGGGTTCATTGTGAGTAAAAGAGGGATCGAGATAGATCCCGACAAAGCCAAGGCCATCAGGGATATGCCGCCTCCCAAGAATTTGAGGGAAGTCCGAGGTTTAATCGGGAGGTTGCAGTTTATTCGTCGGTTTGTGTCTCAACATTCACAAAGGTGTAGACCTCTCTACGAGTTGACCAAGCCAGGAGTAGAATTCCACTGGAATTCTAAATGTCAGAAAGCTTTTGAAGGGTTGAAGGAATATCTGGCTAGTCCACCCGTTCTCATTCCACCCAAACCAGAAAAACCTCTGATCCTTTACGTCTCAGTCTTGGATGACTCCGTGGGAGCCGTCCTCGCACAAGCTGATGAAGAAGGCAAGGAACGGGCAACCTATTACTTGTCCAAACTTCTCAATCCCTGTGAGCAGAAGTACACCGTCATGGAGAAAACCTGTGCTGCCCTCGTTTGGGTAGTGCAGAAATTGAAACACTACTTCTTGGCTCATGAGGTCCACTTGATTGCTCGATGAATCCTATCAAATTCCTTCTGGAGAAATCCGTCCTTACGGATAGGCTAGCACGCTGGCAAAGTTTTCTCTCTCAGTTCGACATCACCTACATCCAGCAAAAGGCGATTAAAGGCTATGCCATAGCCGAGCATCTCGCTCACCATCCTCTCCCCAAGTTCGATCCCGTCCAATCAGAGTTTCCAGATGAGGAACTAATGTCCATCAACCAATCAGATGAGCCAATGTGGACGCTATATTTTGATGGAGCTCTGAATTCTCAAGGGAGAGGAATCGGCATCGCCCTCCTGTCGCCTGAAGGCCTCACATTCCCATTGGCATACCAGCTCAAATTCCCAGTTACCAACAATATAGCCGAATATGAAGCTCTTCTAGCTGGCCTAGAACTCGCCCATTCTTTTCGTATCACTGAGTTGCGAGTCGTAGGTGATAGTCAACTCATCCTTCGCCAGGTGCTCACTAAGTATCGCACTCGCGATCCCAAACTCAAGCCATACCAAGAACTCACTGCTGCCTTTGCCAAACTGTTCGCCAAACTGATCTTTGTTCATGTCCCTCGTCATCAGAATATTCTCGCCGATGCCCTCGCCTCGTTGGCATCATCCATAAGGTTCCCTCTAGGAAGATGGTTTAAGTCCATTTCCATCTACAAACTTCACGCCCCTGCAATCGATGATGCTTCCTACGTAAACATCAAAGACAGGATAGCAAGGAAGATCCTGCAGGAAGATATCCTTGAAAAGAGGGAAATCATGTTGGCAGAGGCCGAAGAAGAACTGGCTGATGAAGAGAAACCATGGTTCTATGAAATTGTCAAATACTGCCAAGATCAGTCTTATCCTGAAGGGGCCACCGCAGAGGACAAGAAAGCATAAGAAGGGTGGCTCAGAAATACACATTGGTTGGAGGTCTACTCTATAGGAGGAGCCTTACTGGTATTCTGTTAAGATGTCTTGGTGACGATGAGTTTGGAAATGTGTAGAGGAGACGCACTCGGGTGTGTGCGGTGGCCACGTGAATAGTCAGATGCTCGCCAAGAAGATCATTCGGCAAGGCTTTTACTGGCCCACTATGGAAGAGGATTGTGCTGTCTATGTCCGTAGGTGTGTCAAGTGTCAACTTCACGCCGATAAAATCCATTCACCATCTTCCTCACTTCATCCAATATCCTCCCCGTGGCCTTTCTCCATGTGGGCATTCGACATCATTGGTCCCCTAGGTGATCCCAATTCCCTCACCAAGCAGAAATCTTTCATCCTTACTGCGACGGAATACTTCACCAAATGGGCCGAAGCCGAAGCTTACGCGGAAATCAAGGCGTCAACAGTCTGCAAGTTCATCATGAAGAACATTCTCGCCAGATTCGGCATCCCAAGCACGATCGTCACCGACAATGGGCCACAATTCATTTCTCAGGACCTACAGGACCTCTGCAAAAGGTACGCAATTGCATTGCATCATTCATCGCCATATTACCCACAAGGTAACGGCCAAGCGGAGGCCACCAATAAAACATTGCTCAAAATCATCAAAAAAACCTGCGAGTCTAGTAAGTTTTCAGACTGGCCAGAAAAGCTTATCGAAGCCCTATGGGCCTATCGCACTTCAATCTGTACCCCCACCGGGCAGACTCCATTTGCCCTTACTTATGGTATGGAAGCGGTAGTCCCGTACGAGACTCTGATCCCTTCTCTCAGGGTACAATTGGAGGAGGAATTTTCCCTCGACGATCGTCGTAATTCACTCCTCGCCCAGTTGGAACTCTTGGATGAGAAGCGGCTGG
Organism: Amorphophallus konjac; assembly: GCA_022559845.1. Classification (NCBI taxonomy): domain Eukaryota; kingdom Viridiplantae; phylum Streptophyta; class Magnoliopsida; order Alismatales; family Araceae; genus Amorphophallus; species Amorphophallus konjac. The sequence continues at coordinate 376,919,584 of CM040123.1, forward strand.
CCGCTGCCGAACACGCGCGTGTGTATCAGAATAGACTCGCTCGCTTTTACCAAAAGAAAGTCGTTGAGAGAAAATTCAAAGTCGATGAGATGGTCGTAAAAAGAATTTTTGTCAAACCTGGAGGGCCGCGTTCTAAACTCCAACCCAATTGGGAAGGACCATTTGTAATTCAAGCCGTGTACCCTGGCAACGCCTACAAGCTAATCAACGTCGAAGGGACCGAGTTATCCCACCCTTGGAATGAGATTTATCTTAAGAAATACTACCCTTAGCACAAACAAAAAAAAATGATGAAAAGATAAAAACATCAAAAAAAATAAAGAAATATTGAAAACCACTAAAAATATGGAAAATTCAAAATACCGATGCCCGGCAGTCACCATATAGTTAAGTCTCTGCATCTAACCTTCATGTTAGGATAGGGCCCATTAAGGCTTGGTAGGCATCGGGTCTTGGTTTGCCAGAACCGTGGAGATCCCTGTCCGGCCACGTCGGCCTATGCTCGCTCGAAGGAAGCTAACATGTGTTCACTTATGTATTTTATTCAAAAAAAGTTGGTAGCATCACCTATGGTAGGGTCACACCTAGAAGATCTCCGGAAGCTGTAAACTTTATTCTTTTCTCTTCGACCAAATGAGACAGTCGGCGCCCTTAAAACGCTGAGCATGAGAAACCGAAACTCAAACCCCAAGGACAAGAGTAGGATCCATTTCCTCGAGCATCGATCAGTGCACGAGAAGAGGGCAGTGTCCCCGCAGGCATACAAAAAGGGAGCCCACAAACGTCAAACGACTATATCTCCCTCACAAAAAGAAATACAAAGTCAAAATCAAGAGAAAAGTCTGGTCGTGACCGTGCCTGTTGCGATAAACGGAACCCCTCAAAGTAAAAGTCTGAATCCACAAAAGGGGCCGTGGAATGTAAATGTTCGAGATTTGGTCCGAAGCTGTCCGAAAGGAAAGAGTTAATGGGCCCTTATTCGCTCACCGGGTTAACGGCTTTGCCGGTCCTCTCAGGAGGTTTATCCCCTACACTCTTCCTTCTCCCTCTAAAGATGAAGGTTCGATGGAGTTTCTGAAAGGTGAAAACTGCCCAGGGTCTGCGACCTTATTTTAATATACACATTTAGTTGCCTACTTTGAAAAGTAAAAGCTATCGCTGCGAAGGAGTCTCTATGTTTCTGGCTGGTCAAGACCCCTGTTTACCACCTTGATGCCTTCTTGTTTAACCTCGGGCTTAGGCCAATGCAAGCGCGTCACCTATGGGTGCGACGGCGTCTGATTCCGGGTCAGCGTCGCGCGGTTGGTCGTTAGGGTTCCAGGGTGTTCCATCTTATACCATCTAGAGTTGTGAGGAAATAGACCTGGGTCGGACAAATCATTTACCTCAAACACCTTTTGGGTGAATCCCTGTGGTCGGAAGCGACTGGGAGCCTAAGCATGGCATGACGGTATTGTCATCAGGGTAAGTCTTAGCCGGCGGGATCATCATTCGAGGGGTCTAGAGGCCCAAATCAACCTAGATATGCACTTAGGATACCTGAGAGGTTAGTAAGAAACCCCTGTCTCACGTAGGTTAGGTGCCATTTGGGTGCTTACCGGGCGTTAGCAAGAAAAAAAAATCGAAATGATAAAGCAAAAAAAATGGAAAAGAGAAATGTACATATTTGCAAACAAAAAAAATCTTTTTATGATAAAACAAAAAAATATATCAAATATATAAAAAAAAGAAGAAGAAGAAAACAAATCAATTTTGCATGATTACATTTGCGTGCAGCATCTCACTTTTAATACCGTTTGCATTCGTGTGCTTGCCTGTCGCATTTATTATCACTGCATCTTTCCCTTGCCTTCGTTAAATAAAGGCTTGGCCCCTTGACCAGTTATCAAGGACAGTCACAATGACCATTTGCTTATTGAGCAAGGGGCCAAGTCAGAATAGAAATTCTGATTTGTTTGTTTCAGTGATATGTGCAGAGATTTAGGCAACTGAAGCAAAGGTGAAAAACAAACAAACAAACCAAACCTTGTATTTTATTCCAAAAATCAAAAAAATTACATCAAGTTCCGCCCTCTCTCTCTGCATCACTCGTCCCACTACTCTCCGGATAAAACACTCTCAAAGGTGCTACCCAACTACGAAAAGCGGTACTCCTACCGCTCTGTACTCCTCTTCCTATTCCCGCATCCCGGCGTTGATCTACGGAAGCAGTAGAGAAGCTACCAACACGAAAGCCACGCTCTCGTGCTTTTCGGTAGCGCTCCTCACCATCTCTCAGCCACTGTTCAGCAAGGCCAAGGCTGATTCGGAGTTCGAATAGTTGGGCTTCCATGGCCCTTCGTTCCTCCCTTTCAGTCAATCTGTTGGCACTTTCTCTCTCCGCGTCTCTTTCTCTCTCTGCACGTTCTCTCTCACGGTCTTCCCTTTCCAACTGGAGAGTGATCCTCAGTTCCACAGCATCCCTAGAGGAGTCGTCATCAGGATGACGCCGCAGTTCCCTCTCCAGTTCTGCTATCATAGCCTCCTTCTGCGCAGCTTGGCCAAGCGCTTCTTCCGTCTCCTTTTCCTGCCGAGTGTACCATCTCAGATACGTGATAAGGCGTAAACCAAGAGAACCCAACACTGAGACTCTTACCTGTATAGAGAGCATCCCTTCTGCCTCCGCAGCACGCTGCGTGGCGTGAGCAAGTTGCTCATGAAGCGAGTCAAGTTCTGAGGTGGAAATCCACAGGCTGGAAGAGGCACCACCTACTCCCATCGCTGGGGAAGTCGCGCCAATCTGGGCATGCTACGACCGCGTGAATTAGCAGCCAACATCTGGAATCTGGGGTTTTAATTAGGAACGTACTGTACACCTACCAAGGCGCTCGTAGCTCCGCGGGTATCGCCCGACTGTTGTTCCATCTCTGCCAAGCGAGTTCGTAAATTCGCTATCATGGCATCCCGGACATCCTGCAGCCATACGAGTCAGCATTTTCACCAGAAAACCAAAAAAGGAGAAAGAAGAAAAAAGAAAAAGGGGAAACCTACCTCCGCAAGTCCCCGGGGTTGGAGCCGCTCTGCGTACTTTGTCCTATATAGACGCAAGTAGTCCTCGCTATCCCGCGCCTGTGATTCTACAATCGTGCCACCCCGTTGCCAGTCCTCATACTGTTCGGGGAATCGCACGCGCCAGTCAATGCAGGTCGCCGGTCCCCGCGTCTTTCTCCCGACACGAGGTGGCGCAGCTGAATCCACCCATTCTTGAGCCAGTCCTAAAGTCCTCATAACTAATCGTAGCCGAAGTGGCTCGATTTCATTCAGGCAGTGCATCCACTGTTCCCGTCCGAACCGGGCACGACTTGCTAGAACCCACGGCTGGTCAGCATCGACCATGTCTAAGTAGGGTCTCCAGTTTATCATCGCTGCAGGGAACTCCTGTAGCTCCCGCCTTAGCACCATCAGTTGGTAGGTTAGGGGTGCCGCACTCATGATGGGTTCCCACCGCCTGGCTAACGGCACCATCGCAGGTCGCCAATGCCGAGCTCTCCCCATAGGAAGGTAACAATAGCTCCACAGCTGCTCGGCGCAGGCCATCAGAACTTTACAAAAAGACAAAAAAAAATACAAAACAAGCAAAACCAAAAATACCTGGATGAATGGTGTGAAACCACTCACAGTCATCTCACGATCCGTTTCTTGGAATAGGCCTGCAAACAAGTGTGCCAGCATGGCGGCTCCCCAGGCATAATACCCTACTCTTTCAAGGTCTGACAGAAGCTCCAGGAAGTAACATTGGATACCGTCCCCTTTCGAGCCCAGTACCAATCTCCCCAAAAGGAAGAGGAGAAATCTCCTCAAATCTATGTTGCATCTTTCCCAGTCGCCAAAATCTGTGCAGTACACGGCGCGACATCCTATTTCTATCCTTTCCATGAACTCTTCTGAGGATTCATCGTCCCGCCGACGAGTGTCGGTGAGCCCTAATGCATCCATCAGGGACGCCCTAGCTACCGACATGTTTTTCCGACCATCTAGGTCCAAACCCAGTAACTTCTGGGCACCTTCTCTGTAGTCCGCGTAAGTGACTCCGGTCACTGCCTCGCCCTCTACCTTCAGGCTTGTGATCCGGACCACATCCTCTAAGCTGGGCACCATGTGCCCCCAGGGCATCAAGAATGCCCGGCTCACTGGGTCCCATCTCTCACACAAGGCTTGGATCAAGACTAGGTCAAGCTGGATCGGCTATATCCGAAGGAAGGTACCAAATCCCATCACGTCTAGCCTCGCCTTCTGAAAATCTGGGAGGCCCCTGTACGCTGCTACTACCAACTCCCATAAGATTTGTGATTTCATCACAACCTACACATACAAGGAATGGGGGTGAGGTTTGGTCGGAAGAAAGGAAGAAAGAATGAGAAAAGGGCAAGAAAACTTGGCTTACGAGTTGAGATTGGGCCCTTTCGCTGAAGTGCCCTTCAAGGTCTGAAAGCCTCCTGGAACTACTACCACTGGACCTGCTTCTCTTCGAGGAATGGGAAGATTCGCCCTCCATCCAACTTTTTTTTGAACTCCTCCTCTCCCGTAAGAACTTGTGCTCCTCGAGTTAGTCCTCGATATACCTGGGAAGATAAAAGGGACAAGAATTTATAGAAATGGAAGGAGTGCGGGCCAAGATTGCCTCCATCACCTGTCAATGATAGCCCTCGCAATGAGGCACCTACCAAGCGGTCCCATGTGTCGCTTCACCGCTCGCACAGGGTGATTGACTGAACGAAGAATAGGACGAATAGCCCCTATGTTGTCTAGGGATACCCTATCATAATTTGGAGGACGTCCGCAAAATTTGACACAGCATTCGGGAAAAGAAACTAGGGCCGTCAGTATTGACTTCGACGGCAGATTCCCGTGGAAAATGGTCACAACAAGACGCGATTCTCCGCTTGGAGCGGAGTCTCGGCAGACCTATCACATGGGAACAGTGCAAAGGAGAAGAAGTGTAGGGAAGAAGGAACGCACAAAAGAACAAATAAACAGCAGAAAATAAAATCACTCCATTCATAATTCTACATAAGCTGTCACAAACACTACAATCATAGAGAGGTGGCGGGTCCACTAGCTCGCCAATCCTCACCATCACTCATCTCTCTGGGCACTCTCCTCCTCTCCCGCGAGGTGAGGGTCCCTCAGAAGCCTCCGGGATCCCCGTGCAGTAGCACCTGCCTCGCCTCTGGGTGCCTGCTCCGCAACAGTGACTCGATGCTCCTCCCCTGGCGTGGCAAAGAAGCCACTGGCGGCAAAGCGACCGGACTGGCGGAGTATCTTCCCGAACTCTCGCGCTCTCTCGTAGCGCGTCTCCATCCCTCCTAGCCTCTGCACGACGGCCTGAAGGCCCAGCTGGAGCTCCCTCACTTGGGCCTCCAAGGCCCTCCTCTCGGTCAGATCCCGCTGTCGCTCGGACCTTCTCTCGGCTTTCTCTCTCTCTGCCTCTCTCCTCATCATCTGCAGAAGAACCCTTAACTCCAGGATGTCTGGAGAAGGTCTCTCCTCACCGCGATGCCGCAGCTCCGCTACAGTCGCCACCCAGGCGTCACGCTCCTCTTCCGCCCGGGTCGCACGGGCCACCGCACCGGCAAGTTGCTCCCGGAGGGAGGCAATCTGGAGAAAAGGGGCCGAGGAACTGGAAGATCCGCCAGCCACTCCCACCGTCGCTGTCTGCTGGGCACGCTGGAACAAAATAAACAACGGCCGTCAGTGAAACTCTAAAATCTGAAGTTAAAAGTGCGGCACATAACTTACCAGGAGCGACAACTCATGTTGAGCGATGGCCAGCTGCCGCCTAGTCTCTGACAGTTGGGCGCGCGAGCCGCCGATGCCACGCGTGTCTCCAGCTTGGGGAAGCCCCGCGTAGCTCTCTCTCTGCCATCGCAGGAAGTCGGCACTGTCCTGCACCAGTATACCCCCTTGCTGTCCAGGGAGACGTACGGGCCACTCCTCGAGCCTCGCCTTACCGCGACTCTCCCTCCTGACGCGGCTCGGCTCGTCCGCACTCGCCCACTCATCGGCCAGACCCAGGGTCCTTGCCGTGTCCTGCACCAAGAAAGGGGTCCCATATCAGTCAAAAGGAATGCGTCCCCTGTCTAGGACACGTCCATCATTTGAGTACAACACTCGCCGAACCCTTTCCCCCTTGCACGGCTCGCTTCAAAACCCAAAATGAATTAAAAGAGGAAGAGATCGGAGGACCTACCGAACCGTGTTCACCTCCTCCCACGTCATCGGGCCCCTCAGGTCCCTCGGGGGCCCGGAGCGGCCCTTCCTCCTCCATGGACGTTGTTCCGTGCTCGGGCGCGTCCCTCCTTGGGCGAGGGGTCCCGCGTCCCTCTCCACCTTCACCGTGGTCAGGCCCACCGAACTCCATCGATCAAAAGAGGAGGAAGACGAAAAAGGGGCAAGCAAGTTTCGGCGGAAGGCGGGCTCGTTTGCGGGTAAGGCACGGGAGAAGAAAGGCCACCCGACGCTTTAAATTTGAATTCAAGGATTAAGACGCGTCCTCGCGCCTGGACGCGCCCAAAAGGGGGAAAAGGAAACAAAATCCCCCCATGCAAAGCGTAGTTCCCCGCTGTTCAGGGCAAGGTCTCGCGGAGCGTGCCTCAAAGGACAACTCAGTGCAAAGAAGAAAGTGTGGGAGAGAGAAAGGTACACACAACACAAAAAAAGCCATTTCCATTTCATATAATAGCCGAAAGTACATCATACAGTGAGAAGGGTGACGTGTACAAGCAACTCTCTAACTGTCACCACCACCCTCCTGGTCATCTCTCTCCTCCCTCCTCTGCCGGGGATCCCTAGGGGGCCTCTGCGAACCCTGAGAAGCCGTGCTCACCTCGCCCTGCGGTGGCACTCCAGCCTCGAAGGCGCGACGACGCTCCTCGGCCGAAGAGACCAGATAGCTGCCCATGGAAAAAGAACCAGACTGACGAAGTCGCGCCCCGCGTTCCTTCGCCCTCTGGTACCGCTCCTCCCTCTCCCGAAGCCTCCCCTCCACCGTGCCGAGACTCAATCGGAGCTCCAGCAGCTGGGCCTCTAGAGCCCTCCTCTCGGTCTGATCCCGCTGTCGCTCCTCCCTCTCTCTCTCCCTATCCCTCTCCCTCTCTCTCTCCACGCTCTCCCTCTCTCTCTCCACGTTCTCCCTATCCCTCTCCCTCTCCTCTCTCTCCCTCATCGCCTCTCTCCTCGACAGCTCGAGGGCGATCCGCAGATCCAGCACGTCACGAGGGAGCTCCTCAGCCTCCCGTCGACGCTCATCCTCCAGCTCCGCAATCCGGGCGTCACGCTCTGCCACCCAGGCATCGCGCTCCTGCTAAGCACGAACAACACGGGCCAGGGCCTCCCGAATCTCGGCCACCTGTCAAAGCACGCATGCACCGTAAGAGAACAGTGAGAGAAGGAAAGCAGCTAGAAAAGGGTCGGGGCCAAGCAAACACTCACTCGAGCCTCGCGGTCACGCTCGGCCTCCTCAGCCCGAGCCACCGCATGCGCCAGCTGCTCCTGGAGGGCAGAAACCTCCGGAGGAGGGCCCCGCGAACTGTAACCCGCTCCACCAGCCATCCCGACTGGCCTGGGAAGAGTGGATATGGCTGGAAGAGGAAAGAAGAAGAAATGAAGGAAGTAAGAAGAAGGTTCACATGAAAAATTTGAAATGAATCAGCTTACCATATGCGACAAGATCGTCCCACTCAGATGACCCTCGAGGTCGGAGAGTCGCCTGATCTCGCTGCTAGGCCTGCTCCGCTTCATAACGCGGGAAGACTCTCCTTCCATCCTGAAATCTCTAGATTCTCCTCTCTTTCCTCTCCTGAGCTTCCAAAACTCACATTGGTGCATTTGAATGAACTAGCCTAAGGGGAGTTCTTATAGGAAGGGAAGGGTGCTACAGGACAGAACATGTCACATCAGTGGTCAGTGTCAGGATTTTGGCTAGATTTCCTTTCCATTGTGGTGTGATTCTGTTATAAATCTGCTACTTTCTGATGTTATTGATCCATGCTGGCCTGTGCAGGTTTTACTAACGGACATCTTTGTCCAGTCTCCTGTCCCACCTTTCAATGGTTGGTCCCACCATGTCATGCATCATAGTATACGATACCTACGCTACTAGAACATGTCAAGGACCTTGCGACCCGAACAAATCTGGGATTTGAGTTCCCCTTCAACAAAAAATAGTGATGATTTCGGAAGAATTTGGGTTGTACGGATAGGCCGTTAATTTGTGGTAGCATGGGGACGACGGTTCCATTCAGTGAGTTGATGCGCGGATAAACGGGTCCCAGCCCAGTATCAGCTCACCGGGTCGGTATCCTGACCCGTTCTTCACAAGTTGACAATATTATCCTTGGCTATTTTCTATTTTAGTTTGTTTTAAATTTTTCTTTGAACCCAGCATGCATTCATATAGGACTTTGATTTATTGCGGAAGATCATTCAAGTGATTCGATTGTGAAAGCCGTTGTGCTCCAATTCCCACAAATATGAGATATTCCACTCCGAATGAAATACTGAGTTTCCTTGAGACAGCCCCGACGCTGCTCTTCCAAAGGAGACCCTTGTTTGGACAGACCCTCTGATATTCCTTTACCTTTTTTTTTGACCCACCTTGGCCGCAGCACTTCCACATTGGCTGGTAACCGCTCCCCAAAGGTGAAACCTCCGGTTTATGACCCAGGTACTTCCACACCGAGAAGTTGGTCTCCTTTTGTTTCGTGCCTGAGCACACATCTCACCCTCCCTTATTTGATCTCCGTCCAAGCAATCGTCAATATTTGAAAGACCTTCTTCAAGGTCGCCTCATTGAAACTCCAAGAAAGATTCCAAACAGTAACGTCAAAAGCGTGTCTTATCACACCTTGGCATCAACTTATCAGTCCGCTCCCACTTCACTCCACTCCACTTCGATACCATTCCACTACGTGTCGCTCCCTTGCAAAGCAGACGCCAAGGCGGGGCAGCTGTAGACACGCCATTCTTGACGTCTCCTGAGAAAGTCTCATATTACTATACAACGCCCCGCAACGGCTTACGCATTTTGAATCACTCGAGTGCTTCCTTTGCTTGGGTCTTCTTCTGTCTTTTTTGGCATCCGGAATCGCCTCGTCACGGCATTCGGACGACATCAACACCAGTCGGACGCATCAAGAGGTTCCGAAATCAAGAAGGGGGTCTACCGGGCGGCCGCCGACGCCTGATTTGAGGACCCGGGTGGGTCTCAATGGGGGCGTCCAGGCCCCTGGACGCCCCCATCTTTTTAATTTATTTTATTCTTTTCTCAGGGCCCAAAACGAAATAAAAAAAATAAAAAAAATATATATTTTAATGGAGGCGTCTAGGCCCCTGGACGCCTCCATAAAAATAAAAAAAATAATAATAATAATAAATGTTTGTAAAATGCCAGTTGGCATAAAATAAAAACAAAAAAAAATAAATAAAATATATATTAATGGAGGCGTCCAGGCCCCTGGACGCCTCCATAAAAAACAAATATAAAAAATTAAAATGCCAACCCTGGTATAAAAGACAAAAGAAAAATAAAAAATAATATAATTTTGGAGGCGTCCGGTCCCCTGGACGCCTCCATCAACTCCCTCACGGGCGCCGGCCACCGAACGACGGTTTGTCGTGTGTGAAAAAATCCAAATTATAGAGACGTCCGGTCAGCTGGACGCGCCCATTTCTGAATCACGAGGCGCCGCTCACAAAACCACGCATTGTGCCAAACCGCGTACGACCGTCGTCGGCTTTCGGTGGACCTGCTTGAGGCGTCCGGGACCCTGGACGCCTCCACAAAAGTATTCCAAAAAATTTAATAAAAATAGAATAAAATATTATTTCGGCCCTGATGGAGGTGTCGAGGGTCCTGGACGCCTCCACCCTCCAGAGCTCTATAAATAGAGCCCCACCCCCTCAGTTCTGGGAGAGCTTCGAAGTAATCCGATAGGCTGCCGGAGCCCAGAGGCTACGGAGTCATTTTCTAACCCGTGGGTTCTTCTGTAGGTGGAGGCTCTGCCGGCTTCTCGGGTGCTCACGCTCGCGAGAGGAAGGTTGTCTTCATCCACCGTGCTTCCACGTCGTCCCCACGCTGCCGGAGCTCCGCCGGATTTCACCCTCGGCTCATCCAATAAGTCTTTTCTTCCCCTTTTTTCTTCGTAGTTCTTTTGCATTCATCATCTCGCATCCTCTATCCCCCTTCATAAGGGCGCCTCTTCTTTTATACTTCTTGCATCCATCATCTCATTTTCCTCCTACTCGAGTCCGAGAGGGGTTTAAAAGATAACACCAACCAGGTGTGTGTCTTGCCATCATTTCGTTATTTTTATCGCAAGGATTTGAATACTACACCTCCATCTTTCTAATCCACTTGTCATTTGTTTATCGTTGTTTTGCAAGGGTAGCCGAGGAAAGCCCTCTCCGTCGACCGGCCGGAGGGAGAGGAAGAAGCAACCCGCCATCTCCCGCTCTTGAGGTAGGCGCGATCACTTTCTTATTTTGGGGTCTTTCGGCTCCTGGCGATCACATCTTACTTTTGAGGTCGCGGCGAGTCACTTCCCCAATGGCCGTTTAAATTTCCGTTCTCATATTCTCTTTATACTCTGTTATATTCTGCTCATATTCTCGAGGCCGCGGCGAGTCACTTCCCCAATGGCCGTTTAAATTTCCGTTTTTATATGTTATATTCTTATCTATTCGTGTTCTCGAGGCCGCGGCGAGTCACTTCCCCAATGGCCGTTTAAATTCACGTTCTTATACGTTATATTCTTATCTGTTTGTGTTCTCGAGGCCGCAGCGAGTCACTTCCCCAATGGCCGTTTAAATTCCCGCTCTTTGTATTCTCTCTATATTCTGTCATCTTATTATCTGCTCATATTCTCGAGGCCGCGGCGAGTCACTTCCCCAATGGCCGTTTCAATTCTTATTATTTAATTTTTGCATCATTCTCGTTCCCCCGAGGCCGCGGCGAGTCACTTCCCGCTATGGCCGTTTAAACCCCATATTTTGCTATATCACACTTGTCCCGCTCGCCCCGCCGGAGCAATCTCCCATGGTGGCCCCTTCTCTCTCTTCTCTTATTTCTGTGTTGCAGCAAACAAAAACAAACACCAAAAGAAAGAAAAGAGGAGCCCGTGGGCGCTCCCGCGTCCTCTCCGCTCTTCCCCGAACCGCGTGACGTCGCTCACAGTGGCCGGTAAAACCTCAGCTCTACAGCTACTCCTACTGTACCGAAAAACACGTCCCGATCTCCCAGTCGGGGGACTACCAGACTATGAACCGCCCTAGTCACGCTACCAGGAAAATGACACGACACCACTGTCGTGGAGGCCTGTCCTCACAGACAAAGGTCCACACCGAAACCACGCGGTCTGGAAACACAGTCACGACCTCGCCGTCGGGAACTCAACACCGTCTAGGGGAAAGCCCTCGGTGACGCTCACCGGAACCCTAGACCTCGGCATCGGGAAAACACTCAGAACTCCACGTAAGACCACGTCTCGCAGACGTGCAACGGAACTTGACTCACGAGAAAACTCACGTCACGTGACGGGAGCACTGCCCACCAAAAGCAAGGCCGGATGTGTCCACTGACGACTTAGTCCACAGCCTCAAGTGTCTCGCTACCACGTCCCAGGCGGAGACTGAGACATCGTACTAGTAACCAGGAACACAAAACAAGGACAAGCTGGGGTCACGCTCGTCAGCGCGGGTCTGATGTCCCCAGCCCAGTGTGCACACACAGACCATGCGCCCTAGGTCAATTCCTCTATCTGGTTCTTCCCCCGAAGCCCGGACTCGGCTGCGCGTGGGGGTCCTACTGCAACCGGTCTAAAAACCATCTCTCTTGGGTCACGCTCTCCACAACACCCAAGTGGATTCGCACACGCGTGCGCAGGAAAGCTACGTCTAGTGGCAGGTCACTCAACGTGAACACGGAAAGCCACACATGCACCCATCGCGAGTAACACGAAGTAACAGGCGGCACGATGCCACCAGACTCTGGACAGCCCACTAGACCTACTAAACCCAACGGTCCTTGAGTCACAAGACTCGGGGTCAAGACCGTCGCACACAACGGCACACCACCGTTAATCTGGCCTAATCCCTAGGTCTAAAACCACAGTGACACGATTCCGAAGGTAACTTCACAAGCCGCCGAGACCATTCCCCCAACAAAGGAACACGAGAAACCTCTAGTCCCAAGCTGGTTGACTGGACTCACAGTCTAAGGCCATATGAACGGCCCACCCGGAAACCCACGTCGTGCGGGGAAGGCCCTCCGCACTCATACCGACTCACGGGGACTCACTTAAGGGAGAACACGAAAGCCCGAAACATATGGGGTCACTCGGACCCACCAAACCCACGGGGACGCTATTCGAGGTAACACGATACCTCCCGGATCACGAAGAATCATTCGGACACCTCTTCCGCTAATCCGTATCGCATACGGACACCTCGGGACAAGGGGACGCAAACCATGATGGCCCGGAACCTCACTGGGTTGGGCGGCCACTCTTCTGGCCGCCCAAAGGGCTGGGCGGCCAGCTCGATGGCCGTCCAGTCCAGGGCCTAACCAGAGGGCGTCCAGACACCTGGTCTCCCTCCCCCCTTGGCGGCCAGATTGCTGGCCGCCCAGTGACCTGGGTAGCCAGGGTCTTGGCCGCCCAGACCAGGGCATGGGCGGCCACCGAAATGGTCGCCTCCTGCATTGCTTGTGGACGAACCGAACCCCGCCGTGGGTTCGGTTCCACGTCCCGTTCACCCCCAGGTGAAGGGGAAAACAAGGGAAATGCATCCCCGGACATTCCTGTGGACGCACTAAAATTTGCTTATTCAAGTGGTTCATCTATTAAGTGCGTGGGCGTGCCAGTCACCGAAGTGACAATTTGTTCAGGCTCCGAAGAGCCCATGGTGCGCTCGATCTGACTCGGTCAGACGATTGTGTGGTTCGTGTCGGGAGCAAAACCCGCCGCGCCATAAAGGTCACGGCGTCATTTACATCCCCCATACGAGGGAACACTCTTGATTAATCGCCGGGATTCAGGGCCTCATGGCCAAGAAATTAATTGCATGAAAGGTCTATTACGAGGTATTGAAATCCTCACGCGAGGGCGAGAAGAAAAACTAGTCGCGGTCATGTCGGTCGTGTACTGACCATTTAATGTTCGGACGAATGTCCGGCTCGAGAAAATCGCGGTTGTCGCGGGAGAACCGGAACGCATGTACGCCAGGATATGGCAAATTTATTGTTCGAAAGAGCGGGAAACGTTCGGCTGAGCCTCGGTTGGAGTGGTCAAAAATTAGTAAATCTGTTGGCCCGGTGCAAGATCAAGCTGCGACCATACTGCGGTGGGCCCACCGCAGTCGAAACAAGATTTGCATGAGCGTCATTAATATTTCCGGTGCCAAGGGACAACGAGGGAATATCCCTTGAATCGGCTGAAAAGCCCTGTGTCTAGGGAAGCGGACGTTCGAAACACGTCGGTTATTCGGGAGACCGTTAATATTCGGACGGGTGTCCGGCTTGAGAATATCGTAATCGCCGCAAGAGGACCTGGAACATATGTACGCCGGGGTACGGCAAGTTTATTATCCCGAGGGGCTGAAGGCATTCGGTTAAATCTCGGTTAGTGTAGCAGAAAACCAATGAATTTATCGACCCGGTGCAAGATCGAGTCAGGACCAAGCCGGGGGCGCCTCCCGTGGTCCGAACGGGGCTTGCGTGGGCATCATTAATGTTTCCGATGCCGGAGGGCAACGGGGAGGAGTCCCGGGACTAGATTCTAAAACCAAAACATGTTCGAAGGGAACGAGCTATAAGCCGAGGATATGGGTCAGACAATGACCATAATCGGGACAGACCCGAGGTCCAAGCATAGCCCACGAGGGCCTCATTGATATTCCCATGTATGGGGTCCAGGGATGACAGGAGCCATCTCGTTCCATTCAGATTTCGTCGGTCACTTGCGGATCATTTGACGTTCGGACAAGGGTCCATATTGAAAGTACGACGTAGATAGAGGCAACCCCGTACAAATGTATGCCGAGTTCCCGGTAATTTCAATGAAAGAGCGGGAACAAATCCCATTAGGATGAATCCGATTCGACAGGATATTGGCCCAGAGCGATGCCGGGTTACGACCACGTCGGGGTGGGGGCCGTCGGCCATGTTGGTCGCTCACGGGTCTTTTCATGTTTGGACACATGTCCGTAATAGAAACGCGGTAAAAATCGAGGTGAATATGTTCAAGTGTCTGTCGAGCGTGCGGCAATTTTTAATAATGGCTCGGGAGGGATCCGGCCCGAGAAACGAGTCCGGTTTGATCAGAATATCTGCCCGAGGCGAGGTCAGGTCTTGGCTATTTTGGGATAATTCCCAAGACTCAGACCCAACCTAGAAGGGCAGCATTGTTGTTCCTTTGACACCGGGTCACGGGAGAGACGGGGCTGCAATGTGGATTCTGCCATTCTTTTATTTGGGCTTTAAATTATATGGATATATATTTTATTGCTTATTTCCCTTTTATGTATTTATTCTGAATGGTTTTATTTATGTTGTTTATTATTATTATCATATCTTTTTCCCCTTTTTTATTATTATTACTACACAAATTCCCTCCCCTTTCGTTATTATTATTATTGTGTTCACCCTCTTATGACTGGAGGTACGGTGGAGTGAAGGTTGAGTGTACCGCTGGAAGCTGAGGGGTGCGCCGCTGAAGGCTGGGAAGTGTGTGTCGCTAGAGAGCTGAGAGCGCACCGCTGAAGGATCTGGGGGTGTACCGCTGGAAGGCAAAGGGGGTGTACCGCTGGAGGGTTTGAGGCTGTACCGCTGGAGGGTTTGAAGGGTATACCGCTGGAGGGCTGAAGGGTGTACCGCTGGAGGGTTAAAGGGGGTGTACCACTGGAGGGTTTAAGCTGTACCGCTGGAGGGTTGAAGGCTGTACCGCTGGAGGGTTTGAGGCTGTACCGCTGGAGGGTTTGAGGACGTGTATCGTTCAGAAGGCAAGGAAGAGTGTACCGCTGGGGGAATTTAGGAGTGTGCCGCTGGAGGTTGAAGAGTGTTCCTCTGGTTGATTAGAATGTTTTATTGTTGTTGGTTTCATTTGTTTGTTACTTTCTCTTTGTCTTTTAATTCGTTATTACCCCATTTGTTTGTCACTTCCTTTTTGTCTTTTTAATATGTTATCGTTTCTAACAAAAATTTGGCAGCATCTCCCCTTGACCCGAGCGTAAGGGAGATACAGGGAATGCGTCCACATGGAGTGGCGGAACCTGACAGCTGGAGGTGGGTGCCCGAGAGTGGCAACACCTTAATAAAATCACAAAAAACTCGGAGAGGATGACCGACGGGGAACACTGGGCTAATGCAGCCTAAGGATACCCTGACTGGAAGGGAGAGGGCCAGGTGTGCCGGGTAGAGGCAGGCCAAGGGTGTGCCGCTGGGGCACAGCTAGGGTGTGCCGCTAGGGCACAGCTGGGGTGTGCCGCTGGAGGCACAGCTGGGGTGTGCCGCTGGGGCACTGCTGGAGTGTGCCGCTGGAGCACAGCTCGAGTGTGCCACTGGAGCACAGCTGGGGTTTGCCGCTGGGGCACAGCTGGGGTGTGCCGCTGGAGGCACAGCTGGGGTGTGCCGCTGGGGCACGGCTGGAGTGTGCCGCTGGGGCACAGCCAGGGGTGAACGAAGGCGAAAACGCCAGGGGAAAATAAACACTAAAGAAGGGAAGGAAATAAAGGGATGGATCAAGAACACACAAGCAATGGGACAAAGCAAACAGATAGTTTATTCATGAGGAGACCGTGAGGAGGTTACATGTTCAAGGAAAACAAAGAGAGAAAGAAAAGAAAACAAGGTAACGAGGCGGTGAGGGGTGAATGTGGCCCCTCCCGCTACATTGGAACCTCTTGTTCCCTCTCTTCTTCCCTTCTACCTCCTTTCCCTCAGACGGTGGCCGGGCTCTCTTCGCCTACTCTCTCTTCGTCTCTTCTCTCTTCTCACATAGGTGGCGGTCGGAGCAGCCGTGGAGGTGGGGGGAGTGAGAGGCCGGAGCCTCTCCTCCTCCTCCTCTTCTTCTTCTTCTTCTTCTTCTTCTTCTTCTTCTTCTTCTTCTTCTTCTTCGTTCTCTGGGGAGCTCACCAGTGTCCAGTCCCCTTTGTGTAGCCAAGAAGAGGGGTTTTATACCCCGGTGGCGGTGAGATCGGTCGAAGGCGGGAAACGCCCCACGGGCATTGAATGGGAGGTGACTCCTTCGTCCTTGGTGGCAGGAGGGGTAGGCTGCGTGCCTCCCTCTCATGGTGATACCTCAACGAGTCCACTGCGCGCCAATGGGTCATAGGGGATGGGCGTGATGTTCGCTCTGCCGGGGCGTGCCGCTGGGGAGCCAGCAGGCGTGCCGCTGAAGCACAGAATGCTCGTGCCGCTGGGGGCTATTTGGGGTTGTGCCGCTGGGGCATTCGGTAGTGTGCCGCTGAGAGGCAGAACGTCCGTGCCGCTGGGGCGAAATGCCCGTGCCGCTGGGGCTGAGGGATCGTGCCGCTGAGGGGTGAAACGCCCGTGTCACTGAAGGGCATGATGCCTGTGCCGCTGGAGGCTGAGGAAGGGCGTGCTGCTGAAAGGCCAGGGGGCGTGCCGCTGGGGCAGCTGAGCAGCGTGCCGCTAAAGGCTCTTCAAGGGGCGTGCCGCTGGAGGCTGAGGAAGGGCGTGTTGCTGAAAGGCCAGGGGGCGTGCCGCTGGGACAGCTGAGCAGCGTGCCGCTGAAGGGCGCCGGGAGTGTGCACCGCTGGAGGCGTCAAACTGGTTTCCTTTTCTTCCTCTCTTCTTCTCATCTTCTCTCCTCCTTTCTCCTCTTCTTCATTTCCCTGCACGTAAACGTGGGGTGAGAATTTTTCAGTGTCCACAAATGCCCCCCAGCCGCAGACGACGCGAGAGAGGGACAAGAGAGCGGGGCCTGCGAGTGCAGCCCAACTGAGGGATTTATCAACATGACGAGGAGAACGGGTCCTCGGAGCGGGGTGAAGGTCGAGAAATCAGGCCACGCAGGCCAGAATCTGGGAAACCGGCCATAAAAGTCAAAGTTATTTGAAAGCGAGCTATGAAAGCCAAGGTTAGGCAAGGTGAGCCACAGGGGCAGAGAGAAGGATTTGTTCTTTTAATGGTCTGGACGACAGGTCCAAATCAAAAGGGGTATTCGTCACCCAAAGGGACGGAGAGAAGAGTTTGTTGATTCAATGACCCGGACGGAAAGTCCAAGTCAAAGGGATATTTGTCGCCCAAAGGGACGGAGAAGAGTTTGTTGATTCAATGACCCGGACGGAAGGTCCAAGTCAAAGGGATATTCATCACCCAAAGGGACGGAGAGAAGAGTTTGTTGATTCGATGATCCGGACGGGGGTCCAAATCAAAGGGATACTCACCGCCCAAGGGCGGAGAGAAGAGTTTGTTCATTCAATGACCTGAACGGGAGGTCCAAGTCAAAGGGGATATTCGTCACCCGAAGGGGCGAAGAAGAGAGTTTGTTTATTCAATGACCTGGACGGGAGGTCCAAGTCAAAGGGGATATTCGTCACCCGAAGGGACGGAGAGAAGGGTTTATTTATTCCATGACCTGGACGGAAGGTCCGAGTCAAAGGGGTATTCGTCACCCGAAGGGACGGAGAGAAGAGTTAAGTCGTCGACACGGGCTGGTGTTAGCGCAAGTAAAAGGGGATGATTCCTTACCCGAACGGCAGTCTCGGGCCAGGGAGGAAGGTTGTTTTGTTCTTTAACGCGCCGGGGAAGTCAGCCAAGAAAGGTCTTTTTATGTTCTCCAATCGGACGGAAAGTCTACTAGCCAGATTAGAGGAAGAGAGTCCCTTATTCTTCGGATGCGTGGAGAGCCCGGGCTGAAGTGACAAGGATATGTCTATTCTCTAACCATACGGAAGGTCCGATCTAGAGTGAAAGGATCTTTTTATTCTCTAGCCGGACGGGAGGTTCGATCCAAAGTGAAAGGAATCTTTTTATTCTCTAGCCGGGGAGAAGGTCCGATCTAGAGTGGAGAGCATCTTTTCATTCTCTGGCTGAACATCAGGTCCGAGCCAAAGCGGAAGGGTCTTTTTATTCTCCAGCCGGACGGAAGGTCCGATCTGGAGTGAAAGGATTTGATGTTCTTTAATGCGCCGGGAGCACCGGCTGTGAAATCCAAACCCGGGGAAGTGGACCGCAAGGGCCAGAATCGATGTTACGGAAGTAGGCCGTGAAGGCTGAAATCAGGGAAGCGGACTTTAAGAGCCGCAATCGGGAAACTGGCTACAAAAGCCGAAATTGGGATAGTAGCAAGCTGCAAGGGCAGGAAGTAGGCCGTGAGGGCCATGATTGGGCTGTACAAGCCAGAACTGGGAAGGCAGGCCGCGATAGCCGAAATTGAGTTTATTTTTTATTATTATTACTTATTTCTTTATTCGAGCATACATGCACTCGTCAACAGGCATAACGTAAGTATAACTAAGGCAGCTCCCTCTATAGGGGATAAGATAGGGACATTGCCCATAATTTGCAGACGCGGTGCGGGCCAAAAGGCACAGCTAAGGGGTGGTGCACCCGTCAAGAGGATATCGCACGTCTTGCAGGCATAACCTAAATTCACGAATTTCACCCGAGGCAATTCTCTGTGGCATGGCAGTGCAAATGTGTGAGCAAAGAGCCCTAACAATAGGGATATGCAGGTTTTCCTGGTGACACTCGAGGATCACTCTAGCGTCTACACATTATTTTCAGGCTTTCGACTTTCGGTAGCTTCACACAGCCCCCGTCTGTTTATTTTGGTAGCGGATTTCACCGTTCGGCGCGAGTCTCCTCATGTGTCTTAATAGGGATTCCCGGTTACTTGGATTCATCCTTGTTGCAACTCGCTTCGCCATTTCATGCGAGTCTCCTCATTTGTTTCAGTGGGGATTCCCGGCTACTTGGATCCGCGCTTCTCTCTCTTTTCATTTTTTTTCTTTTTTTCTTTTTTTTTTACAGTGGGGGTAGGCAGCTTTTTCCTCACGATTACCTTTCA
This sequence comes from Amorphophallus konjac, assembly GCA_022559845.1. Classification (NCBI taxonomy): domain Eukaryota; kingdom Viridiplantae; phylum Streptophyta; class Magnoliopsida; order Alismatales; family Araceae; genus Amorphophallus; species Amorphophallus konjac. The sequence continues at coordinate 376,938,651 of CM040123.1, forward strand.
CGCGAGTGCAGGAATTCAAGCATCCGTAGAGTGCTAAGAAGAAATTCGGGCAATCCCTATGGTTGAAAGCTATTGAACACGTTAAGTGCGAAGTGTGGGAGCGTTGCCTCATATTTATTTTGTGAGTTGGGCTTAGCAATTCAGCCATGACTCTTCCCCTTGACGTATGCATCCGCCATAATTGGGTTCCCTTCGAGCGTATGCTGTGACGCACGTGCATCCAGAATCGGGACGATATTTTTATTTTAGCAGGGAAACACGGCCCTAGAAAATTTTAAGGTGGTGTATTATTCTATATTAAGCAACCATGCAAGCAGGGCAATCATGCATTCTCTTTTTTTTATTTTTTTTTGTTATTTTTTTTTTGTTGTTGTTGTTTTTTTTTCATAGGAAAATATTATTGTTACGTATATGTGTAGTGGTAGTAAAGGTATTAGGGAGGCAGACCGCAAAAGGGCTGAAAGGATATCAGGGAAGCGGGCTATAGAACCCGAGGGACATCGCGGGAGTGAGCCATAAGGGCTAAAAGATGCTGGGGAGCGGGCTGCGGGAGCCAGAATCGGGAAGCGCGGTGGGACGGATGGATTAATCCTGACAGTGGACCCCGGCCGAAATGGCCCTACAGAGGGGCGTTGGGTATCGGGACGTGAGAGTCGAAGAGAAGGGTCTCTTTTGTTCTCTGGCAAGGGAAGGATCTGGACCAAAATGGAAGGTTTATTCTTTTGTTCTCTGGCCGAGGAAGGATCCGATCCAAAGCGAGAGGTCTATTTTTTAACTGGGAAGCTGTCGGCTGGGGTGCCAATGATGAGATAGCTGTCGGCTAGGAGCCGATGATGAGGTAGCTGTCGGCTAAGAGCCGATGATGAGGTAGCTGTCGGCTAGGAGCAGATGATGAGGTAGCTGTCAACCCGGAGGCCGATGATGAGGTAGCTGTCGGCTAGGAGCCGGTGATGAGATAGCTGTCAGCTAGGAGCCGATGATGAGGTAGCTGTCGGCTAGGAGCCGATGATTATATAGCTGTCGACCCGAAGGCCGATGATGAGGTAGCTGTCGACCCGAAGGCCGATGAAGGGGTAGTTGTCGGCTTGAAGCCCCGATGGCTGAAAGTTGGTCGGTTTAGCGCCCCGTCGGCGGAAGGTCTAGTCGGTTTAACGCCCCATCGGTGGAAGGTTTAGTCGGTTTAACGCCCCGTCGGCGGAAGCTTTAGTCGGTTTAACGCCCCGTCGGCGGAAGGTTTAGTCGGTTTAACGCCCCGTCGGCGGAAGGTCCAGTCGGTTTAACGCCCCGTCGGCGGAAGGTTCAGTAGGTTTAACGCCCCGTCGGCGGAAGGCTTAGTCGATTTAACGCCCCGTCGGCAGAAGGTTCAGTCGGTTTAACGCCCCGATGGCTGAATATCTGTCGGCTTGAAGCCCCGATGGCTGAATATCTGTCGGCTTGAAGCCCCGATGGCTGAATATCTATCGGTTTGAAGCCCCGATGGCTGAGTATCTATCGGCTTGAAGCCCCAATGGCTGAATATCTGTCGGCTTGAAGCCCCGATGGCTGAATATTTTCTGGTTTAATGCCCCGTCGGCTGAATATCTATCGGCTTGAAGCCCCGATGGCTGAATATCTATCGGCTTGAAGCCCCGATGGATGAATATCTGTCGGCTTGAAGCCCCGATGGCTGAATATCTATCGGCTTGAAGCCCCAATGGCTGAATATCTATCGGCTTGAAGCCCCGATGGCTGAATATCTGTCGGCTTGAAGCCCCGATGGCTGAATATTTTCCGGTTTAATGCCCCATCGGTGAAATGCTGACTGGTTTCTATTTGTTGGGTGGCTGGAGGTCGGAGGTAAAATTTACCTCATAAAGATTTTTTGAAGAGGCAGGTGCAAAGACCATGTTTGCCTCGTGGTCGTTCTTTCTCTTCTTCTCTTCTTCTCTTCTTCTTTTGTGTGGAGAGGCGGGTGCAAAGACCATGTTTGCCTCGTAATTGCTCTTTTTCTTCTTCTCTTCTTTTTTATGGAGAGGCAGGTGCAAGGACCATGTTCGCTTCATGTCTCTTTTCTCTTCTCTTCTTCTTTTGTAGAGAGGCAGATGCAAAGACCATGTTTGCCTCGTAATTGCTCTCTTTTTTTTTCTTTTGTGAAGAGGCAGGTGCAAATACCATGTTCGCCTCATGACTGCTCTTTCTTTTCTTCTCTTGTGGAGAGGCGGGTTCAAGGACCACGTCTGCCCCATGTCTCTTTTCTTTCTTTTCTTCTCCATTTTTTTTGAGAGGCGGGCTCGAAAACCACGTCTGCCTCATGTGTATTCTTTCTTTTCTTCTCTTCTTTTGTGTGATGAGGCGGGCTCGAAGACCACGTCTGCCTCATGCGTGTCTTTTTTTTCCTTTTCTTCTCTTCTTTTGTGTGATGAGGCGGGCTCGAAGACCACGTCTGCCTCATGTGTCTTTTTCTTTATTCTGCTCTTCTTTTCTCATTAATGCTTCTACGCTGGAGTGTATTTCTCTTAATGTGCCCCCAGGTTGGGGTGTAGCTTCGTTTGGTATGCATCCCCCATGAGGGGGTGTGTTTTACCTCTTCGCTTCTGTGCCCCCAGGCGGGGTGTATTTTTTTTGGCTTCCATGTCCCCAGACCAGGGTGTATTTTTTTTAATACCCCCGAGGCGAGGTGTAGCTCTCTTCAAATGCCCCCATGGTGGGGTATACTCTTCACGGCTTCTATGCCCCCAGGTGGGGTATGTTTCTTCTTCAAATACCCCTAAGCCAGGGTGGACTTCTCTTCATATGCCCCTGAGCCGGGGCGTGTTCTTTATAGCTTCTAGGCCCTCGAGGCGAGGTATGTTTCTTCTTCATATGCCCCTGGTATGGGGTGTAGCTCTCTTCAAATGCCCCCAAGCCGGGGTATACTCTTCACGGCTTCTATGCCCCCAGGCGGGGTATGTTTCTTCTTCATATGCCCCTGGTACGGGGCGTAGCTCTCTTCAAATGCCCCCGGGACGGGGGTGTATCTTTTGCTTCTTATGCCCCCCTGAGGCCGGGGTGTATCTTTTGCTTCTTACGCCCCCCTGAGGTGGGGGTGTATCTCTTTACGGCTTCTGTGCCCCCGAAGCAGGGTATGTTGTTTCTTCAAATGCCGCTTGGGCGGAGTATATCTTTCTTCTTATGCTCCCAGATCGGGATGTATGTCTCTTTGTTTCTGTGTCCCGGGTCGGGGTAGATGCTTCTGCTTCTTATGCCCCAAGGGCGGAGTGTATTTTTCTGCCCCCAGGCTGGGGTAGGTGCTTCTGCTTCTTATGCGCCAAGGGCGGAGTGTGTCTCTTTCTGTGCCCCTAGGCTGGGGTACATTCTTCATGTTTCTCATACCCTTTTCGCAGGGCGTATTCTCTTGCTTCTCATGTCCCTGGATCGGGACGTATGTTTCTTCTTCTGACGCCCCTAGGTCGGGGTATATTCTTTCTTCATGTGGTCCCAGGTCGGGATGTAAGCCTCTTTGCTTCGGTGCCCCCGGGTGGAGGTGTACTCTGTCTCTTTGCTTCTGCGTCCCCCAGGCGGGGTATGTTTCTTCTTCAAATGCCCCTGAGCCAACGCACATTCTTTATGGCTTCTATGCCCCCTGGCGGGGTATATTTCTTCTTCAAATATCTGTAAGACGGGATGTATTCTTCTCTTTCTTATACTCCCGAGGCGGGATGTATCTTCTTCAAATACCCCTAAGCCGGGGCGTGTTCTTTATGGCTTCTATGCCCCCTGGCGGGGTATGTTTCTTCTTCAAATACCCCTAGGCCGGGGTGGACTTCTCTTCATATGCCCCTGGGTCGGGGCGTGCTCTTTATAGCTTCTAGGCCCTCGAGGCGAGGTATGCTTCTTCTTCAAATAGTCCTAAGACGGGGGTGTGATTCCTGACTTCATATGCCCCCGACGTGGGGTATATCTTTTGTTTCTTATGCTCCCGAGCCGGGATGTAGCCTCTTGGCCTCATATGCTGCCGAGGCGAGGGGTATGTTGCTTCATGTGCCCCCCGGGGGGAATGCATTTTGCCTCTACTGCCCTGTGGCGGCGCATATCTCTTGGCTTCTTACGCCCCCAAGGTGGGGTGTGTTTTCTTCTTGTGCCCCCGGGGTGGGATATATCTTTCGCTTCTTATGCCCCCCCCCCCTTGAGGCGGGGTGAAGTCTTTGCTTCAAATGCCCCTAAATCGGGGTATAGTTTTGTCTCATATGCCCCTGGCGCAGGGGTGTATTTCTCTTCCTGTGCCCCTCAGTAGGGGTGTATCTTTGTTGCTTGTTGTGCCCCCAAAGGGAGGTGCCTTTCTCTTCATGTGCGCCGGGCACCGGGTGTATCTTTGCTTTTCTTTTTTTATATATGCCCCCGAGGGGGGGAATTCTTCTTCTTCTGCCCCGACACGCTGGGGAATGTTTGCTTCTTGTGCCCCCAAAGTGGGGTGTACGCTTTTTCTTCAGACTCCCCTAAGGCGAGGTGTATTCTTTGTTGCTTCATGTACCCCCGAGTCGGGGTGGATTCTCTTCATGTGCCCCCATGGCGGGGTGTACTCTCTTTATGTGTCCCCAGGAGTGGGGTGTGGTTTGCCTCCTGTACGCCCTAGCAGGGTATATCGCTGCTTGCAATGTCCTTCGAGACGGGGTATCCTTCTTCTTCAAATACCTCTAAGTCGGGGCGTATTCTTTATGGCTTCTATGCCCCCATAGCGGGGTGCGTTTCTTCTTCAAATATCCCTAAGATGGGGTGGACTCTTTTCTTCTTATACTCCCAAGGCAGGATGTAGCTTCTTCAAATGCCCCTGAGCCGAGGCGTGTACTTTACGACTTCTATGCCCCCAGGCGGGGTATATTTCTTCTTTAAATACCCCTAGGCCGGGGTGTATTCTTGCTGCTTCTCATGCTCCCGAGGCGGGATGTGACTTCTTCAAATGCCCTTAAGCCGGGGCATATTCTTCATGACTTCTATGCCCCCTGGCGGGGTATGTTTCTTCTTCAAATGCCCCTAAGCCAGGGTGTGTTCTTATACTTTTTGCGCCCCTCAGGGCGAGGTGCATTCCTCTCCATATGCCCCTAGCATGGGGTGTGCTTTTGTTTCTTATGCCCCCAGGCCGGGGTACGTTCCTTCTTCATATACCCCTAAGCCAGGGTGAGTTTCTCCTTTTGTGTGTCCCGAGGCCGGGGTGAATTCTTTTCTTCTTATGCCCCCATGGCGGGGTATGTCTTTTGCTTCAGGTGCCCCCATATCGGGGTGTATTTCCCCTTCAAATGCCCCTAAGCCGGGGTGCAGCTCTATTCCTTCTTACGTCCCCAGGTCGGGGCGTATTCTTCTTCAAATGCCCCGAAGCCGGGGTGTAGCTTTTACTTTGTGTGCCCCTAAGTCGGGGCGGATTCTCTTCATGTGCCCTTGGGAATGGGGTGTATTTCTTTTTTTTGCCTCCTATGCCCCCGTAGCAGGGTATATATCTTCTTCTCATCCCCCATGGCGGGGTATGTGCATGCTCTCTTCGGGAGTGGTGGCCGTACTTGGCCTCATTGCTATAAAACATTCCCCACAGCGGGCAACCATTCACCAAGCTACAATTGTGGCTCGCTGGGTCTTTTAACAACCACTCGGGGGCCGTTTTGTGCCGGATGGAGGCAGCAGGCAGGAGGAACGAGCGGGGTCATTACACCGCGGACTCGGGACCTCCTAGAGTCGGGCGGGATGCCGGGTTTCTTCTTGCTCTTTCAGTCGGCGATGCTGGCCAACTTTTCTTCCTTTCTTTTTTATTTCTCCCCTTTTTTGTATGATTGACCAGGGTGGAGGTGCAGGAGTGCGCTCACCCCCTCAGGGAGGGGATGAGTGGTTCGCTCCACCGCATCAACCCCACAATGGTAATCTTTGTTCAGCACGGGTCTCGACGGACGTGGCCGTACAACCCTCTCTTGCCAATTCTTTCTCTTCTTTTTTTTTGCTTCTTCTTTTCTCTTTTTTTTCTTCTTTTCTTCTCTTTCTTCTTAAGGGAAACGGGGGGGCTTGATTTCCCCTCCCTTCTCTTCTCTTTCTCTTCTCCCCCTTTTTTTTTATAACAGCCCCCATGATTCCTGGAAGCTGCATATGCTTCGAAGCAGCGTCCTCGAGGCCGCGAAGGCAGCTGCATCGAGTCTGGATTTTCTCCCCATAGGGCTGGCGAAGACAGCACCTGCAATTCATCAAAGTAGGTAAACATCGTTTATTAGGGGGCCATGAGGCCCTGAATCCCGGTGAAGAGATGAAGGGTAGTTTCTGTCCCACCGGGCGTGCCAGACTTGTGGACGCACTAAAATTCGCTTATTCAAGTGGTTCATCTATTAAGTGCGTGGGCGTGCCAGTCACCGAAGTGACAATTTGTTCAGGCTCCGAAGAGCCCATGGTGCGCTCAATCTGACTCGGTCAGATGATTGTGTGGTTCGTGTCGGGACCAAAACCCGCCGCGCCATAAAGGTCACGGCGTCATTTACATCCCCCATACGAGGGAACACCCTTGATTAATCACCGGGATTCAGGGCCTCATGGCCAAAAAATTAATTGCATGAAAGGTCTATTACGAGGTATTTAAATCCCCACGCGAGGGCGAGAAGAAAAACCATTCGCGGTCATGTCGGTCGTGTACTGACCATTTAATGTTCGGACGAATGTCCGGCTCGAGAAAATCACGGTTGTCACGGGAGAACCGGAACGCATGTACGCCAGGATATGGCAAATTTATTGTTCGGCTGAGCGGGAAACGTTCGGCTGAGCCTCGGTTGGAGTGGTCAAAAATCAGTAAATCGGTTAGCCCGGTGCAAGATCAAGCTGCGACCATACTGCGGTGGGCCCCCCGTCGAAGGACTCGCATGAGCTCATTATATTTTCGGTGCCAATGTCATTAGGGATATATCCCTTGAATCGGCCGAAAGCCCTGTGTCTAGGGAAGCGAACGTTCGAAACGCGTCGGTATTCGGAGACATTTAATTTCGGACGGGTGTCCGGTATTGAGAATATCGTATCGTCGCGGAGGACTGGAACATATGTACGCCGGGATACGGAAATATATATCATCGAGACGCTGAGACATTCGGTTAAATTCTCGGTTAGTGTAGCAGGAAACCAGTGAATTTATTGGCTCCGGTGCAAGATCGAGTCAGGACATACCGGGGGCGCCTCCCGTGTCCGAACGGGGCTTGCGTGGGCATCATTAATGTTTCCGATGTCGGAGGGCAACGGGGAGGAGTCCCGGGACTAGATTCCAAAACCAAAATATGTTCGAAGGGAACGAGCTATAAGCCGAGGATATGGGTCAGACAATGACCATAATCGGGACAGACCCGAGGTCCAAGCATAGACCACGAGGGCCTCATTGATATTCCCATGTATGGGGTCCAGGGATGACAGGAGCCATCTCGTTCCATTCAGATTTCGTCGGTCACTTGCGGATCATTTGACGTTCGGACAAGGGTCCATATTGAAAGTACGACGTAGATAGAGGCAACCCCGTACAAATGTATGCCGAGTTCACGGCAATTTCAATGAAAGAGCGGGAACAAATCCCATTAGGATGAATCCGATTCGACAGGCTATTGGCCCAGAGCGATGCCGAGTTACGACCACGTCGGGGTGGGGGACGTCGGCCATGTTGGTCGCTCACGGGTCTTTTCATGTTTGCACACATGTCCGTAATAGAAACGCGACAAAAATCGAGGTGAATCCGTTCAAGTGTCTGCCGAGCGTGCGGCAATTGTTAATAATGGCTCGGGAGGGATCCGGCCCGAGAAACGAGTCCGGTTTGATCGGAATATCTGCCCGAGGCGAGGTCAGGTCTTGGCTATTTTGGGATAATTCCCAAGACTCAGACCCAACCTAGAAGGGCGGCATTGTTGTTCCTTTGACACCGGGTCACGGGAGAGACGGGGCTGCAATATGGATTCTGCCATTCTTTTATTTGGGCCTTAAATTATATGGATATATATTTTATTACTTATTTCCCTTTTATGTATTTATTCTGAATGGTTTTATTTATGTTGTTTATTATTATTATCATATCTTTTTCCCTTTTTTATTATTATTACTACACAAATTCCCTCCCCTTTCGTTATTATTATTATTGTGTTCACCCTCTTATGACTGGAGGTACGGTGGAGTGAAGGTTGAGTGTACCGCTGGAAGCTGAGGGGTGCGCCGCTGAAGGCTGGGAAGTGTGTGTCGCTAGAGAGCTGAGAGCGCACCGCTGAAGGATCTGGGGGTGTACCGCTGGAAGGCAAAGGGGGTGTACCGCTGGAGGGTTTGAGGCTGTACCGCTGGAGGGTTTGAAGGGTATACCGCTGGAGGGCTGAAGGGTGTACCGCTGGAGGGTTAAAGGGGGTGTACCACTGGAGGGTTTAAGCTGTACCGCTGGAGGGTTGAAGGCTGTACCGCTGGAGGGTTTGAGGCTGTACCGCTGGAGGGTTTGAGGACGTGTATTGTTCAGAAGGCAAGGAAGAGTGTACCGCTGGGGGAATTAGGAGTGTGCCGCTGGAGGTTGAAGGGTGTTCCTCTGGTTGATTAGAATGTTTTATTGTTCTTGGTTTCATTTGTTTGTTGCTTTCTCTTTGTCTTTTAATTCGTTATTGCCCCATTTGTTTGTCACTTCCTTTTTATCTTTTTAATATGTTATCGTTTCTAACAAAAATTTGGCAGCATCTCCCCTTGACCCGAGCGTAAGGGAGATACAGGGAATGCGCCCACATGGAGTGGCGGAACCCGACAGCTGGAGGTGGGCGCCCGAGAGCGGCAACACCTTAAAAAAATCTTGGAAAACTCGGGGAGGATGACCGACGGGGAACACTGGGCTAATGCAGCCTAAGGATACCCTGACTGGAAGGGAGAGGGCCAGGTGTGCCGGGTAGAGGCAGGCCAAGGGTGTGCCGCTGGGGCACAACTAGGGTGTGCCGCTACGGCACAGCTGGGGTGTGCCGCTGGAGGCACAGCTGGGGTTTGCCGCTGGGGCACAGCTCGGGTGTGCTGCTGGAGGCACAGCTGGGGTGTGCCGCTGGGGCACGGCTGGAGTGTGCCGCTGGGGCACAGCCAGGGGTGAACGAAGGTGAAAACGCCCAGGGGAAAATAAACACTAAAGAAGGGAAGGAAATAAAGGGATGGATCAAGAACACACAAGCAATGGGACAAAGCAAACAGACAGTTTATTCATGAGGAGACCGTGAGGAGGTTACATGTTCAAGGAAAACAAAGAGAGAAAGAAAAGAAAACAAGGTAACGAGGCGGTGAGGGGTGAATGTGGCCCCTCCCGCTACATTGGAACCTCTTGTTCCCTCTCTTCTTCCCTTCTACCTCCTTCTTTCCCTCAGACGGTGGCCGGGCTCTCTTCGCCTACTCTCTCTTCGTCTCTTCTCTCTTCTCACATAGGTGGCGGTCGGAGCAGCCGTGGAGGTGGGGGGAGTGAGAGGCCGGAGCCTCTCCTCCTCTTCTTCTACTTCTTCTTTTTCTTCTTCTTCTTCTTCTTCTTCTTCTTCTTCTTCTTCTTCTTCTTCTTCTCCGTTCTCTGGGGAGCTCACCAGTGTCCAGTCCCCTTTGTGTAGCCAAGAAGAGGGGTTTTATACCCCGGTGGCGGTGAGATCGGTCGAAGGCGGGAAACGCCCCACGGGCATTGAATGGGAGGTGACTCCTTCGTCCTTGGTGGCAGGAGGGGTAGGCTGCGTGCCTCCCTCTCATGGTGACACCTCAACGAGTCCACTGCGCGACAATGGGTCATAGGGGATGGGCGTGATGTTTGCTCTGCCGGGGCGTGCCGCTGGGGAGCCAGCAGGCGTGCCGCTAAAGCGCAGAATGCCCGTGCCGCTGGGGGCTGTTTGGGGTTGTGGCGCTGGGGCATTCGGCAGTGTGCCGCTGAGGGGCAGAACGTCCGTGCCACTGGGGCGAAATGCCCGTGCCGCTGGGGCTGAGGGATCATGCCGCTGAGTTGCGAAACGCCCGTGTCACTGAAGGGCATGATGCCTGTGCCGCTGGAGGCTGAGGAAGGGCGTGCTGCTGAAAGGCCAGGGGGCGTGCCGCTGGGGCAGCTGAGCAGCGTGCCGCTGAAGGCTCTTCAAGGGGCGTGCTGCTGGAGGCGGAGGAAGGGCGTGCTGCTGAAAGGCCACGGGGCGTGCCGCTGGGGCAGCTGAGCAGCGTGCCGCTGAAGGGCGCCGGGAGTGTGTAACGCTGGAGGCATCAAACTGGTTTCCTTTTCTTCCTCTCTTCTTCTCATCTTCTCTCCTACTTTCTCCTCTTCTTCATTTCCCTGCATGTAAACGTAGGGTGAGAATTTTCCAGTGTCCACAATTCCCACAACCCAAAAACCCGACTCAAACCACGATCGGGCCTCGAATCGGCCAAAAACCGCCGCTTACCCCAAATATTCGATTTTAACCCCAGCGTGAAATAAACCCCGCTCGGCTCACCTCGGCCTACCAAAATCGTTGGAAAAGAAGTACAAGGGCTAAGGATCCATCCCCCTACCTCCACCAAAGATTTGACGCGCTGTAGACGTCGATCCACGAAGAAAACATCGTTAAAGCTCCACCGGCTCCTGATCCAACGAATCGCCTCCACCATCGTGATCCTCGCTCCGTGCCCGTCGCTCCTCACCCCACGAGCGTCGCCGCCTCGCCCCTGTCCACCTCCGTCAGTCATCGGAGAAGAGTGGGAGAGAAGTGAACGCGGGAGGGTAGAGAGAGAGGATAAGGGAGGGAAATGAGAGATGGGGAGAGAGGAAAAGGAGGTTAATATATATAGAAAGATCCAAAAATTTTAGAAATTCAGAAAAATATGAAAAATCACCTCCACGATCCTCGGGAAGAGCACAACGCGTTGGTCACGTCCCAGAGTCGGAGAACGCAACGGTTCACCCTTCACAGAGTTCCGAAGACACATCAGGAAAAAACACGCGTAAAGCACAATACACACTCTCGGACCCACGAAAATGATCCGAAAAAAATCCGAAAAAAATTCTGGACAATACAGCCCTCCCCCCTATAAGAATTTTATCCTCGAAATTCAGGACAAGCACAAAGCCACAAGGGGAGAATGCCAAAATCAACTGGCAACACTGTCAGAGCCCTAACCAAACCTCAATACCTGTAAAATCATGATCCTGAGGAATACTGCCAGACCATAATCACGCCCACCGCCTCTCTCCGCACACCGCACACACCGATCGTCGGAGCTGGCATAAAACAAAAGCACAAGTCTGGCATAACCTCAGTCACAACGAAACCCAATCACGGCACCACAGACACCACCACGCTCACCGAGAAAACACACTCCTCACCACGAAAAGCGAACCACTGGTCAACGCCCATGCTCGGCAGACCAACCAAACGCCAGCTTTACAAGCCGCTGACCGGTCTCACATCCTACACTGGGGACAACCATCACTGAGCTTCCACCAACTAGCACCTGGCAAGCCGAACACTCTCAACAACATGGCCAACTCTGCCAGAACTCAAACTTCTCACAAATCCCCATATCCAATCTGAGAAAAAGGCACAGCTCATAATCCACCACCCAAGGCCTCGCTGACACACGGCTCTCACAATTCTCGAGCCCCAATAACCAGCATCTTCTGTTTGTGAAAGACCATCCACTGGTCACCAGACATTCCTCAACAGGAAACCTCCGCCGGCCCAACAGGCACGATCCAACTCGCAATAGGCCATCCGCTAACTCTCGTACAGACCAACACCACATCCGATCTCGAGTCTCATGCCAACTCTACCCTCTCAGGGGAGCACTGCGAAACCACATGACAAGGTCTCTCCTCGGTCCTCACGTCACTCGACTCAGACTTACGGGGAAATCTCCCTTGCTGGTCATAGACCAAGAACCACCATCCAACGTCAACGTCTCTTCAGAGACCACCACCATACGCAGGCATCATCTAACACCCTGTCTCATCAAATCCTATGTCATCTCAATTACTCCAAGAGGATGCATGTCAATCCCGGTTCCGCGCTTATCACAGAGCCACGCGACACAACCTGAACGATTCACGGCACACAATTCCCACGCAACCAAGTGCCACTCGCCACCACAGCAACCTGGTCGACGACGCCACGATCGAAGCACATGGGTCCCCAAACAATACACTTCTCACCATGGTCGACCACTCGGTCAACTTGACCAGCCACTCACCGCCACCAACCGGGACCCATAATTTCTTAGAGATCACTTCTCCAAAAACACAACCTCATCTGTGGACACAACTTCCAACACGAGAATAGGGTACTCATGCGGCGCACTTGCCAACATATTTCCCCAATTCTCCACCCTGCCAGTGCCATAAACCGCAATGCCTCAAGCAACGGCACGGCAACAACACGTCTCTCACCGAGGAACCAATCCTCCGCTGCTCAACACATCCTCAGGAATCCGCCCATAGCATCCAACGCTACGATCCGCGCACTCTGGTCCACACGCACAGCCAACACAATGACAACTCAGGATCCTCCATCCCGACAATCCTCTGTAACTCCGCAGGCTCTGATCCTCAACACCTCAAAAATCACAACACCAACCACAAACTCTCACGAACACCGCCCAATCGGCACTCATCCTTCCGGAGCAGCGCCGACACCATCATACAACAAGGGAACATGCAACGCTTCTCACTGGCAACCACCTTGCCGAAAACACAGGACGCGTCTCGCACAGACTTCATGGCACACGAAGGCCAACCAATCCGAACACACGATGCAAGATGACGAACCTTAGCCAAACGCAATCTTCTCCAACCAAAGGAGGAACTAACATACCTCTGACCAACGAAAAATCTCCACACTCGACCTGACCTCGAACCTCGCGCATTGCGATGCCCCAGATTTTTTGGATCCTTGTTCGTGGGTCCCAGATCTGGTTTCCCGTAATGTCTGACACCGTTGTGTCTGAAATTTTGTTTCGGACATCTTTTGTGTTCGGATCGGCGTGATCCGGAGTTGTTTCGGAGGCCCGGAAGCGTTCCGCGGCTATTTCGCGTGTATTTTCTGATTCCCGGTGTGTGCTTCGGTAATTCCTTCGGAACCTCATTGTGGGTGAACCGTGCCGTTCACCTAGGCGAGTGTGGTACCGTTGTGATCGGTGCATTCCGAGGATCGCGGAAATGTGATTTTTCTATTTTTGGTATTTTCCAGAATTTTCGGATTTTCCTATATATATAACCCTTTTCTCTCTCTCCCCTCTCATTTTCTCTCTTCTCTCCCTCTCTCTTCTCACGCTCTCTCCTCTCTCCCTCTCTCTCCGACGGCCGACGGGATGGAGCGTGGGTAAGGTGGGGAGGGCGCGGGTGAGGCACGGGCGAGGATGGGTGAGGATCGAGGCGGTGGAGGCGCGGTGAAGCTAGGCCGTGGGTTCGTGGAACAGCGAGGCTTCAACGGCGTTTTCTTCGTGGATCGGCGTCCACAGTGCGTCGAATCTTCGGTGGAGGTAGGGAGATGGATCCTCAACCCGCATACTTCATTTCCCGCGAGTTTTGTAGGCCGCGGTGAGCCGAGCAGGCTTGTTTGGGCGTCTTGGGGAAAACTCATGTTTTTGGTGTATGAGTCGGATCTCCCGTTTTACGGTGATTTTGGCCGACCCAGGGGTTTAGATGTATGCCTAGGGGCTTGGGGAAGGTCTCCCCTTTTGTTTCCCCTTCACCTGGGGGTGAACGGGGCGTGGAATGGTTTTTCTCGCAGTTTCCACCATTTTTGGGCGCGGACTGAGAACGCGTTAGTCTCAGGTAGCGCGTTCTTGAGGGTCGTGCCGCCCCGATGGGGCGCGTTCATCGAAGAAGATGAACAGTTATGCGGTTCTTGTCGCGCTAGGTGATCCTAGCGCGATCTGTCTTGTCGCGCTAGGTGATCCCAGCGCGATCTGTCCTGGTCGTGCTATAGGTATATAGCGCGATCTGTATTGTCGCGCCACTAGTGTATAGCGCATTCTGCCCTGAACGCGCTATACGAGGGTAGCGCGATCTGGAGGTAACCAGTCGGGCCGCCCAGGGCGGGCAGTCTACGGCTGATTGTTCCCCCCTTGGGTCGCGAGTGTTCCGGACACCCCGTGGAGTTCCGTGACCATGTCTTTGGGTGTCCGGAGGTTCCGTTTACCTCGATTAGCGTGCCCGTGAGTTTAAGGGTCCGGGTGACCTTCTAGCGTTCCGATTGTGTTGTGTTGGTCTCCGGTCGACCCGGTTGTGACCCAGTGGTCGACCTTTGGCCTCGTGAGTGTCCCGGACACCCCGTGGATTTAGTTACCGTGTTTTGGGGTGTCTGGAGGTACAGTGGTATCTCGATAAGCGTGCCCGTGGGCTTGGTGGGTCCGGGTGACCCCAGGTGTTCCGGGCTTCCGTGTTCTTGCTAGATCTAGTCACCATGTATCGGTGTGAGTGCGGTGAGGTTTCCCCGCAAGTCGTTTCTTCTCTGGAAGGTGGCTTTCGAGTGGGCCAAGCGTGTGACCTTGGACGGTGAGTCTAGTCTCCCAGCCTGGGGCTGGAGGTTTCTTAAGTTCCCTCCTCCTCGAGGGATGGGTCTCGGCAGTTGTGAACTGCCTCATGAGCTATCGCATTGTGGTTTTGGACCAAGGGATTAGACCAGATTGACGGCTCAGTGCTGTCGTGTGCAACGGTCTTGACCCCGAGTCTTGAGACTCAAAGGCCGTTGGGTTTAGTTGGTCTAGTGGGCTGTCCAGAGTCGGGTGGTTTTGAGCCACCTGTTACTCCGTGTTACTCGCAATGGGTGCGTGTGTGGTTTTCAGTGTCCACGTTCTGTGACACGTCCACTAGTCGTAGCCTTCTTACGGCACGCGTGTGCTGACCCACCGGGGAGTGGTGGAGCGGCTGACCCGAGAGAGACGGTGAGTAGGCTGGTTACCGTAGGGCCCCCACGTACAGCAAAGTCCGGGCTTAGGGGGAATTATCAGCTAGAGGACAGGCCTAGGGCGTATGGTATGAGTGTGCACACGAGGTTGGGGGCGTCAGACGGCGCGGGCAGGCGTGACCCCAACTAGTCCTTGTTTTGTGGTGCTACTGGTTACTGAGTGTGTCTGAGTCTCCGCCTGGGGCGTAGTAGCTAGACACTGGTGACGCGGTGTAAGACGTCAGGGGACGCATCCGGTCGTTCTTCTAGTGGGTGGTGCTCCTGTCACGTGACGTGAGTTGTCGTGTACCGGGTTCTGTTTCCGTCCGCGAGACGGGACATCGTGAGTGGTTTCGGGAGTGTTTCCGGAGTCGAGGTCTGGGGTTTCCGGTGAGTGTCAGTAAGGACCTTTCCCCAAACAGCGTTGTGTTCACGACGGTGAGGTCGTGACCGTGTTCCCTGACCATGTGGTTTTGGCTCGGGCCCTTTTGTGAGGGTAGGCCTTCGCTACGGAGGTATCGTGGCGTTTTCCTAGTAGCGTGGCTCGGGCGGTTCGTGTCTGGTGGTCCCTGATCGTGGAATCGGGTGGTCGGGTGCGTGACTTGGTTGTCCCCTAACGGGAGACTAGGTCGTGTTTTCTGGTACAGTAGGAGTAGCTGTAGAGCCGATGTTTTATCGGCCACCGTAGTTACTTCTTTCCGTGCCACCGTTGTTTCTCAGTTGGGATTCCGCGGGATCCCTACTGGGCCAGTGACAGGAGGCTCACCCCTGCTTTTCAGGTGCGGCGGTTCTGCCTCGAGGCTCGAGGAGGCTGTCGGAGGTTCTTAGTTGCCAGCTTGCCGGGCCGAGTGTTCACTTGGCATGTGGTACGTTTTACTGCTTTAGACTGTACTTTCTGTTGGACTGAACTCTGTTGTAGTTGTTTATTTATTTCTGTTAATTGTTGAATTGTCATGTCTTATTTCCTATTTCTTTGTACCTCGAGACTCCTTTTTAGCCCTTCCGAGCCCTCCCGGCTCGTGGGCGGCGGTTCGAGTCTCGGGTTATCGGGCCTTCCCGGTAATCGGATTCTCGGGTCGTTATAGTTGGTATCAGAGCGTGGTTGTGGACGTACATGGGAATTCGAGATATTGCAGTGATCAGAGTCCGTAAGATCCAGTACAGTCGGCAGATGGCATAAGGTTTCATGCTTGTTTTCTACTTTGTTTCTCGCATGAGAGCTTGAGTGCGTTGTGTGGCGCGGTTAGGTTGGTTGCTGTTCGCGGCTTTCGTGCCGGTGTGGGGTCTGCAGATCGAGGTCGAGAGCCTTCTCCCTCATCGGTGCTGGCCCTGGTTGTGCTGCGTTGGGAAGAGGTTGCCGGCGGGTGTGTTGCTGCGGTGCTGCGTTCAAGGAGTCTGCAGCTGGGTCAGGTGGCTGGTGAGGATTATTCGTCGTTAAGTGGCTGTGAGTGTGCTATGAGGGAACTGTTATTGAGTTTGGCCACTCCAGTCTGAGGATTGTCCAGCCCCTGATGCGCTGAGGTTGTGGTTTGAGGTGTTGGAGCGGGTGCTCTGGTCGAGAATTGTGCTCGAGTGAGCGGAAGGTTTTCTGTTGAGCTGCTGATTGTCGAGCCGATGTTCTTGTTATGCTCTGTGGCGTCAGAAGTGACGTGTCGATCCCGGTTATTCTTGCGGGTTTCGAGGCAGGATTGGGCTGTGGTGTCCCAGTAAGTTCTCGCTCCTGCGCTTCTGTGTGCGAATGGGTTGTGTTCGCCCAGGATTTGGCTCGAGATGAGAAGGTTCCGCAGTGAGTTTCGAGACTCGAGGATGAGCGTTGGCAGTTGTCGGTTATGGCTCGTGTTGCGACTCTTGGCGTGGCGTGTTGCAGTTTGGGGAATTGCAACGGTGGTGCATCGAGAGATGTTGTGATCGTGGTCCGACGGGACACTTGGTAAGTGTTGTCGGAGGAGCTGACCTGACGGAAGTGATGGTTTTCTTGGTGCTGGAAGGTGTTATTCCCAGCATACGCGAGGCTCGAGGTCAGGTCGAGTGTGGAGTTTTCCTTCCGTTGGTCGGAAGTGTATTGAGTTTTTCCCTTGGTTGGAGGAGATTGCGGTAGGTTAAGGTGGTTGCCTGTGAGAAGCGTTGCCCGTTCCTTGATGTGCAAGGGTGTTGGCGCTGTTCCGGAAGGACGAGTGCCGGCTGGGCAGTATTTTTGAGATTTGTGGTTGGTGTTGTGGTTCCCGATGTGTGGAGGATTGGAGCGTGCGGAGTTGCAGATGGTTGTCAAGTTGGTGGATCCCGGGTTGTCGATGTAGTGGCTGTGTGTGTGTATTAGAGTGCGCGGAACGTAGCGTTGGTTGCTGCGGGTGGATTTCTGAGGAAGTGCAGAGCAGCGGAGGATTGGTTCATCGATATGCGTTATCTCCAGTTGTGTGAGACGTGTTGTTGCCGTGTCGTTGCTTGAGATCTTGTCGTTCATGGCACTGGCAGGTGGAGAGTTGGGGAAATATGCTGGCGAGGTTGCCGCATGAGTACCCTGTTCTTGCGTTGGAGGTTGCGTTCGTGGATGAGATCGTGTTTTGGAGAAGTGATCTCTGAGATATTATGGGTCCTGATTGGTGGCCGTGGGTGGCTGGTCAGGTTGACCGAGTGGTCGACCGTGGTAAGGCGTGTATTATCTACGGACCCGTGTGCATTGGTCGTGGCGTCGTCGACCTGCTTGCTGTGGTGGCAGGCGGCACTTGTCGATTTTGGAGAAGTGTGTCGTAGATTGTATGAGGTTGTGTGTCCCGTGGCACTGTGATAAGAGCGGGTGTCGGGATTGGCAGGCGTCCTCTTGGATTAATTGAGATGGAGGTTTTGATGAGATAGGATTCGATGAGACAGGACGGTGGTCGATGCCTGTGCGTGGAGGTCTCTGATGAGACGTTGACGTGGGATATTGATCCTCAGTCTACGGCCAGCAAGGGAGGATTCCCCGTAAGTCTGAGTCGAGTGACGTGAGGACCATGTGGAGATGGAGTCGTTTGGTTTCGCCGTACTCCCCTGAGAGGGTAGAGTTGGCATGATGATAGGTCTGGATGTGGTGTTGGTCTGTGCGTGAGTCAGCGGATGGTCTATCATGAGTTGGACCGTGCCTGCTGGGCCGGTGGAGGTTTCCCGTTGACGAATGTTTGGTGACCAGTGGATGGTCTTTCACGGACAGAAGATGCTGGTGGTTGTGGTTCGAGATTGGCGAGAGCCCCGTGCAGGTGAGGCCTTTTGGTGGCCGTTTCTGAGGTGTGTTTCCCAGATGGGATCTGAGCTTTGTCGAAGTTTAAGTTCTGACAGAGTTGGTCCCGTGCTGTTGTGGCGTTCAGCTTGCCGAGTGTGGAGTGGTCCTCGGCCTGGAGCCAACAAATTTGTGGTGGTCAGCTGGCAGAGAAGCTGGTGTTTGGTTGGTCCGCCGAGTGTGGGCGTTGACCGGTGGATTGGTTCTTGTGGTGCGGATTGCGTTCCCTCGGTGAGCGAGAGGGTGGCAGCGATGCCGTGAGTGGTTTCCGTTGTGTCTGAGGTGATACCAGACTTGTGCCTTTGTATTATGCCTGCTCTGGTGGCCGATGTGTGTGCGGTGTGCGGAGCGTAGGCGTCGTTCGTGATTATGGTCTGGCCGTATCCCTCATGATCGGTGCTTTTACGAGGATCAAGGTTTTTCTGTGCTGGGGCCCTCACAGCGTTGTCAGTTGGTGGAGGCGTTCTTCCCCTGTGGCTTGGTGCTAGTCCTGAATTTCGAGGATGAAATTTCTTTAAGGGGGGAGGGCTGTGATGCCCCGGATTTTTCGGATCCTTGTTCGTGGGTCCCGAATCTGGTTTCTCACAGTGTCTGACTCCATTGTGTCCAAAATTTCGTTTCGGACATCTTTCGTGTTCAGATCGGCGTGATCCGGAGTTGTTTCGGAGGCCCGGAAGCGTTCTGCGGCTTTTCCGCGTGTGTTTTCCGATTCCCGGTGTGTCTTTCGATAATTCGTTCGAAACCTCGTTGCGGGTGAACCGGGCCGTTCACCTAGGCGAGTGTGGTACCGTTGTGATCTGTGCATTCCGAGGATCGCGAAAATGTGATTTTCCTATTTTTGGTATTTTCCATAATTTTCGGATTTTCCTATATATATAACCCTTTTCTCTCTCTCCCCTCTCATTTTCTCTCTTCTCTCCCTCTATCTTCTCACGCTCTCTCCTCTCTCCCTCTCTCTCCGGCGGCCGACGGGGTGGAGCATGGGCGAGGTAGGGACGGCGCGGGTGAGGCACGGGCGTGGATGGGTGAGGATCGAGGTGGTGGAGGCGCGGTGAAGCTCGGCCGTGGGTTCGTGGAACGGTGAGGCTTCAACGGCGTTTTCTTCGTGGATCGGCGTCCACAGTGCGTCGAATCTTCGGTGGAGGTAGGGAGATGGACCCTCAACCCTCGTACTTCATTTCCCGCGAGTTTTGTAGGCCGTGGTGAGCCGAGCGGGCTTGTTTGGGCGTCTTGGGGAAAACTCATATTTTTGGGGTGTGAGCCGGATTTCCCGTTTTACGGCATTTTTGGCCGACCCAGTGGTTTAGATGCATGCCTAGGGGCTTGGGGAAGGTCTCCCCTTTTGTTTCCCCTTCACTTGGGGGTGAACGGGACTTGGAATGGTTTTTCCCGCGGTTTCCACCATTTTCGGGCGCGGACTGAGAACGCGCTAGTCTCAGGTAGCGCGTTCTTGAGGGTCACGCCGCCCCGATGGGGCGCGTTCATCGGAGAAGATGAACAGTTAGGCGGTTCTTGTCGCACTAGGGGATCCTAGCGTGATCTATCTTGTCACGCTAGGTGATCCCAACGCGATCTGTCCTGGTCGCGCTATAGGTATATAGCGCGATCTGTATTGTCGCGGTACTAGTGTATAGCGCGTTCTGCCCTGAACGCGCTATACGAGGGTAGCGCGATCTGGAGGTGACCAGTTGGGCCGCCCATGGCGGGCAGTCTACGGCTGATTGTTCCCCCCTTGGGTCGCGAGTGTCCCGAACACCCCGTGGAGTTCCGTGACCGTGTCTTTGGGTGTCCGGAGGTTCCATTTACCTCGATTAGCGCGCCCGTGAGTATAAGGGTCCGTGTGACCTTCTAGCGTTCCGATTGTGTTGTGTTGGTCTCCGGTCGACCTGGTTGTGACCCAGTGGTCAACCATTGGCCTCGTTAGTGTCCCGGACACACCGTGGATTTTGTTACCATGTTTTGGGGGTGTCTGGAGGTACCGTGTTACCTCGATAAGCGTGCCCATAGGCTTGGTGGGTCCGGGTGACCCCAGGTGTTCCGGGCTTCCGTGTTCTTGCTAGATCTAGTCACCGTGTATCGGTGTGAGTGCGGTGAGGTTTCCCTGCAAGTCGTTGCTTCTCTGGAAGGTGGCTTCCGAGTGGGCCAAGCGTGTGGCCTTGGACGGTGAGTCCAGTCTCCCAGCCTGGGGCTGGAGGTTTCTTAAGTTCCCTCCTCCTCGAGGGATGGGTCTTGGCAGTTGTGAACTACCTCGTGAGTTATCGCATTGTGGTTTTGGACCTAGGGATTAGGCCAGATTGACGGCTCAGTGCTGTCGTGTGCAACGGTCTTGATCCCGAGTCTTGAGCCTCAAAGGCCGTTGCGTTTAGTAGGTCTAGTGGGCTGTCCAGAGTCGGGTGGTTTTGAGCCACCTGTTACTCCGTGTTACTCGCAATGGGTGCGTGCGTGGTTTTCAGTGTCCACGTTCTGTGACACGTTCACTAGTCGTAGCCTTCTTACGGCACGCGTGTGCTGACCCACCGGGGAGTGGTGGAGCGGCTGACCCGAGAGAGACGGTGAGTAGGCTGGTTACCGTAGGGCCCCCACGTACAGCCGAGTCCGGGCTTAGGGGGAATTACCAGCTAGAGGACAGGCCTAGGGCGTATGGTCTGGTGTGCACACGAGGTTGGGGGCATCGGACGGCGCGGGCAGGCGCGACCCCAACTAGTCCTTGTTTTATGGTGCTACTGGTTACTGAGTGTGTCTGAGTCTCCGCCTGGGGCGTAGTAGCTAGACACTGGTGACGCGGTGTAAGACGTCAGGGGACGCATCCGGTCGTTCTTCTAGTGGGTGGTGCTCCTGTCACGTGACGTGAGTTGTCGTGTACCGGGTTCTGTTTCCGTCCGCAAGACGGGACTTCGTGAGTGGTTTCGGGAGTGTTTCCGGAGTCGAGGTCTGGGGTTTCCGGTGAGCGTCAGTAAGGACCTTTCCCCAGACAGCGTTGTGTTCACGACGGTGAGGTCGTGACCGTGTTCCCTGACCGTGTGGTTTTGGCTCGGGCCCTTATGTGAGGGCAGGCCTCCGCTACGGAGGTAGTGACAGGAGGCTCACCCCTGCTTTTCAGGTGCGGCGGTTCTGCCTCGAGGCTCGAGGAGGCTGTCGGAGGTTCTTAGTTGCCAGCTTGCCGGGTCGAGTGTTCACTTGGCATGTGGTACGTTTTACTACTTTAGACTGTACTTTCTGTTGGACTGGACTCTGTTGTAGTTATTTATTTATTTCTGTTAATTGTTGAATTATCCTGCCTTATTTCCTATTTCTTTGTACCTCCACACTCCTTTTTAGCCCTTCCGAGCCCTCCCGGCTCGTGGGCGGCGGTTCGAGTCTCGGGTTATCAGGCCTTCCCGGTAATCGGATTCTCGGGTCGTTATACGCATGCTGGGAATAGCACCTCCCAGCACCAAGAAAACCATTACCATCGTCAGGTGAGCTCCTCCGACAACACTCGCCGAGTATTCCATCGGACCACGATCACAGCATCTCTTGATGCACCATCACTGCAATTCCTCGAACTGCAACACGCCATGCCAAGAGCTGCAACACGAGCCATAACCGACAACCACCAACGCGCATCCTCGAGTCCCGAATTCACTGCGGAACCTTCACATCTCAAGCCAAATCTAGGGCGAACACAACCCATTCGCACACAAGAGCGCGAGAGCAAGAACTTACCGGGATGCCTCCACCCGATCGTGCCTCAGAATTCGTAAAAATAATCGGGACCGACACGTCATTTCTGACGCCACAGAGCATGACAAGAACATTGGCTCGATAATCAGCAGCTCAACAGAAAATCCTCCGCTCGCCCGAGCACAATTCTCGATCAGAGCACCCACTCCAACACCTCAAACCACAACCTTAACACCTCAGGGGCTGGATAACCTCAAGCTGGGGTGGCCAAATCCAATAACAGCTCCCTTAGAGCACACTCATGACCACTTAATCGCGAACAATCCGCGCCAGCCACCTGACCTCGTTGCAAATTCCTCGAACGCAACACCGCAGCAACACGCCTGCCGGCAACCTCTGCCCAACGCAGCACGCTCGGGGCCACCACCCATCGGGAAGAAATATCTCTTATTACATCCCTTGGGCCCCACACTGGCACTCCAACAAAATAGCAACCACATTCACAGCACCAACGCCGCGCACTCATGCTCTTACATGAGAAATCAAACGAAAAATAAGCACAAAACCCTATGCCAGTTGTCGACTATAGTGGACCTTATGGACTCTGATCACTGCAATAGCTCGAATTCTCATGTACGTCCATAACCAAACTCTGATACCATCTGTTGCGACCCAAGATCCGGATATCGGGAAGAGCCCGATATCATTCCAATCCTGGCCCGCCGCCCATGAGCCGGAGGGCTCGGAAGGGCTAAAAGGAGTGTGGAGGTACAAAGAAATAGGAAATAAAGCAGGATAATTCAATAATTAATAGAAATAAATAAATAACTACAACATAGTCCAGTCCAATAGAAAGTACAGTCTAAGGCAGAACAACGTAGCCAACGCCAAGTGAACACTCAGCCCGGCAAGTTGGCAACTAAGAACCTGCACGCAACGCCCACGAACCCCGAGGAAGAACCGCCGCACCTGAAACACAGGCGTGAGCCTCTTGTCACTAGCTCAGTAGGGGCCCCGCGGAACCCCAACCGTAAACAGCGGTAGCACGGAAAGCAGCAACAGCAGGAACAACAGTAACAGCAAGAACAGTAAACACGGTGGTCGGTAAAACCTCGGCTCTACAGCTACTCCTGCTGTTCCGAAAAACACGTCCCGATCTCCCAGTCGAGGGACTATCAAACTACGAATCGCCCTAGTCATGCTACCAGGAAAATGACATGACGCCACTATCGTGGAGGCCTGTCCTCACAGACAAAGGCCCACACCGAAACCACGCGGTCTAGAAACACAGTCACAACCTCGCCGTAGTGAACTCAACGCCGTCTAGGGGAAAGCCCTCGGTGACGCTAACCGGAACCCTAGACCTCGGCATCGGGAAAACACTCAGAACTCCAGGTAAGACCATGTCTCGCAGACGTGCTGTGACGGCCCGAGATCCGGATACCGGGAGGAGCCCGATACCATTCGAATCCCGGCCTGCCGCCCACGAGCGGGAGGCTCGGAAGGGCTAAAAAGGAGTGTGGAGGTACAAAAAAATAGGAAATAAGGCAGGACAATTCAACAATTAACAGAAATAAATAAACAACTACAACAGAGTCCAGTCCAACAGAAAGTACAGTCTAAAACAGTAAAACGTACCACGTGCCAAGTGAACACTCGGCCCGACAAGCTGGCAACTAAGAACCTCAAGGCAACGCCCTCGAACCTCGAGGAAGAACCGCCGCACATGAAAAGCAGGGGTGAGCCTCCTGTCACTGGCCCAGTAGGGATCCCGCGGAACCCCAACTGAGAAACAACGGCAGAAGGAAAGCTATAGTAGCAAGAACAACAGTAACAGCGGGAACAGCAAACCAGTGGCCGGTAAAATCTCGGCTCTACAGCTACTCCTATAGTACCAGAAAACACGACCTAGTCTCCCGTCGGGGGACAACCAAGCCACGCACCCGGGCACCCGATTCCACGATCGGGGACCACCAGACACGAACCACCCTAGCCACGCTACTAGGAAAACGCCACGATACCTCCGTAATAGAGGCCTGCCCCCAGAAGGGCCCGAGCCAAAACCCCACGGTCAAGAAACACGGTCACGACCTTACCGTCGTGGACACAACGCTGTCTGGGGAAAGGCCCTCGGTGACGCTCACCGGAAACCCCAGACCTCGACTCCGGGAACACTCCCGCAACCACTCACGAAGTCCCGTCTCGCGGACGGAAACGGAACCCGGTACCCGACAACACACGTCACGTGACAGGAGCACCACCCACTAGAAGAACGACCGGATGCGTCCCCTAACGTCTTACACTGCGTCACAAGTGTCTAGCTACTACGCCCCAGGCGGAGACTCAGACACACACAGTAACCAGTACCACAGAACAAGGGCTAGTTGGGGTCGCGCCTGCCGGCGCCGTCCGACGCCCCCAACCTCATGTGCACACTCAGACCATACGCCCTAGGCCTGTCCTCTAGCTGGTAATTCCCCTAAGCCAGACTCGGCTGTACGTGGGGGCCCTACGGTAACCAGCCTACTCACCGTCTCTCTCGGGTCAGCCGCTCCACCACTCCCAGGTGGGTCAGCACACGCGTGCCGTAAGAAGGCTATGACTAGTGGACGTGTCACAGAACGTGGACACTGAAAACCACGCACGCACTCATTGTGAGTAACACGGAGTAACAGGTGGCACGACGCACCAGACTCTAGATGGTCCACTAGACTACAAAATCCAACGGCCTTTGAGTCACAAGACTCGGAGTCGAGACCGTTGCACATGACAGCACTAAGCCGTCAATCTGGCCTAATCCCTAGGTCCAAAACCACAATGCGATAACTCACGAGGCAGTTCACAACTGCCGAGACCCATCCCTCGGGAGGGAACTTAAGAAACCTCCAGCCCCAGGCTGGGAGACTGGGCTCACCGTCCAAGGCCACACGCTTGGCCCACTCGGAAGCCACCTTCCAGAGAAGCAACAACTTGCGGGGAAACCTCACCGCACTCACACCGATACACGGTGACTCGATCTAGCAAGGACACGGAAGCCCGGAACACCTGGGGTCACCCGGACCCGCCAAGACTATGGGCACGCTTATCGAGGTAACACGGTACTTCCAGACACCCCAAAAACATGGTAACAAAACTCACGGGGTGCCCGGGACACTCACGAGCCAAAGGTCGACCACTGGGTCACAACCGGGTCGACCGGTGATCAACACAACACAATCGGAACACTAGAAGGTCACCCGGACCCTTAAACCGATGGACACGCTAATCGAGGCAAACGGATCCTTCGGACACCCAAAGACACGGTCACGGAACTCCACGGGGTGTCCGGGACACACACGGCCCAAGGGGAGCACGATCAGCCGCAGACTGTCCGCCCCAGGCAGCCCGACAGGCCGCCTCCATGAAGGCGCTATATGTCCATAGCGCGTTCAAGCAGAACGCGCTAGGATCCTATAGCGCGACAGTAATGAACGTGCTATAGGTCCATAGCGCGACCAGGCCAGGTCACGCTATGATCCTATAGCGCGACAATCGAGAACGTGCCATAACGCTATAGCACGACAGGAACCGCCATACTATTCATCTTCTCCGATGAACACGCCTTATCGGGGCGGCGCGACCCTCAAGAACGCGCTAGCCGAGACTAGCGCGTTCTCAGTCCACGCCTGAAAACGGTGGAAATCATGGGAAAAACCATTCCACGCCCCGTCCACCCCCAGGTGAAGGGGAAGCAAAAGGGGAAACCATCCCCAAGTCCATAGGCATGCATCTAAACCCCTGGATAGCCCAGAAACACAGTAAAACGAGAGATCCAGCTCACACCCCAAAAATATGCATTTTCCCCAAATCACCCCGTTTAGCCCGCTCGGCTCACCACGGCCTACAAAACTCAGGGGAAAAGAAGTACGCGAGTCGAGGGTCCATCTCCCTACCTCCACCGAAGAAACGACGCGCCGTGGACGCCGGTCCACGAAGAAAACGCCGTTGAAGCCTCGCCGTTCCACGAACCCACGGCCGAGCTTCACCACGCCTCCACCACCTCGATCCTCATCCATCCTCGCCCGTGCCTCACCCGCGCCGTCCCCGCCTCGCCCGCACTCCACCCTGTCAGCCGTCGGAGAGAGAGAGGGAGAGAGGGAGAGAGGAGAGAGCGTGAGAAGAGAGAGGGAGAGAAGAGAGAAATGAGAGGGGAGAGAGAGAGAAGGTGGTTAATATATAGGAAAATCCGGAAATTTCTGAAAATACCGAAAAATAGAAAATCACATTTCCGCGATCCTCAGAACGCACCGATCGTAACGGTACCACTCGCGCCCTGGTGAACGGCCCGGTTCACCCGCGACGAGGTTCCGAAGGAATTACCGAAAACACACACCGGGAATCGGAAAACACACGCGGAAAGGCCGCGGAACGCTTCCGGGCCTTTCGAAACAACTCCGGATCGCTTCCGATCCGAACACGAAAAATGTCCGAAACGAAATTTTAGACACAACAGAGTTGGACACTCAGAGAAACCAGATCCGAGACCCACGAACAAGGATCCGAAAAATCTGGGGCATTACAGCCCTCCCCCCTTAAAGAAATTTCGTCCTCGAAATTCAGGACAAGCACAAGAACAGGGGAAGAACGCCGTAACCCACTGACAACGCCATCAGAACCCCTAGCACAGAAAAACCTCGATTCTCACAAAACCACGATCATGAGGAATACGGCCAGACCATAATCACGAACGACGCCACGCTCTGTGCACCGCACACACATCGGCCACCAGAGCAGGCACAACCCAAGGGCACAAGTCTGGTATCACCTCAGCCATACGGAACCCGAAACACGGCATCGCTGCCACCCTCTCGCTCACCGAGGGAAGTCAATCCTCGCCACAAGAACCAATCCACAGGTCAACACCCATGCTCGGCGGACCAACCAGACACCAGCTTCACGACCAGTTGACCAATCTCACGCCCTACACCAGGGACAACCAACACGGAGCTTCCATCAGCTCACCCCAGGCAAGCCAAATGCCAACGATAGCACGGGACCAACTCTGTCAGAACTCAAACTTCGACAAAGCTCAGATCCCATCTGGGAAAACACACCTCAGAAACGGCCACCAACGGCCTCATATGCACACGGCTCTCGCCGTTCTCGTTGCACAACCACCAGCATCTTCTGTCTGTAAAAGACCATCCACTGGTCACCAGACATTCGTCAACGGGAAACCTCCACCGGCCCAGCAGGTACGATCCAACTCATGATAGGCCATCCGCTGACTCTTCGCACAGACCATCACCACCTCCAATCTCGAACCTCACGCCAACTCTACCCTCTCAGGGGAGCACGGTGAAACCACATGACAAGATCTCCCTTCGGTCCTCACGTCACTCGACTCAGACTTACGGGGAATCCTCCCTTGCTGGCCGCAGACTGAGGATCAATATCCCACGTCCACGTCTCATCAGAGACCCCCACACACAGGCATCGACCACCGTCCTGTCTCATCGAATCCTATCTCATCAAGACCTCCACCTCAATTAATCCAAGAGGACGCCTGCCAATCCTGACTCCCGCTCTTATCACAGAGCCTCGGGACACACAACCTCTTACAACCCACGGCACACTTCTCCAAAACACGATCTCATCCGCGAACGCAACCTCCAACGCAAGAATAGGGTACTCATGCGGCAACCTCGCCAGCACATTTCCCCAACTCTCCACCTGCCAGTGCCATAAACCACAATATCTCAAGCAACGGCATGGCAACAACACGTCTCACGTCGCCGGAGACAACACACACCGATGAACCAATCCTCCGTTGCTCTACACTTCCTCAGAAATCCACCCGCAGCAACCAACGCTACGATCCGCGCACTCTGATCCACATACACAGCCACCACAACGCCAACTCGGGATCCACCATCCCGACAACCATCTGCAACCCCGCAGACTCCGATCCTCCGCACATCGGGAACCACAACACCAACTGCAAATCTCAAAAATACCGCCCAGTCGGCACTCGTCCTTCTGGGACAGCGCCAACACCCTTACACATCAGGGAACGGGCAACGCTTCTCACAGGCAACCACCTTGCCAAAACGCGGGACGCGTCTCGCACGGACTTCGTGGCACACAAGGCCAACCAATCCGAACACACAATGCAAGACGACGAACCTTAGCCCAACACAATTCTCTCCAACCAAAGGAGAACCCAATCACACCTCCGACCAACGGAAGGAAAACTCCACACTCGACCTGACCTCGAGCCTCGTGCATGCTAAGAACAGCACCTTCCAGCACCAAGGGGACTATCACTTCCGTTAGGTCAGCTCCTCCGACCACACTTACCAAGTGTCCCGTCAGACCATGATCACGACATCTCTCGATGCACCATCGCTGCAATTCCCCGAACGCAGCACCACAGCAACACACCCGTCGGCAATCTCTGCCCAACGCAACACGACCAGGGCCACCACCCAAGGGAGAAAGCTCTCGACCTCGATCCGCAGACCCCACGCCGGCACAAAGGCCGCGAACAACAACCACCCTCACCGCGCCGCACAGCGCACTCAAGCTCTCAAGCGAGAAACAAAGCGGAAAACATGCACGAAACCCTATGCCAACTACTGACTGTACTGGACCTTACGGACTCTGATCACTGCAATATCTTGAATTCCCATGTACGTCCATAACCACGCTCTGATACCGACTGTGACGGCACGAGATCCGGATACCGGGAGGAGCCCGATACCATTCGAATCCCGGTCTGCCGCCCACGAGCGGGAGGCTCGGAAGGGCTAAAAAGGAGTGTGGAGGTACAAAAAAATAGGAAATAAGGTAGGATAATTCAACAATTAACAGAAATAAATAAACAACTACAACAGAGTCCAGTCCAACAGAAAGTACAGTCTAAAGCAGTAAAATGTACCACATGCCAAGTGAACACTCAGCCCGACAAGCTGGCAACTAAGAACCTCCACGCAACGCCCTCGAACCTCGAGGAAGAACCGCCGCACCTGAAAAGCAGGGGTGAGCCTCCTGTCACTGGCCTAGTAGGGATCCCGCGGAACCCCAACTGAGAAACAACGGCAGAAGGAAAGCTACAATAGCAAGAACAACAGTAATAGCGGGAACAGCAAACCAGTGGCCGGTAAAACCTCGGCTCTACAGCTACTCCTACAGTACCAGAAAACACGACCTAGTCTCCCGTCGGGGGACAACCAAGCCACGCACCCGACCACCCGATTCCACGATCGGGGACCACCAGACACGAACCACCCTAGCCACGCTACTAGGAAAACGCTACGATACCTCCGTAACAGAGGCCTACCCTCAGAAGGGCCCGAGCCAAAACCCACGGTCAAGAAACACGGTCACGACCTTACCGTCGTGGACACAACGCTGTCTGGGGAAAGGCCCTCGGTGACGCTCACCGGAAACCCCAGACCTCGACTCCGGGAACACTCCCGCAACCACTCACGAAGTCCCGTCTCGCGGACGGAAACGGAACCCGGTACCCGACAACACACGTCACGTGACAGGAGCACCACCCACTAGAAGAACGACCGGATGCGTCCCCTGACGTCTTACACCGCGTCACAAGTGTCTAGCTACTACGCCCTAGGTGGAGACTCAGACACACACAGTAACCAGTACCACAGAACAAGGACTAGTTGGGGTCGCGCCTGTCGGCGCCGTCCGACGCCCCCAACCTCGTGTGCACACTCAGACCATACGCCCTAGGCATGTCCTCTAGCCGGTAATTCCCCCTAAGCCCGGACTCGGCTGTACGTGGGGGCCCTACGGTAACCAGCCTACTCACCGTCTCTCTCGGGTCAGCCGCTCCACCACTCCCAGGTGGGTCAGCACACGCGTGCTGTAAGAAGGCTACGACTAGTGGACGTGTCACAGAACGTGGACAGTGAAAATTACGCACGCACTCATTACGAGTAACACAGAGTAACAGGTGGCACGACGTCACCAGACTCTAGATGGTCCACTAGACCTACAAAACCCAACGGCCTTTGAGTCACAAGACTCGGGGTCAAGACCGTTGCACACGACAGCGCTGAGCCGTCAATCTGGCCTAATCCCTAGGTCCAAAACCACAATGCGATAACTCACAGGGCAGTTCACCACTGCTGAGACCCATCCCTCCAGGAGGGAACTTAAGAAACCTCCAGCCCCAGGCTGGGAGACTGGGCTCACCGTCCAAGGCCACACACTTGGCCCACTCGGAAGCCACCTTCCAGAGAAGCAACGACTTGCGGGGAAACCTCACCGCACTTACACCGATACACGGTGACTCGATCTAGCAAGGACACGGAAGCCCGGAACACCTGGGGTCACCCGGACCCGCCAAGACTATGGGCACGCTTATCGAGGTAACACGGTACTTCCAGACACCCCAAAAACACGGTAACAAAACCCACGGGGTGCCCGGGACACTCACGAGCCAAAGGTCGACCACTGGGTCACAACCGGGTCGACCGGTGATCAACACAACACAATCGGAACACTAGAAGGTCACCCGGACCCTTAAACCGATGGACACGCTAATCGAGGCAAATGGAACCTTCGGACACCCAAAGACATGGTCACGGAACTCCACGGGGTGTCCGGGACACACACGGCCCAAGGGGAGCACGATCAGCCGTAGACTGCCCGACCCAGGCAGCCCGGCAGGCCGCCTCCATGAAGGCGCTATATGTCCATAGCGCGTTCAAGCAGAACGCGCTAGGATCCTATAGCGCGACAGTAATGAACGCGCTATAGGTCCATAGCGCGACCAGGCCAGGTCGCGCTATGATCCTATAGCGCGACAATCGAAAACGTGCCATAACCCTATAGCGCGACAGGAACCGCCATACTGTTCATCTTCTCCGATGAACACGCCCTATCGGGGCAGCGCGACCCTCAAGAACGCGCTAGCCGAGACTAGCTCGTTCTCAGTCCACGCCCGAAAATAGTGGAAATCGCAGGAAAAACCATTCCACGCCCTGTCCACCCCCAGGTGAAGGGGAAACAAAAGGGGAAACCATCCCCAAGTCCCTAGGCATGCATCTAAACCGCTGGATCGCCCAGAAACACAGTAAAACGAGAGATCCGGCTCACACCCTAAAAACATGCATTTTCCCCAAATCACCGCGTTTGGCCCGCTCGGCTCACCACGGCCTACAAAACTCGCGGGAAAAGAAGTACGCGAGTCGAGGGTCCATCTCCCTACCTCCACCGAAGAAACGACGCGCCGTGGACGCCGGTCCACGAAGAAAACGCCGTTGAAGTCTCGCCGTTCCACGAACCCACGGCTGAGCTTCACCACGCCTCCACCACCTCGATCCTCATCCATCCTCGTCCCCGCCTCGCCCGCGCCGTCCCCGCCTCTCCCGCACTCCACCCCGTGGGCCGCCGGAGAGAGAGAGGGAGAGAGGAGAGAGCGTGAGAAGAGAGAGGGAGAGAAGAGAGAAATGAGAGGGGAGAGAGAGAAAAGGTGGTTAATATATAGGAAAATCCAGAAATTCCTAAAAATACCAGAAAATAGAAAATCACATTTCCGCGATCCTCGGAACGCACCGATCGCAACGGTACCACTCGCGCCCTGGTGAACGGCCCGGTTCACCCGCGACGAGGTTCCGAAGGAATTACCGAAAATACACACTGGCAATCGGAAAACACACGCGGAAAGGCCGCGGAACGCTTCCGGGCCTTCGAAACAACTCCGAATCACGCCGATCCAAACACGAAAGATGTCCGAAATGAAATTTCGGACACAACGGAGTTGGACACTCCGAGAAACCAGATCCGGGACCAACGAACAAGGATCCAAAAAATTTGGGGCATTACACGTGCAACGGAACTCGACTCACGAGAAAACTCACGTCACGTGACGGGAGCACTGCCCACCAGAAGCAAGGCCGGATGTGTCCACTGACGACTTAGTTCACAGCCTCAGGTGTCTCGCAACCACGTCCCAGGCGGAGACTGAGACACCGTACTAGTAACCAAGAACACAAAACAAGGACAAGCTGGGGTCACGCTTGTCAGCGCGGGTCCGACGTCCCCAGCCCAGTGTGCACACACAGACCATGCGCCCTAGGTCAGATCCTCTAGCTGGTTCTTCCCCCAAAGCTCGGACTCGGCTGTGCGTGGGGGTCCTACGGCAACCAGTCTAAAAATCGTCTCTCTCGGGTCACGCTCTCCACAACTCCCAAGTGTGTTCGCACACGCGTGCGTAGGAAAGCTACGTCTAGTGGCAGGTCACTCAACGTGAACACGGAAAGCCATACACGCACCCATCGTGAGTAACACGGAGTAATAGGCGGCACGACGCCACCAGACTCTGGATAGCCCACTAGACCTACTAAACCCCCGTCCACCTCCGTCGACCGCCGGAGAAGAGAGGGAGAGAAGAGAACGCGGGAGGGAAGAGAGAGAGGGAAAGGGAGGGAAATGAGAGATGGGGAGAGAGCAAAGGAGGTTAATATATATAGAAAAACCCAAAAATTCTAGAAATTCAAAAAAATATGAAAAACTACCTCCACGATCCTCGGGAAGAGCACAACGCCCTGGTCATGTCCCGGAGTCGGAGAACGCAACGGTTCACCATGCACAGAGTTTCGAATGCACATCAGGGAAAAACACGAGTAAAGCACAATACACACTCCGGGACCCACGAAGATGATCTGAAAAATATCCAAAAAAATTTGGGGCATTTCACTTTCGCTTTGCAGCATCAATTTTACTATACACCAACCCCATGGTTGGTACTCTATCCCCATCCACACATCTCAGTATCTCATACAGTGGCTCTATCAATGATACTAATATCTTGACTCTATCCCAAAAGTTACTAGTGTTGACAATCCCCTCGACCTCCCCTCCTTCACGCGAAGCGGCAAAAGAGAAACTCAGTCAAGTCTCACCCTAAACATTTGCTTCAACCCATCCTTGTGCTTCAGAAGGCTCTGCAATGCGATATAGTTGGTGGTAAATCATGTGATGCCAGGCCTCAACAGTTCGCCGTCACAATGCTCTCTCATCCATGCCAATACAAGTGTGTGGTTGTAGATATATTTCGCCACTTTTTGTGCCACCTCGACCACAGATTTAACTACACGAAGCTGACCAATCTCTTACAGCATCAGATCTACACAGTGTGCTGCACAGGGGGTCCAGAAAATGTGTCGTCTCATTGTGGACGACAAAATTTGCTATGCGGCGCGTACGTCTCGGCACTCAAGAGAGCAAGTCAAAGACGGGATGGCCGAATATACCCTACGCACTCTCCGAACGGGACGAGCACGTGCCTGATATCCTGCCGTCCAATATAGAGCCCCCTCAAGCAAAGGACATGACTGCAACCCTCCAACTGGCTATGCCGAAGCCCGAATCGAGAGAAAACCTAAGAGTTCGGACACGGGTTAAGCATGTGCTAAAAATCATCCGAAGTCCTAAACCGGGGCTCAAAGGCTTCAAACCAAACACTGCAGAGGCAATGCATTGTAACCGGAGCATTCCGAGAATACAAGTGGTCGTTTGAATGGCCGAGACCTCGAGGTGAAGCCAAAACGGGCGCGGCCATCACATAAACCGGCGCGCCCCTTAAACCGGCGCGCTCTTTCCTCTTTGGATGTTAATACGGCCTGCTCCCTTGCATAGCCCCATTAAACTGGCACGCATCACTATTCATGTGTCACTATTCATACCTTACTATTCATGCTACTATTCACGCCCTTTTACTATTCCGGTGCGCCCCTGCTTCTTGGCATTTAACCGGCGTGCCCCTCTTTGTATTGTTAATCCGGCGTGCACAATGTCGCGCCGTTTTAGCCCAAAGCCATCCCATCCTTCTTTCGGCCCCCTGTTTCCCGTAGACAGATGGACCGAGAGTTGCGTGAAGCAGAGAAGTCTCCCGACAGCATCTCGATAATCCGCCGGCCGATCCCTGGAAGTCAGAAAATCCTGCTACCAACTCCTCTATCGACAGGCCGCGGTCTTTGGTCGGGGAGAAAGAAAAGAAGAAGCTTCTGGGAGGTTTCTTCCCCAGATGAACCCTCCCCTGCATCCTCCACGGTTTAGGTCAGCGGAAGAAAAGGGAGGCAAAAGAAGAAGAAAAGGAGGAAAAGGGCGCTCTCCGGGGCATGATCGACGGGTTCAGGGTTGTAGAAGGAGAGAGCAGAAAGAAAGGGGGATCGAACACACACCAGGAGAGA
Source organism: Amorphophallus konjac (assembly GCA_022559845.1). NCBI lineage: Eukaryota > Viridiplantae > Streptophyta > Magnoliopsida > Alismatales > Araceae > Amorphophallus > Amorphophallus konjac. The sequence goes on from CM040123.1 coordinate 376,972,613, forward strand.
GCTCTCAGGAGGGGAGAGCGCTAGCCAACAGAGAAGAAGGAAAAGAGAGAAGAGAGCCAGAGGTGAAGAGAGGAGAGTCGAGCGAGAGGTGAGTCGGAGGGGAAGAGCTTGTGCTCTCTTCCCCTCTCCCATCTGTGTATCTTTTCCTTTTCTCCCCTGCAATGTATTTCCTTTCTATTTTGAGATGAAACCTCCTCCTCTGTATCCATCTTTCCCCCCTGTGGTGGATGAATAAAAAGAAAAGAGAGTTTTGGCAAGCACGGTGTTTTTGTTGAGCCTCCATTCTCTTCTACTCTCAGTCTCCCACTCATCCAGGGTCTTTGAAGCTCGCTTTTCCATAGCGTGGCCTTCAAAGGAACCCACAGAAGGATGGACATCCATAGCCCCGCTGGGCAAATATTCGTCCCGCTTCGCGAATCATCACCTGTGAGTTGTTAGAGGTCTTGAAGGTTAGTCCTCAAGCTTTTTTCCACACTCACATCTGAGTTATCGGACCGCCGTGAAGTCTGCATTCTGAGGTTCACCCCGGAGCAATCCGTTTGGTGTTCTTCTATTTTCTCTGGTAAACCTCAGTCCGGGGGAGATGCTGCCCAATTTTTGTCAGGGCCAAGAACACATAAGAACAAGCGAACAAACTAAGCTCTCTGGGGATAAGAACAGCATATGTTCGAAGCCCATGAATCAAACTGAACCTCTGAGTTCCTGCACAACAAACCTTTCTAAAAAAACATCCGAACTCTCATGCTAATTCACCTTAACAAACGATCAGAACACTTAAACTTCCTCTCTATAAACCCAATCCATCAATTGGATGAATAAATCAATCATCAAAGTAACCTGTGGGTGAAAGAAAGAAGAAACAGAACCCAGAAGAATGAAATAAAACCCACAGAACCTAACCCGGCGCGCCCCTAATCCGGCGCGGAGTTATCCGGTGCGGTACCCCCCCCCCCCCCCCCCCCCCGCGCCGGTTTAACTTCACACTCAAAACCATCTTCAAATTCATGGAATGAATAGTGCGCGCCCCCATTACTGTTTGAGCCTCAATCCGGCGTGCCCTCCTGTTATTAGCCTTAATCCGATGCGCCCCCCTATGCTCCCTTATTCGGTGCGCCCCTCTCACTATTCATCCCATATAATCGGCGCGCCCCACTATTGGTTGGGCCATTAAACCGGCGCCCCCCCCCCCCCCCCTTGATCCCTTTAACCGGCGCGCCCTATCCTCTCTTGGTATCTCCTTAAACCAGCGTGCCTAAAAGTGAAAGAACGATTAACCAAATAGAAGAAAAGACTTGAAGCTAATGGATAAAACAAATGAAAGGAATATGAAGCCAATAATCGAAAGTTGCCCATGCTATAATCAAAATTTTGTTCTGGGGGCTCCGCCCCCGGAAGCCCTCACAAGGGGCGCTCTGACCGCGCAGGTCGTTCCGCGTGCGAGGGCGCACGTTGGCGAGTTTGGGCTTCACACTTAGCAATTCGCTTCCCCGGACTGTGCGTAAAGAGAAAAGCAACGATGCCCCATGGTACTGGACGTAGACCTCGGAATCTCCGACATGATCATGATCTGGGCACATCTTAGGCCGATAGTTCTTCAACTTGACCCACCTCTACCGGGATCCAATCCCGCACCCACATTAAACTTGCCGTACCTACGGCAGACATCCGCATGGCTTTGTCGTTGTCTTCGATGCTTCAAATGTGGACTCTCGTCCGAACAATGAATGGTCTGTTAGTGACCGACATATATATCGGGATCTAATCCCGCACTTGCATTAAACTTGCCGTACTCACGGCAGACATTTGTACGGTTTGTTACCGTCTCTTACGCTACAAACGTGGACTTCCGTCCGAACAAGAAATGGTCCGCCAGTGACCGACATGCACACATCTATGAACGTTTACGCCCCGACGCGGGGTCTGTTTAAACGCAATCTGAGGTTTTGGCTCTCGCTTCCGTTGTTATGAATCTCAGGCCGTAGGGCCCCCTTTTCCGGTGATTAATCAAGGATTTTCTCCTCTCCGAGGGGATGTAATTGACGCCGTAGCCTTTATGGTACGACGGGTTCTTAGTCCCGACACGATACACACAATCATCTGATTAGTCAGATCGAGCGCACCATGGGCTTCTTTCAAGTTCGCATAAATCGTCACCTAGGTGACTGGCACGCCCTCGCACTAATAAACCGAATAAACGAACAAAAGGACGAATAAACTAATAAAAAGAAGCAATGTCCCGAAAGTGCGTCCACACTCATCCTCATCAGCTCCTCCCCAGCCTTCTTATAGTTCGAGCCATTGTCTATCATCACTTGAACAATGTACTCCTCCCCTATCTCGGTCACCACTTGTTCCATCAATGATAAAATATATCGGTACATGTGGACTTGGCCTGACACATCCACTGATCTGTGAAAGAAAACATGTCTGTCACAATAAACAAGGAAGTTGATCAGGCTACTTTTTATGATACCTGACCATCCATCACACATTAGTGTGACTCCATATTTTGACCATTTTTGTTTGAATGAGTCAACATAACGCTTGATCTCAACAACTTGTTCATCAAGATATATGCCGACCAACTCTCTTGCTGTAGGTGGTTGCACGTGTAACCCAAGAACTTGTGCTTCCTGAAACATTGACTTGTAGTAAGGGCTGTTGGCCGCATTGAAAGGTAGACCCGCGTGGTACCACCATTTTGTAACGGCCTGTTCAAGTTTCCATTTAGGCCCCTTCTGACCATATGCATCATCCACCCTCGTTTGCTTGTCATGCTCTCGGGATAGTGCATCGGGTTCCACATCTTCAATATTGATCGATTGTGTCCTTTTTTTTTGTGAACCCGAGTCACCAGTGAAAAAACTCCTCATGTCCCGTGGTTGTCGAGTCGTAGATGAACCACGACTGTCTGATGCTCCGGTCCTTACCGCGTCGCGGCTTCGCACTCTCGTCTCCTCGGGATGTCTTGCCTCATCTCTACTCTGACGTACTACCTCACGAAACTCCGCTTCATATGGATCATTCATCGTGACAAACACATTAGGCTGGTCAGTAAGCGCTTGTTGATCTTCATCACTGGCTGTCCAAGCGCATTCATCCTCGTCGCTGCCGCTTGCTCTTCCACTAACTGCTGCTTCATCCCTTTTCTTCTTTTTTTCCTTTTTTGCATCTCAACTCTCTTCTCCCGCAGGTGCGTGGCTAATGCAAGTTTCACATCTCTAGGCACATGGGTACACCCACCAATCTCAGAGTATCCCGCACCGGCTCCTCCTGCCAAGTACCTTTTCAACCGAGACACACCTCCTCCCCGGTGGTCTGTTTTACAGTAGTTGCAACGCCAACACCTACGGTTGCCATCCAACATAACTCCGTGTGACCATCCAATGTCATTTGGACGTTCCTTAGGAGCCATAAAGTACTTAAATATATCTCCTAAATTTAAGAAATACAAATTATAAATATCACTAAATTTGATAATGAAGAAATATAAATTAATTTTTACATAGAAATATCGAATATAATTTACATATGAAAAAATTATCCAAAAAATTATATTTTAATTTAGAACATCTACAACTAAAAATATTAAATAATACATCTAAATTATATTTATTTATAACCATCGAATCAAATTTACCATCTGTGAATTTTTTATAAAATATGAAATTTCATTGTTCCACATCTACAACTAAAAAATGTAAGTAATACTTCTAAATTCAATCTACAATTTTTGTTACAAATATAATTTAATGAAAACAATATCATTGTTTCTACAACATGTAAAATTAAATTCTAAATTTAATATATCTAAATTAAATCTACATTTTTTGTTACAAATATAATTTAATGAAATTAATATCATTATTTCTACAACATGTAAAACTAAATTCTAAATTTAATACATCTAAATTAAATCTACATTTTTTGTTACAAATATAATTTTAATGAAAACAATATCATTATTTGTACAACATGTAAAATTAAATGCATTATTTAATACATCTAAAATAAATTTATAAATTTTGTTACAAATATAATTTTAATGAAAACAATAAATTTATTTCTACAACATGTAAAACTAAATGTATTATTTAATACATCTACTTTAAATCTATACTTTTTGTTACAAATATAATTTTAATTAAAACAATAAATTTAATTCTACAACATGTAAAATCAAATGCATTATTTAATACATCTAAATTAAATATATAATTTTTATTATAAATTAAATTTTACATAGAACTATCGAATACAATTTACAATCCGTAAATTTCTAAAAATTTAAAATCATTTGTAAAATATTTATCACTAAATTTAAATTTAAATTTAAAACATCTACAACTAAATGAGTTAAATAATACATCTAAATTAAATTTTAAATATCTAATAAAATTTATTCTAAAATTTTTATAACTAACAAAATTAAATTTAATTAAACTAAAATTTTAATTGAATTTTTTTAACCCCACCGTCCCCCACTGCCCCCCCCCCCCCCCCCTGCCCCACCCCCACCTCCCCCACCCCCAGCCCTATCCCCCATCGGCTGACCCCTCCTGCCCCACCCCCACCGGCGCCACCGGCGCCCAACTCCCCCCCTGCCCCATCCCCACATCCCCCACCCCCAACCCCGTACCCCACCCCCCACCCATGTCTCACCGGCCACCGTCCCCCATCGGCACCCACAGCCCCCTCCGACCTCCCATCGGTCAGATCTGGCCAGCCACCGGCCAAATCTAACCGGTGGGAGGCCGGAGTGGCTGGTCAGATATCTAACCGGTGGGAGGCCGAAGGGGGCGGTGGGCACCGGTGGCCCCCCCACCGGTCCCACCGCCCCCCCCCCCCCCCCCCCCACCCCAACCTCCCACCCGTCCCACCCCAACCTCCCTCCTCCCTATTTCCCACGCCCCCCCCCCCCGTCCCCGTCCGGCCTCCCACCACCACAGACCACCTCCACCGCCCTCCACCTCCCTCCCACGCCTCCCCACCGGCCACCCTCCCCCATATATATATAAAAAATTCAAAAATTGAAGCTTACCTCCGATGGCCTGTCCCCCCCGCCGCTGCCGCTCGCCGTCGCTCGCTGCCGTCCACCGTAGCTCGCCACCGCCGCTCGCCACCACCCCTGGACGCCCTCCACCGCTACAATCAGCTGCCCACCACCGCTGGAGACACACCCCCACCGGCCCGTTAAATGGGCGGACCGGCACTAGCTGGCTGACCCGAACGTACCAGGCCGTCTCGACCACGGACCGGTCTGATACGTGACGGGATGCACGGGACCGTGCGGTCCAGTCCGTCCCGGTCATGACCCATGGCCCGGGCATCCCGCTCACCTCCTGGGACGGGTTGGGTCGTGCGGGTCAAACCGTCCCGACCCAAGATGACAAACCCTGGATCAGAAGCACGTTAGTGTTTGGAACCGGTTCGATTGGAATTAATTTTAAAACTTTAATTAGTAGTATCCGGAGAGGTGTGGTGTACTTAATTTTTGATAATTTGTATATATGTCTATATATATTATAGAGACATCTGACAATTTTTCGTTCGTCGCCTTACATAGTTACATCGCGTTGTTTGTATCCATCAGCTATCGAGTATTACTCTCTTCTTTCCCTGTCCTCCTACGATTCTAACTAAATTAATAGAGGGAAAGTGTGTAATACTACATATACATATCTGTTACCCATTATTTTTGCACTGTTTTCACCTGCTACATCGCCAATAATAACATGAAAGGGGGTGTTTGGGTGCTTTTTTTCCCTCCCTTTTTTACTTTTAAAATGAAAATTTTAGAAAGGAACCTCACTTAGACTTCAAATATATATATATATATATATCCTATTTTTCATGATGATATCCCATCCTTTATGAACCTTCTGTGAAATAAAAATAATTATCCGAAGATAATTTTTTCTTTTTAAGAAAGACTCGTACGACCTCTTGCGTCCTCTGCCTTCTTCTCTCCAAGTGCTCGCAAAGACATCCCCTTCCCTCGCCCTCCTTCTAGCGTGCTCCCTGCCGGCCTATCCTCCCCCTCTCCCTCCTCCTCCTCCTTCCTACATCTACGTTTGGTGACTCGCTGACTAGCCCAGCCCTCCCCCTCTCCCTCTCCCTTCTCCTCCTTCATGCGCACTGGCCGGCCCTCCCCTCTTCCTCCTCCTCTTGCGAAAACTGTCCACTGGCCGGCCCTCCCCTCTCCCTCCTCCCTCTCTTCCTTCGGTCCTTCCTATGTGACTGGGTGTTGGTGGCAAAGGTAGAGAGGGGGCAATGGCGCGACAAGGTGGGGAGAGGAGGAGGTGACTATATGGCAGGACGGATGGCGGCTTCGTTGGCTTCAAAACAGACATTGTCGAGCCTCACGCATGCAACCTCCTTCGTCCACCCCGTCCTCTGCTTCATCCTCCCCCCCCCTTCCTTTTGGTGACAATTGGCGAGTGCTACTTGCTACCCACTACGTCACCATCTCCAACACCTACCCCCTTGCCATCCCCCTCTTCTTCCTCCACGACCACAAGCATTGTCACAGTCATCCCTACCCACCATCCCAGCCACCACTGCTGACAACCTCATCGTCGTCGCTTCAACTACACTGACATCTCTCTCTCTCTCTCTCTCTCTCTCTCTCTCTCTCTCTCTCTCTCTCTCTCTCTCTCTCTCTCTCTCTCTCTCTCTCTCTCTCTCTCTCTCTCTCTCTCTCTCAGTGTGTACATGTGTGTTCTACAGTATCAGTCTACAACTACTCTACCTTGATGGAGTTGTCAGTGCGAGGTGGGGGTGATGGTCGACGTCTTCGTTCAGGTCGCAATAACTGTACAAAAAGATAGCCAAGAAGGTGAGGAACTCAATGCCACCGAAGGCCGGCCACGAAGTCCTTGAAGAAATATCTTTCCAATAGCAAGCTTGTCATGGAGAGGGTCAAGCATGGCATCTATGTCAGCCAGCACATCCAGTTCGACAACAAGATCAGACCGAGGCAAAAAGTACATTATTAAACAAATCTCCTCCGATTTCAAATACGGAGTAATATGGGATCGAGCAAAGATTACACCTCTAATATCTATCAAATAAATTTAAAAATTATGGTATATTTACCAAATAGATAATCACCCATTTTCATCAACTTCAAAAAATTGGGTTGAAAATGGACGTAACATAATTTTTTAAGTAGAAAGAATTTTTTTCTAGAAAAAGGCTCCCAAACACCTATAAACAATCAAATATATACATATTTTTGGATAGCTCCTTTCTCAAGCTATCTATCCTTATGATCAGACTGCTATAAAAAATAAAACAAGAAAGAAATTATATTTTTCTTGCAAAAAATGAGCCAATCAAACTTGCTCTATTAAGATAATTGTTTAAAAAACTGTAACTATTCTATCTTAGTTCCAATGGTACGGATAACCTACAAAAGAAGCTTCCAAAAAAAAATATCAAAAAACGCAGACACCACAGGTCCACAAAGTGCTGCCAACAAAAATTATTCTTTTTGTCCAAATGTTTCAAGTTTCTTATAATAAATGGTTAAACCACAAGTGATAGGTGAAGGCAAGTCATTGTAGGAGCAAATGAGTAATGCATAACGCTTGGGAATCTGGTAGGCTGACACGGGGGATAGTGGGCCGGATCCTTCCGCGTGTTTCCCATTGCTCTCTTTTGGTGAGGCGTTGGGTATTATTCTGTTGGAAAATGCTTAGTTCTAGTTCGACTTGGGCCGGCCTGACAAATTCGGCCCAGCCCATCGTGGTAGAAGGTGGTGAATGGTTTAAACATTATGGTTGACTTATGACCCATAAGATTAGGACTATTCACATCAATTTTATGTACTCATAAAATTTTAATATATCTTAAGTAATAACTTCGAAATATGAAAGACACACTTTATTTTCTATACTCTATGATTTTCATTTCTCATTTGTGACACATATGTTATCTTATCGGAAAGCATAACGACGAGAGTTCATTAAATTTAGTTTTAAGACTCTTAAGCTTTCTTTATTCCTTTCTGCACGTACGAGAAAAAATATGTAGAATCAAGATCTTTTCAACTTTTGAAACTTATGTTAATATCATTAAATGTTAATGCCACAAGGGGTATAATTTCAATGATGACTTATCATCTTCTATATTTATTTACATGTTAAATTAAAATATAACCTAATGATAGAAACTTAAAAAATGTAAAATATGTCTCGAATCTGGATGGGTCATATTAGTTTTATCGGGTTAGGTCGAGTTAGTTAGGTTGAGACTTGTTAACTGGGTTTGGCCGAGTTTTAGATCTTGACCGATCTAAGTAGGGTTTCAACTCAATTTTGAGATCGGGTTGCGGGTCAATCGATCGGACTGGCAGAGCCAACCCCAGGTTTTAAAATTGTGCCTCCATGCTCCAATCATTCGTGCAGGTGGGGGAGTATGTTGCATGCCAGAGAAGATGATGTTGTGACGTGCAACGTCACACAGCCCGATGAAGAAGATAGTGCACACTATGTGCAGTTGGGCGGTGGGAGAGTTGTGATGGCAGCGTGAAATCGGGTGAGTCACTCCCCGCTAAATTAAGGAGGTGTTAGTGATATGATGTGTACTTTGACAGTGGGATGGCGGAGTCTAATTGTGAGGATAGTGACTATGGCTTTCCCTAATTAGGTGCGTTTGATAACCTCTTATATGCCGCCCTAAGCCTACTTATTCGTCGAGACACACTCTACCTACCTTTGATAAGCGTTGACCCTAGTCATGTTTCACATAAGAATTTTGATGGTTTTGGTTGAGTAAGCCATTCAACTAGGAGGAGTTGAATGGCTTATTTATCACTTCAAGTAGGGTTGCACTATTCGTCCTTGTCTTAACCGTTTAGCAAAGTCACCCTTAATATATATATGTTGCGTAACCTTTAGCCCAGATATACCATTCGAAGAGAGAGAGAGTCATAGGCACGATTTTTTAAGATAAATCTCACTAACCCACTATGAATATGTCATTAGAGGATGAAGACTTGAATTACTTACACATGATTTATCTACCCTACCCTTGTTTGACCTCCCAAAGTTAGGTTTTGGACTGTAGGCCAAATAAGACACCCTAACCAAGATGTGAATCAAACTCACCCTATATATAGGATTTTACTAGGAAAAAAAACTTGGGCAATGTCCTTAGGTCAAAAATCAAGATGTGAATCAAACTAACTTCTTTCTTAAAAAAAATAAAAATCAAAAGAAGAGAAAGAAAGAAATAATTATTTCTCTTCTCTTCATTTTTGAGTAATTACTTTCTACTCTCCCTTAATACTATATATAGATGTGATGTGACTTGTAGGTGGAGAGGGAGCCACCGATAGTGGGTTTGGTAACTTAACTATAGTTAAAAGTTGGTTAACTATGAGTTAATGTCAGGGCAGGGAAAACACTTACACCATGAGAATTGGTTAAGGGATCGGGTTTTGGAAATCTTTTTATTTCTTGGGAAACTTTTTTCCTTTGCAGAATAAAAAATTTATAAAAAAATATTTTTTAAGATCAGAAGCTATTAGAAAAACTTGAATTTTATGTGGGTTTAGCATCAAATCTCGACGGTTGTTAAGAGAGAGAGAGAGAGAGAGAGAAATATTCAGAGTTAAGTGATTTTTTCTCAAAAATGTCCTATTCGGTCTAGAGATAGGAATTTTTTTAGATTATTTTCCTATCCATAAAATAAAAAGTTTTTTTAAATCATTTATCTTCTCAAATGATTAGCTCCTTTATTTTCTTAGGAAGTAAACTTCTCTATATTATTTTTTAAATAGTAATGCTTCCTGGTAAAAAAGTTCATGTGTATCTTGAGCAGGGTTTGTCGTCCCGGTGCGGGTCGTCCTGACCCGCACCACCCGGACCGACCCAGGCACTGAGTGGGACGGCCGGGCCGTGGGTCGCTACCGGGTCACATTATATATTATATATATTACTTTAAATTCAAAGCTTTTAATAGGTAAGTTGGTTAATTATTTTCACTCGTTCAAAGGCGGTTTGAGTTCGAATTCCGTCATTCACATGTGTTTTTTGAATTTTTTTAAAATATTTATAATTAAAAAAATTAAAATGTGAAGTCCCTGGCAAGATTCAAACAAGAGACCTGTTAAAGAAGCACACACAAGTGACTTAGCCAACTGCGCTACAAAATTTATTATACTATTATATTATATATATAAATATATATATATATATATGTATATCTTACGAGATAGAGCGGGAGGGAGCGAGACGGGACCGTCCCGTCCCGTCTCGATAGAAAGTCGGGACGACTGAGACAGACAGGGCGGCAAACCTTGATCTTCAGTGAATTCCGAGGTTGATATTTTTCTCTTATTTGAGCCATTGTAAAATTCTTGTCTTAAATATGCATTATTATAAATGGTAATCTCACGTGAGTGAGTTATCATCGTTCACACTTGACGTAACCTAGGGGCACTACAGCTCAAATTAAAAGAATTGAGATTTTTTCCAATAAATATGATAAAGTTTGAGATATAATAATTATTTCTCGTGATTTCAAATATATAGGGATAATTTTTCCAATATTAATCAAAGTTAAATAAGATACTTTTTTTTGGAAGCAAGATAGATCATTCATTTCGTACTAAAAACATAATACATGGAGAACATAGATACCAAACCGAACAGGAACAGCCATCTCTGGCCCTTAACGACAACAACCCTTCGAGCAACATGAGATAAAAGCAAGAAACCAGCAAATGCTCCCAAGAGGGCAGGGAACTCCTGGAGACTACGATGGGGCATATGTCGATACTGAAGGTGACTGATTTCATCCTCGAGGAGCGCAAGGCTACCGGACCGCTTAACTGAATAACGGTGTGGATAAGACGCTGGTGAGGACACCCGAGCAAGAATACGGCTCGACTCAGAGAGTCGTCGGTACCGGACACACAGCACGACTCGGTCGACACCGACCTCTTTGTGGCTGGGGAACAGTCTGGAGTCTCCCCCGGAACTTTGACACTTTAGTACATATTTTTGTACGTATTTATATTTTGTACGTATTTGGGTCGTATTTATATTTTGTATGTATTTGGGTCGTATTTGAATTTTATACGTATTTGGCATTTTGTACATACTTGGTCATATTTTGTATTATGTACATCTTAGGTGTGTCTTTGGCATGTATTTGGGTTTGCATCATTTTGGGATTTCAAATTTCAAATGGGTTCGAATTCAAACTCCAAGGAGGGAGAATGGAGCCCATAGAATTTAAAGTTCAAATGAGTCAAACACAAACTCCAAGGAGCAATGATGGAGCCCATAGAATTTAAATTTCACATGGGTTCAAATCCAAACTTCAAGGAGCAATGATGGAGCCCATAGAATTTAAATTTCAAATGAGTCAAACACAAACTCCAATGAGCAATGATGGAGCCCATAGAATTTAAATTTCAAATGGATTCAAATTCAAACTCTAAGGAGGGAAGGTGGAGCCCAAACTCTATATATTATCATGTATTCCCCCTCTCGAGGGATTTGATGAATGAATGAATGAAAATTGAGTTTTGGCCAAGAGCATTTCCTTCTTCTTCCTCCCCTCCCCTTTAGGGTGTGACACCCTCTATCTCTCCTCTCCCTCTTCCTCTTCCCTTGGGAGCGCCTCCTAAAGTCTATTACAGGTTTCTTGCTGCTCACTCTACTGGGAGGCGACTTCCCCAACCTCTCCTCACGCCCGGAGTTCTTGGATCAAAGGTGGCTACAAGTTCGAGGGAGATAGCCCTTGCTGCCCTTCGCACCAATCTTGGTTGTCTGCCTGCCGAATTGGGCCGCAAAGAACAAGTTGGAACACTTCCTTCCCGTCCTCATATCCCCTCAGTTTCTTCTTGACTTTTCTTCCTCTTCCTATTCCCAAGACACTCCCGAAAACCCCATGCCAAAATTCGTCCATTTGAGAAAATTTCATTTGTAAGCCTTTTACCTGTGCTGGCTGCCCCTGTGCAGACTGGCAGGAAACCAGAACCCGGAAGATCAGCCTGGAACGCCCTCTTCCCAACCCCTTACCACTTAGACCTCTTCATAACTTCTATTCCCCTACATGTCCCCCATCTCTACTGAAAATCGCACCTCAAAACTCTCTGTGTCCCGAAACTTCCCGTCAGAACCCTTTTGACTGCGCAAACTGTCCCTGTGCAGCCCCGGCGGGACAGTGTTTAAACCCCTCCAAAGAGACGAGCCTCAAATCACCTCAAAGTGACCTGGGATTTTTAGAGTTGCTAATTCACATCCTAAACCCCTCTCCAGAATTTTCTTTCCACTTCTAGAGGTCTTTTCCCTTACCTACCACGTCCACCCTCCGCCCCTCAGTTATGAATACACTGAATTGCAGAACTGAGCCCAGTCTGTCATCCCCTCCCACGCCCAAAACCTCCACTGAACACCACCCTGCCACTGCTACCCAATCATTCTACATCTATCAGCTATCCAACAGAGAAAATCTCGCCCCATTTGCCTCTAGGAAGCCCCGGTTCCAGCCCCATCTTTGATCCCCTGTCCAGCTGCCAGCAAAAAGGCCAGATCGCGCAGGGTCTGCTTCAAAATTCGCCAAGACTACCACAGTGCTCCGTTGCCGTCGCCACTCAAACTGCATCCCTCGGACATCCCCGACAGCTTCCACGCCAAGTTTCGTGACCAGTGGATGTGTAGAAGGTGGCGTACTGGGCTCGTCTTCTTGCTGCTTCCCAGCGCGCGCGCAGACCGGCCTGCAGTCTACCCACCTCCCGAGGCTGCTCCAGAGGTCCCAGCCGGCGCCGATGACTTCCTCTTCATCCAGAAGACCCAGCCGTCCACAAAAGCATGCTACCAGGGACATGGGCACCTTCCTCGACCCCCGTGGCGCGCCATCCTAGTGGTGGTTCCAGCCCGTACCCGTTCGCTTATGTGGAGTTGTCGCACGTCGTCCACTCGCGGCCCGTCACCCCACATTGCATGACCCCCGAATTTCGCTTGTAGCCTTTTACCTCCCTGCGATGAGTGGGCATTTGTTTGGGTTGTACTCCTTTTAGTGCTTGTACCGGGTAGTTGTGTGACTTGGCCGAGCTTCTTCCTCACGCCCTGAGCGTGGAGGTACGCGTCTACTCCTCCCTTGCGTTACTTGCTCATTTAGTATAGCTCTTGAAGCCGCTGCTTGTGAGATCATAGGCGCCTAGCTTTTACGCTTGATATACCACTGCCACGGTGAGAGAGTGTGACCATCCCGTGACCCATCCAAGTCACGAGTGTGGAGTTGACCACCCTAGACTCGCCGGTTTCTCAACCGTGCGGATCAACGCGCTTCCCTCTCTTGGGACGCCTGCGAGCTATAGTTTCTTGTTGATTGGCGTAATTTCCTTCTTGAAAACCTTAGGTGTCGAGCGAACGTCATTTGCGCTATTGTCGTTGTTGGTCGTAGTTGTCATTTAGGCCCGTCGTTGCATAGAGTCTTAGTTTGCATATCATCCTGCATCAATTTTGGTATCAGAGCGATAGGTTGTCTAGGGTGCATTTGAGTATGCGTTCTACCCCCTTTTGTCCCTTAGAGTCTTGCATTAATTTTCGTCAAAAAAAAGAAAAAAATTCCCTTGCATTTAGTTCCATTACATGCCCACTCGGCGTGGTACCGATTACCAACACCCGGTCCCGATGGCTGACCCTAGGAATGCTGCCCCTAGTGACTTCTCCCTTCACGATATGATGCAGGCTCTCATGAATCGGATAGATCAGTCCGATAAGAGCTTTAAAGATCATGCTGCTTTCATGGAGGGGCGGATGAAGGCCATGGAGGACCGGATGGAGGCTTCCGACCAGACCATTCAAGGTCTGGTTGGACGGCCCAACCAGGATAGAGCTCCGCGTGAGGATGTCCCCGGGCAGGCCCAAGGCCCAATTGACCCTGCTCTTCGGCCCGCACACCCTAGGGCCGATGATCGGAGACCGTGTGTTCAGGAGTTTGATGATTTTGGGTCCGATAATGAGGTTGAGGGTTATGGCTGTGCTCGGCGTGGCTATAGGCCCCATAGGGACGATGAGGATGATCATCTCCTTAGGTCCGTGCGCGCATATCCTCCCACCTTTGATGGGTCCTTGGACCCTAAGGTCTATGTTGATTGGGAAGCGGGTATGGACCGCTACTTTGAGTGGTATGAGATGACGGACCACCGGAGAGTCCGATTTGCCAAAATGAAGTTGCTAGGGAAGGCACAGACCTATTGGAGGAACGTGGAGAGCCTGTTGATGCAGCGACATCAACCCCAGGTTGAGACATGGGATGATATGAAAGTAAAGCTCAGGCAAAAATAACTTCCTATCACATACCGTCAGAGGCTTATTGATAGGTGGCAAGGTCTCAGCCAAGGGGATCAGACTGTGACAGACTACATTCCTGATTTTGATGAGTACTACTTGCGATGTGGGGTCACGGAGGAGAGTGCCATGACTATCTCTCGATTCTGTCGGGGTCTACGGCCGCATGACCAGTATGAGTTGGTCTGCGGCCGCATTACCAGTATGAGTTATTTCGCCGCCATGCGACGACCCTAGAGGAGGCATATCAGGTCGCTCTCAAGCTAGAGCAGTTTGAGTTTGAGTTTACCCCAGTCCAACGCCCAGGGCCCACATATCAACATGGGTCGGATCCTCATGTTCCGTCTGGACCTTATCCTCGGGGACCCGTGGCACGCCCACAAGAACCCACTCGCCAGGACTTCCCTGGCCCTAGGCCCCGCCCTCCCCCTCAGAGGGATTATCCCCCTCGACCCCAGGCTCCAGCCCCTACCGCTCGGCCCCAGTAGCCCACCATTCCTACCCGACCCCAGCTTCCACCTCCCCGGTCCGTCGTGATGACAAGGGAAAGGGGCCGATGACTAGTGGAGCTCCTCAGGGCACTGGGTCCCGTCATGAGTGTTATAGGTGCGGAGGGGTTGGTCATTATGATGTTAGTTGTCCTACCCGATCTTCTTTGGTCATCGGGGATTCTTCGACCAATGAGCTCGCACATGGTATCGTATCCGTCAGTTTTGAGGCTGACCAGGAGCTCGCAAAGGAATTCTTCGATGAGCTGCTTGAGGGCGAGCAACTAGATGTCCAGGGCACGCAGTGCCAGGATGACGTTCAGCTGGGAGTTGTCAGGTGTATCTTGACCCAGCCATTGGTAAGTGATGACTGGCATCGCACCACCATTTTTCATACCTTTTGTAAGCTGGGTGGGAAAGTCTGTAAGGTGATCATAGACAGTGTGAGCTGTATTAACGCTATCTCCACGGGTACTGTGACATGCTTAGGGTTGACCCCCGTGGACCACCCTTCCCCTTATCGCGTGTCATGGGTAGATTCCACCTCTATTCAAGTAAGGCTGCAATGTCTAGTGCCATTGCAGTTCCATGCCTACCAGGACGGGATCTGGTGTGATGTATTGCCTATGGAGGTAGGCAGTATCATCCTGGGAAGGCCCTGGTTATTTGATCGGGATGCTACCCTCCATGGCAGGTCAAACACATGCACATTCGACCATAATGGCCAACGGATTACCCTTCACCCGTCCCAACCGAGGAGTCCATCAATCCGGGGTCCCACTGGGCCTAGTACCCTGACTCCTGCTATTCCAGGGCTCAATACCCCATCGCCGGCTCAGGCTACGACCTTGCCTCCGGATGTCCCTGCCCCGAGTGTTCCTCCAACTAGGAGGTTGATGCTAGTCAGCTCCCGGGAGTTGGAGCGTGACTTTGTTAGAGGGGACCCAATTTTTGCCATCGTAATCCGAGAGGTGGTTAGAGAGTTGGAGAGTGACCTCCCATCTGATGTTGCTGATGTCCTTTGGGAGTTTGCTGATGTATTTTCCGATGATTTACCCAAGGGCCTTCCACCCATGCGGGACATTCAACATGTTATTGACCTGATTCCGGGGTCCTCATTACCCAACTTGTCACATTATAGGATGAGCCCCACTGATCACGCTGAGTTTCAGCGTCAGGTTGAGGAGTTGATGACGAGGGGATCTCTCCGTGAGAGCATGAGTCCATGTGTCGTCCCTGCATTGCTTGCTTCTAAGAAGGATGGTACTTGGAGGATGTGTGTCGACAACCGTGCAATCAATAAAATCACGGTGAAGTATAGATTTCCCATTCCCCGCTTAGATGATATGCTTGATATGATGGTGGGAGCCACTGTGTTTTCTAAGATTGATCTGAAGAGTGGCTATTCCCAGGTGAGGATTAGGCCTGGTGATGAGTGGAAGACGGCCTTTAAGACCAAAGATGGTCTTTATGAGTGGATGGTCATGCCCTTTGGGCTGACCAATGCACCCAGCAGTTTTATGCGGCTGATGACCCAGGTCCTTCGACCTTTGATTGGGGTCTTTGTAGTGGTCTATTTTGATGATATCCTTATCTATAGCTGTAACGACCCGAGAATCCGATTACCGGGAAGGCCCGATAACCCGAGACTCGCACCGCCACCCACGAGCCCGAAGACTCGGAAGGGTTAAAAGGATGGTGTGGAGACTACACAAGCATCACAAATAATTGCAGAAATTAAACAGTTATAATATTAAGCAGGAAATAAATTAACATTTTACATGGTCCACAATCAAATAACAACAACAGTAACAGTAGTCCACGACTAGTACAGTGACAAGAAAGAAAAGTACAGCTACACGGGACATACCCCGGCTCTGACCTCTGGCACTACCTCTGGGCACCCGCACCACGTTGCACTCCTGACGCGCTCCCCGAAGGTGGCGCCTCACCTGAAACACGGTGAAAACACGCAGGGAATGAGTCTCGGAACAAGACTCAGTAGGGATCACTCGAACCCTACCTCGTAAAAAGAGAAACCACTACACTAGCGGTAGGAAAGTACCTCGGAAAGGAAAGTCTTGTACTCTACAGAACCAGGCCCTAGGGCGTGCCACGGTACGAGATCGAAACTCAACGGTCGAACCGCAAAACCCGAAGGTCGGAAACACACGACTGACAGTCTGTCACTCCGTACTCGACAGGAGTACCACCCACTAGAAGCACAGCCGGTAGCGTCCCCTGACGTCTTACACCGCGCCGCAGGTGAACCGCCTGACGTGGTAGGTCCTACCCGAGGCACAGACACCGCACAAGTAACCACAAACAAGTAACTAGCTAGGGTCACGCCTGTCGACGTGGGTCCAACCGCCCCCAACCACGTGTGCACACACAGACCTTGCGTCACTAGGTCTGGTTCTCTGACCGATTTTCCCCCGTAGCCGGACTCTGGCTACCGACGAGGGGCCTACGGTAACCGGTCCACATCGTCTCAAAGGTGAATGCCCGTACACCACTCCCAGGTGAGACCAGCACCTCGTACTGGTGGGCTACGACTAGTGGAGGGTCACTGAAGGAGTAGACTCTCAAGACCACAGAAAACAACGTCCGAACCTGACGAAGTACGGGGGCCGTCCCACGTACCATCACCATCGCACAGTGACCACGGTCGGATAAGAAACGGACGCACCGCCCACAGCCAAACGCATGACCAAGGCAAACGGAACCTCCGGACACCCAAAGACACGGTCCCGGAACTCCACGGGGTGTCCAGGACACACACACGGCCCAAGAGGAACACCCGACGACAGGACAGATCGCGCTAGGGACCCCTAGCGCGACAAGGAAGAACGCGCTAGGACCCCCTAGCGCGACAGGGAAGATCGCGCTAGGGCCTCCTAGCGCGACAAGGCAGGTCGCGCTAGGGACCCCTAGCGCGACAAGGCAGATCGCGCTAGGGACCCCTAGCGCGACCAGAACCGCCTACTGTTCATCTTCTCCGATGAACGCGCCTCATCGGGGCAGCGCGACCATCAAGAATGCGCTACTGGAGTATAGCGTATTCTCAGTCCGCGCCCGAAAACGGCGGAAACGCCTAAAAACTCCAACCACGCCCCCATACCTCCAAAAAAGAGAGGGAAATCAAGGGGAATGACCCCTAGCATGCTTCTAAGCCACCAAAACATGAAATAGCGGGCTAAAACCATAGATCGGGCGAGCTCTCCCCAAATCATGGAAAATCCCAAACCCGCTCAAACAAGCCTCTCTCGGCCTCCCCGTGGCCTACAAATCACGGAAACGAACGGCAAGATGCTAAGGAACGTCACCCTACCTCAATGGAGCGAATGCTCCGCCGGATCGTCCACAAACCACGAAGAACGCTTTTAGAAACCTCGCCTCCCCACGCTTCCCACGCTTGCCGCACGCCCACGAGCTCGCCTCGCCGCCACCCACGCGTCCGCGCCGTCGCCCTGCCGCCGTCAACAGCCGGGGAGGGGCTCACCGCATCCGAATGGGAGAGAGAGGGAGAGAGGAGGGCGGCCACGGTTGGGGAAGGAAGGAGGAAGAAGAAGAAGAAAGAGAAAGAGGAAAAGAAATAGGAATATATAGAAAATCCGATTTTTCGGAAAAATACCGAAAAATAGAAAAATACATTTCTGGAATTCTCGGAACGCACCGATCGCAACGGTACCACTCGTGCCCGGGTGAACCGCCCGGTTCGCCCGCAGCGAGCTTCCGAAGAAAGAGCCGAAACACACCGGGAATCGGAAAACACACGCGGAAAAGCCGCGGAACGTCTCCGGGCCTCCGAAATGACTACGGATCGCGCCGATCCGAACACGAAAGATGTCCGAAACGAAATTTCGGACACAACAGAGCCAGACGCTCCGAAAACTAGATCCAGGACCCACGAAGAAGGATCCGAAAGGTCTGGGATATTACAATAGCCGTACTCAGGAGGCCCACTTAGACCATCTAAGGTAGGTCTGTCTTATTCTGAGGAGAGAGAGCCTTTATGCCAACCCTAAGAAATGCACTTTCATGACTATTCAGGTCACATTCTTGGGGTTCATTGTGTCTAGTGAGGGAGTCTCCGTTGACCCGACGAAGGTCAGGGCCATAGTGGAGTGGCCCGAGCCTCGTACTCTTCATGATATCCGCAACTTTCACGGACTGGCGACCTTCTATCGTCACTTTATTCGAGGCTTCAGCTCTATCACGGCCCCTATTACCGATTGCATCCGAAAGGGGACGTTTGAGTGGACGAAGGCCGCCTCGGCCGCATTTGGGCTCCTCAAGGAGCGCATGACCCAAGCACCTATTCTTAGACTTCCTGATTTCACGAAGGTGTTTGAGGTCTCTTGCGATGCCTCCGGGGTTGGTATTGACGGTGTTCTGAGTCAGGAGACCCACCCCATTGCATACTTCAGTGAGAAATTAAGCGATGCTAAACTGTGTTATTCCACATATGATAAGGAGTTTTACGCAGTTGTGCATGCCCTTCGTGATGCGGGACAAAAGTGGGGGGTCTTCTTCTTTCTGCCCATAGTCGCACTATAGCCTCCTAGCGCCTTCTTGAAGAACGCACTATATCGTCCTAGCGTGTTCACAGACGTTGGCAGACTGGCGAACCTTGACGTTGGGGCGCCCGTGGATGACTTCGGGGGAATGAATCACAGGGGATAAACACATTGGAAGGTGGGTAATACACAAGGGATCCTAAACAGACACATGAGGGACCCTAAACATGGATTAAACTAACCAAATACTAGCTAGGATAACTTGGTGAAGGTGGCTACGGGGGTGGGTGACGGGGGGTAAAGATGATGTGATGGAGCGAGCTAGGGCCGTGATGGGGCTTGACTGGGGCCTCTCGCCCGGACCCATCGCAGGACCGGTGCAACCGAGCTCCATCTTGGCCTTGGCAGCGTCCTTTGGGGCGGTGGAGGAAGGTGAACGGCGGTGGAGGAAGAACGGAGCTCCGAATGGAGCCTCACACTCGACCCTGTCTCAGGGCCGGTACATCCGGGGCTTCGATCGTCCTCCATTGAAGGGGAAAAGAGAGAGGATCAGGAGAAGAGAATTGGGCATCGCACCCGGAGAAGGGAGGAGGAAGGGGGTTTCCAAAGATTGGGGGAGATAGCCATGCTATACTCATAAACTCTTTCATAGATTCATTGCATCCTTATCTAATCAAACGAGATGGGATACATATATAGGGGAAAGGGAAGACAAAACGACGCTAAAACATCGATTACAACCATGGAAAACAGTGCACATTGAAGACTTTTGGGAGTTTCGGCGCTGGGAGGTTGGACCGTCTGCAACTGCGTTCTGTTTGAGATCGCGCTAGGCAAACCTAGTGCCTTCTTCCAGATCGCGCTACCCATAGGTTGCGCGTTCATCTTCGGCTCGGCAGCTTCCACAATCCGCTTCGGCCAGGCAGCTTGTTTGATTCCCATCACTTCGGCATTGGAGACATTACTTGTTGCACCAGGAGTTTGTCCTATTTTCTGATAATGAGACACTCAAGTATCTCCATGCCCATAAGAAGCTCAATTCTCGTCACAGTCGCTGGGTGGAGTTCCTTCAAGATTATACCTTTGTGCTGAAGCACAAGGCCGGTGCGGAGAACCGGGTGGCCGACGCTCTGAGCCGTCGCGCTTATCTTTTGACCACCATGAGTGTAGAGGTGGTAGGGATGGATAGGATGAAGGAGGCATATGCCGATTGTCCGGACTTCGGTCCGATTTATACCACCCTTCAGTCGGGGCCGTCCCAAGAGCACATTGATTATATGTTGCAGGATAGTTATCTCTTTCGGGAGAGTCGCTTGTGTGTTCCACGGACTTCAGTTCGTGACTTCCTCACTTGGGAGATGCATGCGGGAGGTCTAGCCGGCCACTTCGGTCGGAATAAGACCATCGAGGAAGTCGAGCATCGTTTTTTTTGGCCTAGTTTGAAGCGTGACGTTGCTCGCATTGTGGCCCAGTGTCGTACCTGCACTGTGGCCAAGATGAGGAAGCAGGTTTCAGGTCCTTATACTCCTCTTCCTGTGCCTGATAGGCCGTGGCAAGATATCAGCATGGATTTTAGTTTGGGGTTGCCACGGACCGCCCGCAAGCATGATTCAATTTTTGTGGTGGTTGATAGATTTTCGAAGATGGCCCTCTTCATTCCTTGTTCAAAGACTTCAGATGCCTCTAGGGTTGCTCGATTGTTCTTCTCTAGTGTAGTGAGCCGATTTGGGCTTCCTAAGTCCATTGTGTCTGATCAAGATGTCCGATTCACTGGATACTTTTGGAAGACCCTTCGGCATTTGATGAGCACTCAGCTCAAATTCTCCACAGCCTACCATCCCCAGACTGACGGGCAGACTGAGGTAGTCAATAGAAGTTTGGGGAACCTCTTGAGATGTTTGGTTAGGGAACGTGAGAGGGATTGGGATTCGGTTTTGCCACTTGCCGAGTTTGCATATAATGACTCAATCAATAGGTCCACAGGAATGAGTCCTTTTGAGGTTGTTATATAATATAGACCTAGGAAGCCAGTGGATCTAGTTCCATTACCCATGCATGCTAGAGTGTCGTAGTCTGAAGAGTCGTTTGCCGAGCATGTTAGGGGTTTGCTTGATGGTATTCGTCACCATATAGAGACCAGCAATGCGCGATATAAAGAGTTGGATGACACTCATAGACACCCCCGCGAGTTCCAGGAGGGAGATTATGTCATGATCCGGGTCAGACTAGAACGGTTTTCTTTTGGAGCCGTGGAGAAACTACAGGCTCGTGGTGCTGGCCCCTTTAGAGTTTTAAAGCGAGTTGGATCCAATGCATATGTTGTAGACTTACCGGACGACTATGGTATCAGTTCCACATTCAATGTCTCGGACTTAGTCGCATATAGGGACCCGACAGTGATCCCTAGTGAGTTGTTCGGGCCTTCTCCACCCTTTGTGAGCGAACCCTCCCCTGAGAGTCCACTTCCAACCATGTCATCTCTGCAGCGTGAGCGGATAGAGTTTATACTGTATGAGCAGGTGACCACCACTAGGAGTGGCGCGTATCACCGCTACTTGGTGCGTTGGAGGGGATGGCCCGCGTCTGATGATGCATGGATCTCCTGGGCAGAGCTGGAGAGGTTAGATCCATACTTGCTAGAGTGGTACCAGAGCGACGGAGACCCTTACTCGACAGGGTCGAGTTCTTCCCACCCGGGGAGAATTGGTGAGGACACCCAAGCAAGAATACGGCTCGCCTCAGAGAGCCGTCGGTACCGGACATACAGCACGACTCGGTCGACACCGACCTCTTTTTGGCTGGGGGACAGTCTGGAGTCTCCCCCGGAGCTTTGACACTTTAGTACGTATTTTTGTACGTATTTGTATTTTGTACGTATTTGGGTCATATTTGTATTTTGTATGTATTTGGGTCATATTTGAATTTTATACGTATTTGGTATTTTGTACATACTTGGTCATATTTTGTATTATGTACGTCTTAGGTGTGTCTTTGGCATGTATTTGGGTTTGCATCATTTTGGGATTTCAAATTTCAAATGGGTTCGAATTCAAACTCCAAGGAGGGAGAATGGAGCCCATAGAATTTAAAGTTCAAATGAGTCAAACACAAACTCCAAGGAGCAATGATGGAGCCCATAGAATTTAAATTTCACATGGGTTCAAATCCAAACTTCAAGGAGCAATGATGGAGCCCATAGAATTTAAATTTCAAATGAGTCAAACACAAACTCCAATGAGCAATGATGGAGCCCATAGAATTTAAATTTCAAATGGATTCAAATTCAAACTCTAAGGAGGGAAGGTGGAGCCCAAACTCTATATATTATCATGTATTCCCCCTCTCGAGGGATTTGATGAATGAATGAATGAAAATTGAGTTTTGGCCAAGAGCATTTCCTTCTTCTTCCTCCCCTCCCCTTTAGGGTGTGACACCCTCTATCTCTCCTCTCCCTCTTCCTCTTCCCTTGGGAGCGACTCCTAAAGTCTATTACAGGTTTCTTGCTGCTCACTCTACTGGGAGGCGACTTCCCCAACCTCTCCTCACGCCCGGAGTTCTTGGATCAAAGGTGGCTACAAGTTTGAGGGAGATAGCCCTTACTGCCCTACGCACCAATCTTGGTTGTCTGCCTGCCGAATTGGGCCGCAAAGAACAAGTTGGAACACTTCCTTCCCGTCCTCATATCCCCTCAGTTTCTTCTTGACTTTTCTTCCTCTTCCTATTCCCAAGACACTCCCGAAAACCCCATGCCAAAATTCGTCCATTTGCGAAAATTCCACTTGTAAGCCTTTTACCTGCGCTGGCTGCCCCTGTGCAAACTGGCAGGAAACCAGAACCAAGAAGATCAGCCTGTAACGCCCTCTTCCCAACCCCTTACTACTTAGACCTCTTCATAACTTCTATTTCCCTACATGTCCCCCATCTCTCCTGAAAATATCACCTCAAAACTCTCTGTGTCCTGAAACTTTCCTTCAGAGCCCTTTTGACTGCACAAACTGTCCCTGTGCAGCCCCGGTGGGACAGTGTTTAAACCCCTCCAAAGAGACGACCCTCAAATCACCTCAAAGTGACCTGGAATTTTGAGAGTTGCTAATTTACATCCTAAACCCCTCTCCAGCATTTTCTTTCCACTTCTAGAGGTCTTTTCCATTACCTACCACGTCCACCCTCCGCCCCTCAGTTCTGACTGCACTGAATTACAGAACTGAGCCCAGTCTGTCGTCCCATCCCACGCCCAAAACCTACACTGCACACCACCCCGCCACTGCTACCCAATCATTCTACATCTATTAGCTATCCACCAGAGAAAATCTCGCCCCATTTGCCTCTAGGAAGCCCTGGTTCCAGCCCCATCTTTGGTCCCCTATCCAACTGCCATCAAATAGGCCAGATCGCGCAGGGTCTGCTTCAAAATTCGCCAAGACTACCACAGTGCTCCGTTGCCGTCGCCACTCGAACTGCGTCCCTCGGACATCCCCGGTAGCATCCACGCCAAGTTTCGTGACCAGTGGACGTGCATAAGGTGGCGTACCGAGCTCGTCTTCCTGCTGCTTCCCAGCGCACGCGCAGACCGGCCTGCAGTCTGCCCACCTCCCGAGGCTGCTCCAGAGGTCCCAGCCGGCGCCGATGACTTCCTCTTCATCCAGGAGACCCAGCCGTCCACGACAGCATGTTACCAGGGACATGGTGTAGTGACCCGGATTCCGGATACCAGATGTACCCGGTAGAACTATCGAATACACGTGATACCACTTGGAACCCGCGAGGCCTCCCAAGAGCGAGAAAGTTCCGAAGGGAAAAAGGCATGTGTAGAGTACATTGAAGCCACAAAGATATAACAGAAGCAATTAAATTTCATTAGATCGGTTTGCTAAAGTAGTAGAAATAAAATTAATTTTTAATTAACAGTTCAATTTTAACAATTATACACCACCAGAGTCAGTCCAAAGCTAAAGACAACAAGTCTAGCACTGTACAGTCGACAGAAAGGAAAGACGTACCGAGAAGTCGGGGGAGACCCGACGCAGGTACCAGCTGGCAGCAACGGCACGCAACGAGCACGCGCACCAGGAATCACGCGGAAGCAAATGAACAACGCCACCCCACCTGAAAAGCAGGGGTGAGCCACGTGTCACTGCCTCAGTAGGGGTCACGCGGATCCCCACTGAAAAATACGCAGTAACACGGAACAACAACAACAAAATAGCAGGTGTAGTAAAGCAGGAAAACTACACTACAAAGATGTAAAACTACGCTACAAGCAGTAGTAAACAGACGGGAAGTAGGAGTAGGGAACAAGCAAGGAAGGGGAAGAACCCGCGCCAGACAAGCGGCAGCCGAACTAACCTCGGCACCCCAAACTACTCCAAGCAGCGACAGAAGGGCGACTCTGATCTAACAAAGTCAGAAGTTACCGATCTGCCGACCCAACACCAGGTCTAAGACGAAGACCTGCAAGAACAGACAAAAGGTCTAGAAAAGACCCACACAGACGACTGACAGACTCGACAACACGCATGATCAGAACATCGTGCACACTGCCCCACGCACGACCAGAACATCGTGCATGTGACAGAACACTGACCTCGGGTGCAGCCACGGAAAGCCCAACCTGGAAGGGTCACGACGCGCAAGAAACGCGAAGAGTAGTGGAGAGTCACACGTCACAGACGGACACACCTCCCCACCAGAGCAACGGCCAGCTGCGTCCACAGACGTCTTATGCTGCGCCACAGGTGTCTCGCCTACAATACCGCCGAAGCCACGGTAGAGTCGCAGACACCCCCATAGAACCAAACAACATCAAGTAACCAGTCAGGGTCACGCCCGTCGACGCATGTCCTCAGCCCCTGACCACGTGTGCACACACTGGCTCTAGCCTAAGCCAGGTACTCCAGCTAGTTTTCTCCCTTGGTAGGACGCTACCGTTGGCTGGGAGCCCACGGAACTAGCTTACAAACCGTGTCTCGGGAACACCCCTCCGCCACCACCAGGCAGATCGGCACTCAAATGTCTAGGGCTAAAACAATCGGAGGCGTACAAAACACAAAACTCCGAAACATAGGTGCTAGAGTACTGACAGGCAGACACGTTGTCACACGTACTACGAAGCACCACCGGCAGTACGGCAACTACCAACAGACTCAGGACTAGGCAACCAGACCTACCACGTAACGATCCCGAGTCGAACAACTCAAGGGCAAGATCGTCACAGACAGCGGGACAAGCCGCCAATCGGTCCCACGAGGAACAACGCTCTCCAGAAAATGACTCACGGAGACCTGAGGGGACACCGGAGACCCTCAGCACACCTGGACACACGGACCGAGGTAAGGCAACACCTTGAGGCATCCAGAATCAGTGTCTCGGACTCGACAGAGCCGCCAAGACACCCACACACAAGGTTGCCTGTCAACCCCTGGGTCACCCCGGGTTGACCGTAACCCAACCAAAACACATGCAAAGGTAGGATAGAGAATCCCACCACAAGCAAGAAGACTCCTGGCCACCTTACAACGTAGTCTTAACCCTCATAGGATGTCAAGAGACATCCACGGGACAACGGGCGGACCACAAGGACAAGCCAAGACAGGTAGAAACCAAAACAACGGAAATCGGAGTAGAAGGATTGTAACGCACCACCCCTAGACCGTTACATGAACGTGACGGTCCGACGCTGGCCGTTACATTCCAACCGTGACGGTCCTAAGCAGATGCGTCACAGACACGTGACGGTCACAGGGGGAGCCGTCACACACACCGCCCTAACCAACCTCAAAAACGCACAAGGCACGTAACGGCCTACACCAGACCCGTTACACAGCTCTGACGCGCCCGGCCTAGGCCGTCAGGGCCAACAAACCTCAACTCAAAACGACACCTGAACCACGTAACGCGCTAGACCAGGCGCATTACACAGCCTAACGCCGCAAGGCAGACGCGTCAGGGCCAACAGGCTCAAGTCAGAAAACAACTGGCCAACATGCATGTAACGGTCCATCTCGGATGCGTTATAAACACCTAACGCGTGGGGGCGTGGCAGTTAGAGCCAACGGCACAACCACCCAACTCAGCCAGAACAGCATGTAACGGCCTGGGGCAGGCGCGTTACGACGCTGTGAAGCACGGGGACACCACCGTTACACAAACCGACTCACGGTTAAACACAAAGTCAAACAGAACGTAACGGCCTACACCAGGCGCGTTACACCCACCTGACGCACAGGGGTAGGCGCGTGAGGGGAATCGACTTAACCAAGAACACTAAATGACAAGATAGGCGTGACGCGTCGCACCGGACGCGTCAGGTGGCTGTGACCCGCCACCCCTGGGCCGTCACACTCCCAAAACCACTAAAAGCATAAAAACGCCCAGACGCTGTGACGGTCTGTCGTGGGGCCGTCAGGGCATGTGACAGTTCCTGGAACGACCGCCACACCAGTCACGGCGGAAAAATAGAGGGTTGGCCAAATCATCCCGTTCCACGCCCCATTCAGGCCGAAGCGCAGGGGAAACAACCCTCGACGATGAAAAACTACATTAGAAGGCTAAAAAGCCCACATGCATACACAAGATCGGGGCGATTCTAACAAATCCACCCTAAACGAGTCAACGAGGTTCCAGGGCTCCTACCGGCCTCGAATGACCACCAATCAACACGAAACTAGCATAAATGGGATCCTAACATCCCAACGGTCAGTTCAACACTAACCGAGCTACAAATGGTTGCCGTTCTCTGGCGAACCCTACAAAATCCGAAAATCACTATTTAGGCTAAACAAGCCCAAACTCGACCATTTCTGCGCCAAACGATGTGCAAGGGCAGGGAAAACGGAGTGGAGGAAGTGAGGAACCATCACCCTACCTCCACCGAAGAAACCGTGCCCCGAAGGGACTAAACCGCGCCGAAAATCACACCGCGGGCTCAAATGTCAGCTTTGAATCCATCGTTCGGGATCGCGCCAAATCGATCTCGATCCTCGTCCCGTCGCGCACCCAGCCAGCTCCACAACATCCCCAACACGTGCCTCTAGGTACCCCGTCTGCAGCCGGAGCCGAGGAGGCTCGAGAGGAGAGAAAACGGGAGAGAGAGACGGCGGTGGCGAAATGAGAAGGAAGGAGAGAGGAAGGAAAAGAAAAAGGGAAAGAAATTAGGAATTTTTTTAATTTTCAAAAAATCTGATTTCTTGCCCTATCTCCGAAAAATACGCAAAAATAGTCGAAACGACCGGCTCGAAGAGTACATCGTCATTGCAGCATCCACGAGTCGAGGAACTGACAAGTAAACTCACCGTAGGGTTCCGTAACTAGTACGAGAGAAAAATCCACACGAATCGTAAAACTCAACTCGGAAGCCACAAAAGCGAACCGAAACTCACCGAAACAAATCCAAAAGATCCAATGAAGATCTAGCAAGACCTACCACGGATCCAGGGCATTACATCCTCCCCTCCTTTAAGAAATTTCACCCTCGAAATTAAGGACTAACAAAGGAGAAGCAGGGAAGAACAACCCAACAACACCACCACGGAAACAACACAAATCTCGAGAAGCACAGCTCAGAGGAACACTGTCAGACCATAATCACGAGCACATGCTCTAGATTGAGCACGTCATAAGTGAACACAAGTCTGACACCTCCGAAACAAGGCAACGTCGCTCACGTCCCGCAGGGAAAGAGACACGACTGCCACAACAACAGATAACGAGGGAACAAAACAACAGACATGGCGAGTATCAGCTTACACAAGGAGACATAGTCCTCACAGCTGACCGCTCGACCACATCATCGGCTCCAGTGCCAAAGGCAATAGGGAACACCTAGCACACAGGACGCCAACGACAACAGCAGCACCGGACCATAAACACAATCAAGTCAGCACTCACTCAGATATTACATCTGATCGAGTCGCAAGCTAACTCTAAGGAAGAAGAGTATAGCAAGGCCAACCGACAAGACCTAGTCAAAAATAGAGACACAAAATCATAGAGAAACAGCGCCAAAACAACAACAACCTCGGGGAACGCTACTCAAGGACTACGAACACGCCTCGAGAGCACAACACCCAAGAAATAAATGCAGAGCAAAGGGTACTCAATCAGCAAGAATGCCGACAAATTCCCTAATACTCGCAAATGCCAATGCCAACACCAGAAAACCACCAACAACGGCACGGCAACAACAACGTCAAGGCACAAGAAACCAAGACGAAGTCACATCGAGAAGAAGCAAATCTCTCAACCAGTGAGTAACCAACTCACACGCTTCAGCTGCATATTCAATAACGCACACAGGCATCAGAAGAGACCTCGGTATCCGCATCTCAATACACACCAGGCGCCTTCGCAACCAATGAAGATCGCAAACAACACGCCACGAGTACCGATCACAAGAAGCCTAAGTGCAACAGGAGAAGAGCACCAGCTTCAGCACAAAGCACAAGGAAAGCATCAATCTCAGTTTACCTTCACGTCCTGAAAACGATAAATGAGCCTTCACAATACATCGGCCGTTGGACACGGCATGACAAAACACGGTGCACAACAGCTCTTAACACCATCATGGAGTCCAAAGCCAAGCAACCGTACAGCAGAGAGCAGATCAGGCTCAAAACAAAGCTGTCCACACTTAAGCAGACACAGGACAAAGGCATCACTAAGGCAGCAATTCCAAGGCAAACCTCGAAAAGATTCCACCAGAAGGGACGAGAAGCAGGAAGCTCAATCACAAAAGCTCACCAGGAAGGGAAAATCTTGCCTGGGCAACTTGGTGCGGACACCCGAGCAGTTGAGCGGCGCAATACGCCGAGCCACCGGTACCGCACACGGAGCACGACTCGAGCCACCTCAGCATCTATTTGGCTCGGAGATAGCCTGGAGACGCCCCCCTGAGCCCCGGCATTTATCGTATTTAGTTAGACTTTATGTGTGTGTATATTGTGTTTATTTCATTGCATTCGGTTTGCCATTTTGATTGTAATAGGGGCTTATGTGCAATTCGGACCCTGTGGGCCCCACGGGCCCCCCAGGCCCCACCCCATTGGGCCACCTCAGCCTAGGGTCCCACGTGGGGTCAGTCAACATGCCACATGGGAGCATCTAGAAGTTTGAATGTGAATTGGACACATGGGGGACAATGGACTAGAAAAGTCCACATGGGAGGCCACCTACCCCCACCAACTAGTCCACCCTCTCTCCTTGGTCCAAGGGCCCCCCCCCCCTTTGTTTTTTTTATATTATTTTGTGTGTGTGTGTCACACTCCATCCCAACCCTCCATTCCCATCCCCTAGATCCAATGGTTGTGGATGGATGTGAGATGTTTAAGCTTGCATTTTCCATTTTAGTAGAATTAATGCATTCATTTGGAAGAAAAAACCTTGGAGCTCCAGCTTGGTGCGTCCCTCCTTCTCCCCTTGCAGCTGTGAAGGTTGCTTCTTGGTGGTGAGACTCCACCCTATCAGTTCCGGTCACCGCCGCCGCCGCCACGAGCCGCCATCGCACCGCCACCGCCATCAACGAAGTTCTGCCTGCGCAGTACCACAGCAGCTTCCACAAAATTCAGCCATTAACCACGAGCTCAGATCGACCTGGAAATTTTACTGGATGTTCCATAGGTGTCAAAAACTATCCATAAATTTTGGTTTGTCATTCAGATCCCGTTTCATAATTTTAGATTTTCGTCCACTCTTCCACTTCGGTTCTGCCAAAGTTCTGTCCAGGTTCCCATCCGCCCTGAGTTTCAAGTCTTAGGTCCACTTTTTGATTTATGTTGGTTCGCCCAATTTTATTTGGGATTTCACCCATCCACCCCTTCATCCACAATTTTTCTAAATTTCTGGTTCGCCCATTTCATATTTTCTAAAAATCATTCTCAGTCCCATCTACAGTTCTGTCAACCTGTTTCCAGATCCGCCCACCAGCCACCCCAAAAATCATAGTAAATCACCACCACCTCCAAATCAAATTTCAAAAATAGTCTCAGTTCCGTGGTTTTATACCCTACAACTTTGAAGAAGTGCTCAAGAGCTGAATCGGAGGTTTACTAGGCGGTTAACGGTGGTTCTCAAAAAAGTACCCTGCAGATCTGAGATTTCGGTTACTGTACAACAGGGGCTTGTAAATTCATTAAAGTTATGATCCTACCAGATCCAGCAGATCTCTCTAGATCTAGATTAAAGCATTTGAAGAGAGCTTTCCAACGATAGCTCATGCGTCCTGATCCGACGTCGGGATTGATCGCAGCGGCCGTTTTCGCCGGAGCGCGCGCCTGAAATCAGCAACTAAAAATCCATGGGCAGCAACTTCAAAGCTTGGTAATCGGGACCGATCGACCCCCGATCGGTGTTCCCGGCCGACCGCCGTCTGTGGAGGCACGCCACCAGGGGTCCCCATCATAGTGGGTCCCACCCCCGCAGATCCGGAGGACAGCGCCGTCCGTGGGTCCCGCGGGCCCGTAGAAGCCGCCGTTCGGAAAGCACGAAAACGCGGAGTTCGGCACCGCCGGGCGACATCAAGATGCTGCCCGTCAACCCGAGTTGCGTGATTCCCGGACCCCACATGTGACCTTTTACCTCCCTGCGTGGAGTGGGTCGACTTAGTGTATTGTTGTAATCATTGTTAACCGGGAGTCCGTAATTCGACCGGGGTTGTCTACGCCGGGTGCGTGGAGGTAATGGTCCAAACCTCTTGGCGTTCATTTGCTTAGCTAGTATATGGTCTGATGCCGCTGCCGAGAGTGTAGGTACTAGCCCGTGTGTCCATGTCACTGCTGTGAGAGTGAGAGTGACCCGTCCCGCGACTCGATCCGAGTCCGGAAGTTGAGTCGGACTACCCTTGACCTCCGCCGGTTTCTTAACCGCGCACGGTCCGCGCTTTCCCTCGCATGGGACGACGAGTGAGCTTACACTTCTGTTAGCGACGTTTCGCCACTAGGAGCTCGTAGTGTCGGGCTTAGTGTCTCCCTGGTGTATGTTGCTGGTCGTGTCTTCATCTAGAGTCCGAGGGTGGCACCGTATAAGTGTCGTCTCCCGTGTCCGTCCCGCATCAGTTTGGTATCAGAGCGAGTCGAGTCTAGGGTAGTCATTGCATAAGTCTTGCATGCATCATGGTCTAAGTCGAGTCTAGGATCATCATTATTTTCAAAACAAAAAAAAAGAGTGTTTCAAATTGCATTTCACCCAATAGCTCGGTATATTAAAAGGCGTTGCCCGAACATTAGGTTATGCCTATCGGGAAGGTAGCGTACTTGCGCGAGTGATCTTCGGGTCGCTTATCTCCGCCACGTACCGGATATTGGTTAGGTCTAAGTGCATCATTTAGTGTGTGTTTGCATTAGTCGGTTTGTCTTGTCTCTTGTCATCATGCCCATCTTGTAGTTCCAAGTTTTCGATGGGCTCCCGGTCGCCCACGCGATATGACCGTTTGCCCACCCATGGGCTTGGCAACCATCCTCTCTGCTTCTGTAGGCCTGAAGCCTCAGATTTTTTTGGCTCCAATGACCCGGGCACCTACCTCAAGTGGGAGGCCACCATGGACACCTACTTTGATTGTTATACTATGTCCGGGGCAATGCAATTCTCTTTCTCCAAAGAGCGGCTTCTTCATGAGGCTGCCGAAAAGTGGGATTACATCGAAAGAATGAGAGAGGTTAGGGGGCAATGGCCCATCGAGTCATGGTGGGACATGAAGAGAGAGCTTAGGAAGGTCTACGTGCCCCAACCGGTCACCTCCAACCGGCCCCACCCAATCACTTCCAACCAAGTGGGTTCTAGTCGGAGGCAAAGAGTCCCACACGTAGATGAGTCAAGACCCAATCCTAGGACGGTTGACTACGGGCGAGTCCACCATGATATCCCTATTCCAACCCACTCCGTTGCCGAACTTATGCAAATGATTTTGGACCGGTTGGATGGGGTGGATAGGACACGTACTCCTAGTGATGTACTCCAACCCGAGCCTAAGGAGGTCATCGCCGGTAGTCTTAACCCGGCCCCATCAACGGAGTCCCCAAGCCCTCTCCCCATCATAGTGGATCCTCTTCTCCCACCCACGAGAGCCCCATTGCCTACACCCCCTGTCCGTCGGGAGGATAAGGGTAGGGACCCACTTATCAGGGAGCGTAGTGGGTCACGTCAGCAGTGTTATCGCTGCCAGAGGTTCGGCCACTACACCAGACAATGTCCCACTCGGACATCTCTAGCCATAAGGGACAAAAGGGTTGGAGAAGCCCCACTCTCCGATCTTTATTCTAAGCCACCTCAGCCCGAGCCACCCGTGTTTCTAACGGGTATGCTTGTCATAGCCGAGCCGCTTCTTAGCTGGCTCAAGAAGGGCTTGGTCCCACTTCCCTTCCCATCTATGGACCCTATCCTACCTCTGGTGCCAATCAACTCATTCCATACCACCTTCCGGTCTAGTCACCATGTGGATACATTAGATGATCTTCTTAAAGGATTAGATCGGCAATTGACAGTTACGCACTTGTTGGCCCCACGCTTCGACCGACCTACAGGTCGTAGCTTCACACATCCATCCCTAGGGTCCATCACCTCCGTGTACACCGTGGGTCATGTTACCACGGAGGTTCTTCTCCTCCTCCCTATGCCGGCCGAGTCCGACTTCATTTCCTTTTGCCCAAGGGAGGAATCTTACTTTCTACCTATGACTGTCGTCCCACCTCTCACAACGAATGAAGGTGATCATTTACACCTCCAAGATTTCCAAATGTGGGACAGCGATTTGTGGAAGCCTAGTCCGAGGGGTCATACCTTCTTTGATCCCTTCGACCCATTCTCTTGTGGACCCCGTGACCCACCACATTTACTCCACCTTTTTGAGAGAGTCCACCATTATACCCCCACCGTCTCATCTCCCTTCAAGGATGAAGGAGATCAACAACACCTTCTAGACTTCCACACATGGGATCTTGAGATGAGGGAATTCATATCGAGGGGTCACACATTCTTTGATCCCTTCGATCCCTTTCTTCATGGGCCCCTTGGCCCACAACCTCCATTCCCCCTCTTTAAGGAAGTCCACTATCACACCCCTCCTACTCGGGCCTGGCAACCTTCACATGGCAATCGGTCCGAACCGTCATTTGGGGGTAATGAAGACTTTGGTTCCCCCGGCCCACCTCAACCACCCAAGC
This sequence comes from Amorphophallus konjac, assembly GCA_022559845.1. Lineage (NCBI taxonomy): Eukaryota > Viridiplantae > Streptophyta > Magnoliopsida > Alismatales > Araceae > Amorphophallus > Amorphophallus konjac. Next base: position 377,006,086 of record CM040123.1, read on the forward strand.
CTCCCGGACTTCCCACATCCAAACCCCATGTCCATGGTTGGTGCATCGTAGGATGTCTAGGAGTCCACCATGACATTAACCTCCGGTTATGTCAAATGCATGCATGGCACACATTCGGATGTCCTGGACCACCTTGCATATGATTGGGTTTTACTAACTGTAGGGTTGTTTAGGGTTGTGTGTGCATCCGTGTGTTTTTTATTTTGCTAAGCATTTTAGGAGTGCATAGTGAGTCTGCCGAGTCTAGTGCTAGGCATGTTAGGAGTCTGCATGAGTGAGGCCAGCAATGCACGTTACAAAGAGCTAGCCGATGCCCATCGACACCACCGAGAGTTCCAAGAGGGTGAATATGTCATGATCAGGGTAAGACCTGAACGGTTTCCCTCTGGAACCGTTAAGAAGTTGCAAGCTCGCGGAGCCGGTCCCTTTAGAGTGTTGAAACGCGTTGGATCCAATGCGTATGTTGTGGACTTGCCCGAGGAATATGGTATAAGCTCTACCTTCAATGTATCGGATATTGTTGCATATAGGGACCCAGCGGTGATCCCTAGTGAGCCTTTTGAGCCATCTCCTCCCCTTGAGAGTGATCCCACACCTGAGTGTCCACTTCCACCTCCAGCCCCTTTTTCACGGCAGCGTGAGCATATAGATCGTATACTGGACGAGCAAGTGACAGTTACCAGGAGTGGATCTTACCCGCGCTACCTAGTGCGATGGAGAGGACGGCCCACTACTGAGGACACATGGATCACACATGGCGAGTTGCAGCAGATCGATCCGGACCTTTTGGAGCGATGCAGACCCCTACTCGATAGGGTCGAGTTTCTCCCACCCGGGGAGAATTGGTGCGGACACCCGAGCAGTTGAGCGGCGCGATACGCCGAGCCACCGGTACCGCACACGGAGCACGACTCGAGCCACCTCAGCATCTATTTGGCTCGGAGATAGCCTGGAGACGCCCCCCTGAGTCCCGGCATTTATCGTATTTAGTTAGACTTTATGTGTGTGTAATTTGTGTTTATTTCATTGCATTCGGTTTGCCATTTTGATTGTAATAGGGGCTTATGTACAATTCGGACCCTGTGGGCCCCACGGGCCCCCCAGGCCCCACCCCATTGGGCCACCTCAGCCTAGGGTCCCACGTGGGGTCAGTCAACATGCCACATGGGAGCATCTAGAAGTTTGAATGGGAATTGGAGACATGGGGGACAATGGACTAGAAAAGTCCACATGGGAGGCCACCTACCCCCACCAACTAGTCCACCCTCTCTCCTTGGTCCAAGGGCCGCCCCCCCTTTGTTTTTTTTATATTATTTTGTGTGTGTGTGTCACACTCCATCCCAACCCTCCATTCCCATCCCCTAGATCCAATGGTTGTGGATGGATGTGAGATGTAACCTATTTAAGCTTGTATTTTCCATTTTAGTAGAATTAATGCATTCATTTGGAAGAAAAAACCTTGGAGCTCCAGCTTGGTGCGCCCCTCCCTCTCCCCTTGCAGCTGTCCCTTTAGAGTGTTGAAACGCGTTGGATCCAATGCGTATGTTGTGGACTTGCCCGAGGAATATGGTATAAGCTCTACCTTCAATGTATCGGATCTTGTTGCATATAGGGACACAGCGGTGATCCCTAGTGAGCCTTTTGAGCCATCTCCTCCCCTTGAGAGTGATCCCACACCTGAGTGTCCACTTCCACCTCCAGCCCCTTTTTCACGGCAGCGTGAGCATATAGATCGTATACTGGACGAGCAAGTGACAGTTACCAGGAGTGGATCTTACCCGCGCTACCTAGTACGATGGAGAGGACGGCCCGCTACTGAGGACACATGGATCACACATGGCGAGTTGCAGCAGATCGATCCGGACCTTTTGGAGCGATACAGGAGCGATGCAGACCCCTACTCGACAGGGTCGAGTTTCTCCCACCCGGGGAGAATTGGTACAGACACCCGAGCAGTTGAGCGGCGCGATACGCCGAGCCACCGGTACCGCACACGGAGCACGACTCGAGCCACCTCAGCATCTATTTGGCTCGGAGATAGCCTGGAGACGCCCCCCTGAGCCCCGGCATTTATCGTATTTAGTTAGACTTTATGTGTGTGTAATTTGTGTTTATTTCATTGCATTCGGTTTGCCATTTTGATTGTAATAGGGGCTTATGTGCAATTCGGACCTTGTGGGCCCCACGGGCCCCCCAGGCCCCACCCCATTGGGCCACCTCAGCCTAGGGTCCCACGTGGGGTCAGTCAACATGCCACATGGGAGCATCTAGAAGTTTGAATGGGAATTGGACACATGGGGGACAATGGACTAGAAAAGTCCACATGGGAGGCCACCTACCCCCACCAACTAGTCCACCCTCTCTCCTTGGTCCAAGGGCCACCCCCCCTTTATTTTTTTTATATTATTTTGTGTGTGTGTGTCACACTCCATCCCAACCCTCCATTCCCATCCCCTAGATCCAATGGTTGTGGATGGATGTGAGATGTAACCTATTTAAGCTTGTATTTTCCATTTTAGTAGAATTAATGCATTCATTTGGAAGAAAAAACCTTGGAGCTCCAGCTTGGTGCGCCCCTCCCTCTCCCCTTGCAGCTGTGAAGGTTGCTTCTTGGTGGTGAGACTCCACCCTATCAGTTCCGGTCGCCGCCGCCGCCGCCACGAGCCGCCACCGCACCGCCACCGCCATCAACGAAGTTCTGCCTGCGCAGTACCACAGCAGCTTCCACGAAATTCAGCCATCAACCACGAGCTCAGATCGACCTGGGAATTTTACTGGATGTTCCAGAGGTGTCAAGAACTATCCACAAATTTTGGTTTGTCATTCAGATCCCGTTTCATAATTTTAGATTTTCGTCCACTCTTCCACTTCGGTTCTGCCAAAGTTCTATCCAGGTTCCCATCCGCCCTGAGTTTCAAGTCTTAGGTCCACTTTTTGATTTATGTTGGTTCGCCCAATTTTATTTGGGATTTCACCCATCCACCCCTTCATCCACAATTTTTTCTAAATTTCTGGTTCGCCCATTTCATATTTTCTAAAAATCGTTCTCAGTCCCATCTACAGTTCTGTCAACTTGTTTCCAGATCCGCCCACCAGCCACCCCAAAAATCATAGTAAATCACCACCACCTCCAAATCAAATTTCAAAAATAGTCTCAGTTCCGTGGTTTTATACCCTACAACTTTGAAGAAGTGCTCAAGAGCTGAATCGGAGGTTTACTAGGCGGTCAACGGTGGTTCTCAAAAAAGTACCCTGCAGATCTGAGATTTTGGTTACTGTACAACAGGGGCTTGTAAATTCATTAAAGTTCTGATCCTACCAGTTCCAGCAGATCTCTCTAGGTCTAGATTAAAGCATTTGAAGAGAGCTTTCCAACGATAGCTCATGCGTCCTGATCCGACGTCGGGATTGATCGCAGCGGCCGTTTTCGCCGGAGCGCGCGCCTGAAATCAGCAACTAAAAATCCATGGGCAGCAACTTCAAAGCTTGGTAATCGGGACCGATCGACCCCCGATCGGTGTTCCCGGCCGACCGCCGTCCGTGGAGGCACGCCACCAGGGGTCCCCATCATAGTGGGTCCCACCCCCGCAGATCCGGAGGACAGCGCCGTCCGTGGGTCCCGCGGGCCCGTAGAAGCCGCCGTTCGGAAAGCACGAAAACGCGGAGTTCGGCACCGCCGGGCGACATCAAGATGCTGCCCGTCAACCCGAGTTGCGTGATTCCCGGACCCCACATGTGACCTTTTACCTCCCTGCGTGGAGTGGGTCGACTTAGTGTATTGTTGTAATCATTGTTAACCGGGAGTCCGTAATTCGACCGGGGTTGTCTACGCCGGGTGCGTGGAGGTAATGGTCCAAACCTCTTGGCGTTCATTTGCTTAGCTAGTATATGGTCTGTTGCCGCTGCCGAGAGTGTAGGTACTAGCCCGTGTGTCCATGTCACTGCTGTGAGAGTGAGAGTGACCCGTCCCGCGACTCGATCCGAGTCCGGAAGTTGAGTCGGACTACCCTTGACCTCCGCCGGTTTCTTAACCGCGCACGGTCCGCGCTTTCCCTCGCATGGGACGACGAGTGAGCTTACACTTCTGTTAGTGACGTTTCGCCACTAGGAGCTCGTAGTGTCGGGCTTAGTGTCTCCCTGGTGTATGTTGCTGGTCGTGTCTTCATCTAGAGTCCGAGGGTGGCACCGTATAAGTGTCGTCTCCCGTGTCCGTCCCGCATCACAACTCCTCCAACACTGAATCTAATCGAGCACTTCAACAGAAGCAAGACACATCAGGAGCTGAACAGACTCAAGCCGGGACGACCAAGACAACGTGAGAACGTGTACGGTCATCAGACCAAGGCTAAAGGTCAACAGCAACCTGAACAACACACAAAGAAAACCTCGAACAACGTACTGCAGATTCAAGCCTTCCGGTGAACACTGCCAAGTACAACATGATCGAAACAAGCACAACGACGAAAAGAAACACCTCGTCACAATCCTGGCGAGAGCAGGACCATCTCGTACAGTGCCAGAACAGCACGCACAAGACAACATACGAAGAAAACAACGTGACAAAGAATCGCAAACCGAAGCCAGCTGAAGACTGTACTGGACCTTTACGACTCTGGATACTGTATATCTCGGATTCCCATGTACTTCACACAACAATGCTCTGACAGCTCAGAAAAGAACTCCGAACATCTCAGAACACTGCTCTGATACTAAACTGTAGCGACCCGGATTTCGGATACCAGATGTACCAGGTAGAACTACCGAATACACGTGATACCACTTGGAACCCGCGAGGCCTCCCAAGAGCGGGAAAGCTCCGAAGGGAAAAAGGCATGTGTAGAGTACATTGAAGCCACAGAGATATAATAGAAGCAATTAAATTTCATTAGATTGGTTTGCTAAAGTAGTAGAAATAAAATTACTTTTTAATTAACAGTTCAATTTTAACAATTATACACTACCAGAGTCAGTCCAAAGCTAAAGATAACAAGTCTAGCACAGTACAGTCGACAGAAAGGAAAGACGTACCGAGAAGTCGGGGGAGACCCGACGCAGGTACCAGCTAGCAGCAACGGCACGCAATGAGCACGCGCACCAGGAATCACGCGGAAGAAAACGAACAACGCCACCCCACCTGAAAAGCAGGGGTGAGCCACGTGTGACTGGCTCAGTAGGGGTCACGCGGATCCCCACTGAAAAACACGCAGTAACACGGAACAACAACAACAAAATAGTAGGTGTAGTAAAGCAGGAAAACTACACTACAAAGCTGTAAAACTACGCTACAAGCAGTAGTAAACAGACGGGAAGTAGGAGTAGGGAACAAGCAAGGAAGGGGAAGAACCCGCGCCAGACAAGCGGCGACCGAACTAACCTCGGCACCCCAAACTACTCCAAGCAGCGACAGAAGGGCGACTCTGATCTAACAAAGTCAGAAGTTACCGATCTGCCAACCCAACACCAGGTCTAAGATGAAGACCTGCAAGAACAGACAAAAGGTCTAGAAAAGACCCACACAGACGACTGACAGACTCGACAACACGCACTATCAGAACATCGTGCACACTGCCCCACGCACGACCAGAACATCGTGCATGTGACAGGACATTGACCTCGGGTGCAGCCACGGAAAGGCCAACCCGAAAGGGTCACGACGCGCAAGAAACGCGAAGAGCAGTGGAGAGCCACGCGTCACAGACGGACGCACCTCCCCACCAGAGCAACGGCCAGCTGCGTCTATAGACGTCTTATGCTGCGCCACAGGTGTCTCGCCTACAATACCGCCGAAGCCACGGTGGAGTCGCAGACACCCGCATAGAACCAAACAACATCAAGTAACCAGTCAGGGTCACGCCCGTCGACGCATGTCCTCAGCCCCTGACCACGTGTGCACACACTGGCTCTAGCCTAAGGCAGGTACTGCAGCCAGTTTTCTCTCTCGGTAGGACGCCACCGTTGGCTGGGAGCCCACGGAACTAGTTTACAAACCGTGTCTCGGGAACACCCCTCCGCCACCACCAGGCAGATCGGCACTCAAAGGCCTAGGGCTAAAACAATCGGAGGCGTACAAAACACAAAACTCCGAAACACAGGTGCTAGAGTACTGATAGGCAGACACGCTGTCATACGTACTACGAAGCTCCACCGGCAGTACGGCAACTGCCAACAGACTCAGGACTAGGCAACTAGACCTACCACGTAACGATCCTGAGTCGAACGACTCAAGGGCAAGATCGTCACAGACAGCGGGACAAGCCGCCAATCGGTCTAATCCTAAGCCACGAGGAATAACGCTCCGCAGAAAATGAGTCACGGAGACTTGAGGGGACACCGAAGACCCTCAGCACACCTGGACACACGGACCGAGGTAAGGCAACACCTCGAGGCATCCAGAACCAGTGTCTCGGACTGGACAGAACCGCCAAGACACCCACACACAAGGTCGCCTGTCAACCCCTGGGTCACCCCGGGTTGACCGGAACCCGACCAAAACACATATAAAGGTAAGATAGAGAATCCCACCACAAGCAAGAAGACTCCTGGCAACCTTATAACGTAGTCTTAACCCTCATAGGATGTCAAGAGACATCCACGGGACAGCGGGCGGACCACAAGGACAAGCCAAGACAAGCAGAAACCAAAACAACAGAAATCGGAGCCGAAGGATTGTAACGCACCACCCCTAGACCGTTACACGAACGTGACGGTCTGACGCTAGCCATTACATTCCAACCGTGATGGTCCTAAGTAGACGCGTCACAGACACGCGACGGTCATAGGGGGAGCCGTCACACACACCGCCCTAACCAACCTCAAAAACGCACAAGGCACGTAACGGCCTACACCAGGCGCGTTACACAGCTCTGACGCGCCCGGCCTGGGCCGTCAGGGCCAACAAACCTCAACTCAAAATGACACCTGAACCACGTAACGCGCTAGACCAGGCGCGTTACACAGCCTAACGCCGCAAGGCAGACGCGTCAGGGCCAACAGGCTCAAGTCAGAAAATAACTGGCCAACAGGCATGTAACGGTCCATCTCGGATGCGTTATAAACACCTAACGCGTGGGGGCATGGCCGTTAGAGCCAACGGCACAACCACCCAACTCAGCTAGAACAGCATGTAACGGTCTGGGACAGGCGCATTACGACGCTGTGACGCACGGGGACACCACCATTACACAAACCGACTCACGGTCAAACAGAACGTAGCGGCCTACACCAGGCATGTTACACCCACCTGACGCACAGGGGCAGGCGCGTCAGGGGAACCGACTTAACCCAAAACACTAAACGACAAGATAGGCGTGACGCGTCGCACCGGACGCGTCAAGAGGCTGTAACGCACCACCCCTGGGCCGTCACACTCCCAAAACCACTAAATGCATAAAAACGCCCAGACGCTGTGACGGTCTGTCGTGGGGCCGTCAGGGCATGTGACGGTTCCTGGAACGACTGCCACACCAGTCATGGCGGGAAAACAGAGGGTTGGCCAAATCGGCCCATTCCACGCCCCATTCACGCCGAAGCGCAGGGGAAACAACCCTCGACGATGAAAAACTACATTAGAAGGCTAAAAAGCCCACATGCAAACACAAAAACACAAGATCGAGGCGATTCTAACAAATCCACCCTAAACGAGTCAACGAGGTTCCAGGGCTCCTACCGGCCTCGAATGACCACCAATCAACACGAAACTAGCATGAATGGGATCCTAACATCCCAACGGTCAGTTCAACACTAACCGAGCTACAAATGGTTGCCGTTCTCTGGCGAACCCTACAAAATCCGAAAATCACTATTTAGGCTAAACAAGCCCAAACTCGACCATTTCTGCGCCAAACGATGTGCAAGGGCAGGGAAAACGGAGAGGAGGAAGTGAGGAACCATCACCCTACCTCCACCGAAGAAACCGTGCCCCGAAGGGACTAAACCCGCCGAAAATCACGCCGCGAGCTCAAACGTCGGCTTTGAATCTACCGTTTGGGATCGCGCCAAATCCATGTCGATCCTCGTCCCGTCGCGCACCCAGCCAGCTCCACAGCATCCCCAACACGTGCCTCTAGGTACCCCGTCTGTAGCCGGAGTCGAGGAGGCTCGAGAGGAGAGAAAACAGGAGAGAGAGAGACGGCGGCGGCGAAATGAGAAGGAAGGAGAGAGGAAGGAAAAGAAAAAGGAAAAGAAATTAGGAATTTTCCTAATTTCAGAAAAATCCGATTTCTGGCCCTATCTCCGAAAAATATGCAAAAATAGTCGAAACGACCGGCTCGAAGAGTACATCGTCGCTGCAGCATCCACGAGTCGAGGAACTGACAAGTAAACTCACCGTAGGGTTCCGTAACTAGTACGAGAGAAAAACCCACACGGATCGTAAAACTCAACTCGGAAGCCACAAAAGCGAACCGAAACTCACCGAAATAAATCCAAAAGATCCAATGAAGATCCAGCAAGACCTACCACGGATCCAGGGCATTACACATGGGCACCTTCCTCGACCCCCGTGACGCGTCATCCTAGTGGCGGTTCCAGCCCGTACCTGTTCGCTTACGTGGAGTTGTCGCACGTCGTCCACTCGCGGCCCGTCACCCCACGTTGCATGACCCCCGGATTTCGCTTGTAGCCTTTTACCTCCCTGCGAGGAGTGGGCATTTGTTTGGGTTGTACTCCTTTTAGTGCTTGTACCGGGTGGTTATGTGACTTGGCCGGGCTTCTTCCCCACGCCCCGAGCGTGGAGGTACGTGTCTACTCCTCCCTTGCGTTACTTGCTCATTTAGTATAGCTCTTGAAGCCGCTGCTTGTGAGATCATAGGCGCCTAGCTCTTACGCTTGATATACCACTGCCACGATGAGAGAGTGTGACCATCCCGTGACCCATCTAAGTCACGAGTGTGGAGTTGACCACCCTAGACTCGCCGGTTTCTCAACCGTGCGGATCGACGTGCTTCCCTCTCTTGGGACGCCTGCGAGCTATAGTTTCTTGTTGATTGGCGTAATTTACTTCTTGAAAACCTTAGGTGTCGAGCGAACGTCATTTGCGCTATTGTCGTTGCTGGTCGTAGTTGTCATTTAGGCCCGTCGTTGCATAGAGTCTTAGTTCGCATAGCGTCCCGCATCAGACGCTCGGGTGACAAACATCCGAAGAGATGCTTGGGGATTAGCGCCGAATCTCCGAGCTCTGGATGTGCCGAGGGGAGAATACTCGTCACCTACAAATGCAACAAGCTGGTCTCTTCTTCATCTAGGGGACCGCACAGCGCCGAAGGGCCCGCAGAGATAGGAGTTTCAAAAGGGTTTGGGGGGACAATGCGGTGGTGGGGGGGTGAAGAGGGTTGGAGGAGGAGGGGGGGGCGCTAGAGGAGGTGAACGGAGGGAGGGCGGAGGGGGGGTGGCGAGGGATGGTGGGGCAGGAGGGGAGGACAGAGGGTCGACCGGGGAAGGGGGTGGGGTGAGGCGTAGGAGGGGGGGTAGGGAGGAGTGCAGGAGGGGGGGGGGCGGAGATGGAGAACCGAGAGATAGGACGGATGGAGGAGGGGGGAGGCGCCGGAGGGGGGGGGGGAATCGTCGGGGGAATGGAGGGAGGGGCGGAGGTCGCCTGGGGAGGGGAGGGGGGTACAGGGGACAGAGAGGGGGGGAGAGGAGGGTCGCCGGAGAAGGGAGGGAGGGGACGGGGGTAGGGGGAGTGCAGGAAATTGGCGCAAGGGAAGAAGGGAGACAGGGGGGAGAGGGTTCCAGAGGAAATCGGAGGAGCTCTGATTCCCCTGACAGATCCAGGTAGGGTTAGAAAACCCCCCTGACAAAACCCAGGACGATCTCGAGAGTGACGAACCTGGCGAAGAGCCTCCTATAGAGGAGAAGGAGAGAGGGGGGGGGAGTTCCCGACGGGAGCTCCCCCCCACTCGACGATCCGCGGGGGTCTCCCGCGACCGGAGGAGAAGATGGCTCAGCGCGCAGCTCCGTCTCCCCCCCCCCCCCCCCCCCCCCCCCCCCCCCCCCCCCCTAGATGTTGTAGTTAAATAAGATACTTTAACGGATGAAAGGTGACAGCAAGAATATTTTTCAAGTAATGTGGCTTACCAAATACCAAGGTTATTTATAAAAATAGTTATCTAAAAGTGATAATTTTATAATTACTCGATTAATAGAGTCATCCTTGTAATTAACCTAAAAAAACACTTCACCTCACGTCGGGGATGTATTGCTCGTGTTCCATACAATCGTCAGGTCTCAGGCCCATTGGGCCGAGCATTGAAAGTACGGCTCGGCCCAGCAAACACCCGGCCTGGCCCAAAACGCAGGAACCACCTTGACTATCCAGTTTACACATCCTTGCGAAGGAAGGCAAAGCGGCAAAGGCGACGCCTCCCCTTCCAACGAGACAAAAAGGACCGCCTCCTCCTCTACCCCTTTTACTTCGTCTCCTCTTCTTCCCGCATCGTTGCTGCCCGAGGAGGAGAGCACGGAGGCAGGAGCCATGGCGAGGCCATCGGAGACGAGGAACGCTATGCAGGAATTGCTGCTCTACTGCGCCAGCGCCGCCCTCAGCTGCCTGGTGCTGTTCGTCGGCCTCCGGCAGCTTGACCCCAACCGCGATGCCACCAAGAAGGCCCTCCAGCACAAGAAGGAGATCGCCAAGCGCCTCGGCCGCCCCCTGATCCAGACCAACCCCTACGAGGTATGAAACCGGGCCCCTCCCCGTTTCCCTCTCTGCTCCCGTTGGCGTCCCGTTTGCTTGTCTTCCTGTAAACATCACGTTCCTCTGTCGTTTGGTCTTCCTCTGTGGGATATCGCGTTTGCTTCCTCCGCTTCCACAGGCAGTATGCTGTGAATCCCGTTTTGCGTGTTATTGGGGTGTAGATTTTGAATTTGCGGTATTCCTTATTTCTGTCTGAATGAAAAAGAAGGGAAAATCAAAAGTAAAATTCAAGGGAAGTACGCCTTTCTGGGACATTTTTTGTTTCAAAACAAATGGCTTTTGTTTTTTTAAGGTCCAGTTGGATTCGTTTTGGATACTGGGATAGAGCTTGGGATTCATTTGTCTTTTTCCCCCAAAATTTCTCATCCTGCATGGAGAAAGAAAACAAGAAAACACTCCAGGAAGAAGTTGTTTCGCTCCAAGTTCTATTTTTTTCCTTCACAAGGTAGGAGAAATGGTCAACCAAATGCATCCTTTTTTGTCAGGAGTGTTTTTGGTTGAAGTGAAAGCAATTCGGAGGTTCTTCTGAGTGAGTTCCCAAGTACAGTCTTAGAAAATCGAGAAAAAGTGCTCTTCACATTGTTATTCCCTCTCTTCTCTCAGTGTGGCGTTGCTTTGTTGTATGGCGATGTTTCCAGGGGGATTGGGAGAGTAATTACGTATTATGTTTGTATATTTGGTCAGACCTGAGTCTTTGGACTGGTGTAGGGCTAGAAAAGAGGAAAATAGTGTTGGATTCTGGTTTTCCTATTGCAAATGCTGTTTATGGGGTTGTCCTAATAATATTCAATGTAGGGAACGAAAGAATATATCATCATCATCATCATCATCATCATCATAACCTTATCTCAACTATTTCGGTTGGCTACATGAATCATGTTCTGCCAAATATTTTTATCAAGTGCTATATTCAGATTTAAACCTAAGAAACTGACGTCCTTCCTAATAACATCGTACCATCTCATTTTAGGCCTTCCCCGAGTTCTTTTACTAGCATCTACTAAGAGTCGGTCACATCTTTTAACCGGCGTTGAGTTAGGGCGACAAAGCACATGTCCAAATCACCTGAGTCTATTTTTTCTCATTTTACTTTTAATTGGGGGCCTTGGGGATATCCCCAAGTCTTTACAGATGCACTCATTGCTAATCTTGTCTTTCTTAGTACTGCCACACATTCATCTCAGCATCCTCATATCTGCTACACACATTTTGTGAATGTGTTCTTTTCGTACTACCGAACACTCGGTACCATATAACAAAGCAAGTCTCACAGCCATTCTATAAAACCTCCCTTTGAGTTTCACAGACATACGACGATCATAGAGGACTTCTGATGCATTTCTCTATTTTAACCAGTCTGCCTTAATCCTATGTGCAACATCGTCATAAATTTCTCCATTGTCTTGTACGATATATTTTAAGTATCGAAAGCTACTACTCTTTGGAATGTTGTCTATCAATTAGAACCATGTCTTCCTATACCACTCTCTCATTACTAAAATTACAATGCATAAACTCTGACTTGCTCCTACTAATTTTAAAACCTTTAGACTCCAAGGCATGCCTCCAACGCTCTAACTTAACATTTACAGCATCAATACTCTCATCAATTAAGAGAATATCATCTGCAAATAACATACACCAAAGGATATCATCGTACAATTGTTTTCCATCAATCTCTTTTATTTGGTTTTGATTGTTTATTGCTAGAAATTTTGAGGCAATTTGTTTGTGTGCGTTAATGCTGGAAAAAGATTGGGGCAGTTGAGGCCCACAGACAGTATTCCAATCTTGGCATCCAATATTAATTGGATGCCTGGCCCTTTCCCGCCTGGCATAGATGTTTCGACACTGGTGGTTCGGGGCAAATAGGGGTCATGGGTGTGTGACCCTACTCACCCTCTCTGCCCAATGCAGAAAACATATGCACTGGGTAGGAAAGGCAGGGAGCCACTTGATCGTTTGATCAAGCGGCTCCTATCCATCACCCTTACCCACCCATGATTTTTTTTGGACAAAAGCAGGGTCACCGATTTTATTGCTCAGAGAGGTAGTGCAACCAAATAGTGTAAAGGAGAGGTTCCGTCACCACCAATGTTTCTGGATTCTGGGAGCAGAAAACACATTGAATATCACAGTTGGAAGCCCTCTTTCTGTGGTACACCTTAGTGACAAGGCATCGATGTGACAAATGCCACATAAAAGCCTTTCCTTTAGGTGGCGCTTTCACCGCCCATATCCAACCAAAATAAGGGAAACTCTGCTGTTGCGCAAGAATGAGCTAATATAAAGATTTCACTAGAAATGCCCCCATTTGTTTGTCCAAGAAACTGAATCCTTAGAAGACACATTGATCTGCATGGATTCCAGCAGGCTTAGTAGTGTAACAAATTCACTGATTTCAGCATCTTTCAAATTCCACCAAAGAGTGATCTCCAGTGTATGATACCATTGTTAACAACATAGCAATCACTAACCAGTTGCTAATTATGAATTACAACAATAAAATTATTAGGAATTTTTGCCTTCAATTTAAATTCATCTGCCCACTTTTCCCACCAAAAGAATGAATATTGCATATTGCTAATTTTTATAATTAGACATTTTCCCACCCAATCCCCTGCTTTAAGAATTCCTTTCCAAATGGGAGAAAGAACCGTCTGATTTTCAAGCCAAAGATAAAACTTAGAAGTGGATGCTTGATTTAAATAACATGTTTTTTTCAAGCCAAAGATAAAACTTAGAAGTGGATGCTTGATTTAAATAACATGTTTCCACAAAGATGGATTAATAGAGCAAAGTTCCCATAGCCACTTGCCCAACAAGGATAAGTTCATTATTTGTAAGTCCTTAACTCCTAAACTCCTTTGCTTTGAAGGCCTGCAAATCATGTCCCACTGAGGAAGAGGATTGGTCTATTCTCCTTATTGCTGCCACCCCAAAGAAACTTCTTGTGTATACAGTCCAATTGTAGGACAGGTTGCGGAAGGTGAAATATAGACAAGAACTGATGTGGCAAAGAATACAGCACTGAATTCAAGAGAGTTTTCCATCCTCCCAGTGAGAGTTGCCTTCCACGCTGCTATTTTTTCTGCATGCTTAGAATAAGACAGTTCCAATCTGCAGTTCTGAGTGTATGATAATGCAATGGCAGGCCCAAGTACTGAATGGGGAAGGGTGCTATGTTACAGCCCAAGATAACAGCATCAGCAGCAAGGTCCTCATCTGCTAGGTTGATACCAGTGATGGAATGTTTGTCATAATTAATTTATCAGGCTAGACACCTGCTTGAAAGGCTGAAGAGTGAAGAATATATATAAGAAAGTGTAACTGGTCCACATCGCTTTCTAAGAAAATCATTGTGTTGTCAGCAAATTGCAGGTGTGACAAATATCTGGAGGACCTCAGGATATGAACCACATGGAACCATCCTTCCTGTTCAGCACATTTGCCACAATAATAAACAATGTGTGCTGAAGATGTGAAGATGCACAGATCTGTCCTCCACTCCCTGCCCACCCCCTTCTCTTCAGCTGTTGGGTTTCATCCGATGTGTCCTCCCACCTGCCTACCCCTCCCCTCTCTCTATTTTTTCTGCGGTGACCAAAAGGTCACAATTTATTGAGAACCGGAAGAAAAATGCAAAATGCAAATAAAAGGCAAAGAAAAACAGAATGACTCTACCAAGATGATAGAATCATAGCCCCACCCCAAAAGACCCAGCAAAACAAAACAGAGGAACAAACAAATCTGTCTTCTCCACCCTCCCATTCTATATGTTAGACTAGATTGTACAATTTTATACCAAGACAGAATAAAATGCCAGTCATGAAGGAACTTGATGCAACTCTTCATAAAGGTAGAAGGGTGTCTGAAATCGTCTTTGAATAATCTGTTGTTTCTCTCTTTCTGGATAAGACCATACTCCACAGCAAAGCTGAAAGGCACAAGTGCCATATGTCTTTGTCAGCTTGCACTAGATTATAGCTCTTTCATTTCCTCATGAAATTTTGAATTCTTTGCTCTGTACTCCAATTTACACTAAAAGTCTTGAAAATTTGGTTCCAAACTGTCTGTATTATTCCAGAAAGAGATGGTCCATGTTTTCTTTGTCATACCCACAGAATATACATCGATTTTTATGTCTGTTCTGAACCTTCCCATTCTGTCAGCTTTTGAAATTCTCTTTCAAGCTATTTTCTATAGTTGTCAAGGCGGTAACGTGACCCAAGGCCTACTTGGGTCCCTGAGCACCTAAGTGCTTAGGCACCTGCCTACGTGCCTTGGTGCCAAGCCCATATGAACCAGCCAGCAACAAGTGTATATTAAATTTTCTGTACAAAGGTTTATCATGATCATCAAAGATATATGAAACAATTAAGGAAAAAGATATATGAAACGACACTAATATGACATATAAATCAATACTAGTAGGAAGTGGCATTGCAATGAATTACCAAAATTATATGAGATAAAAATAATCACCATTTATCACAAAACACATTGCAATAAAATACCAAATAACATCACACTTTATCACAAACAAGCATATCATTTAACAACAAACAAACATCATATACACATCAAGCATTAACTAGAAAAGTAACAAAGACAATAAAACTACCAAAGTCAAGGTTCTATGGTAGCCTTGTGTGTTGATAGTGTGTGTATGTGGAAGAGCATAAGGGCCTGTTGCAGCAGAGCCCATGTTGAAGGTGTGTGTGGAGCCTGAACCACATTTGACTTGGCCTTGCAAAGGCTGGCGCCTTGGGCCACCTTTTGCATGCCTAACTAGATGCAACAGAGCTTAGCTCTCAAAAAACACCTTCCTGCCTAGGCGCCGCTTTGGTGGGCGTCTTGACAACTATGCTATTCTCCAAAGGAAGATCCTTATTCTGATAGGCAATTTTCTGTTCCAAACTGTCTATACCGTAGGACTTTCTACTCCTTGCACAAGTATCCTGGCTCCTGATTTGACAGAAATTTTTCTGATGTTTTCATTTCCATATTCTTCAACCATTTTTTCTTTGTGCTATATTCATATTATATAGCAGAGGTGAGAATTGCAGGAAGTTATTCACTTGTACTTCATTAAAGTATCTTTGGAATTCCAATCTCCACTGTGGATAAACCCCACGGGAAATTTTGCATGATATCCCTTAAAGAAAAGATTGGGGAAAAAATCCATAAGTCATCTATTGTTTACCCACAGACCTTGCCAAAATTTTGTTCTCTGACCACTCCCTCACCCCCCTCCCCACGCTTAGATTCTTGAGCGTAACAATTTTATTCCATAATGTCCCCTTGTCTATGTCAAGCCTCCCAAGACATTTCATCATCAAAGTCTTGTTTATTAAGTGAAGAGGTTTACAACCAGCTCCACCTTTCTCTTTTAACCATGGAAGGAAGAATCGGATTGGATCTGCTGATCCGGTTTTAGGCACAACCGATCTGACCCCGACCCCTCGATCCCGATTCTCATAGGGAGTCAGTGGGATCGGGTGGGTCGGCCGATCGATCCCGGGAACCATGTGACCCAGCCCTCCCTGATTGGCTGATCCATACTGTAAAGGGGGTTTAGGGAAAAAACAGAGAGTGAGAAGAAGAAGAATCAAAGAAGAAAAATGAAAGGGGGGGAGACAAACAGGCTCACCTGCGGCTGCCGCTGATGTCACCGCCGCCGATGCCGTGACCGGCTCACTGCTTTTGCTTCTGGCCCCGCTGAAGCTGCAGCCATTGCGGCCTCCTCCTTGGAGGGGAGGAGCCGCTGCCTCAGTTCTGCACCACCGTAAACCCTAAAAGAGGAATAGGTTTTGGAAGACAAGAGGGGGGATGAAATTTGTATACAGCTCCTTCCACATTGATATAAAAACATTTTAACCTTTTCTTTTTAAAAAAGAGGGGAATTGTTGGATTGGTTGCGGATCGGGCTTGGATCCTCAAGTTTTCACAACTTGCTTTTAACCTATACACATATTTCCAAGCAATGGAATGACACACACACACACACACACGCAGCATGCATGCACGCACGCACACACTTTATCCTCAGACATGCATCCACACACGCACCCTGTTTATCCTTGGGGATGCGTTGAACATGTGATATTACTGTTTGAGGATGAGTCATGTGCGAAGTGCCAACTGATCTATGGGAGGTGGGCCTTTCTTGTGGTGTTCATGATGTTCAAATTATTATTTTACGGTCTTTTTCTTGTTTTTTATGTTGCTCTGTAAGGAAAAGTTTTGGTTGTATAAGTGATTTACATGTAGTTTTGCAGTATGGCCCTGTTGAATGTATGTTCTCCCCCTTTTGATGCACGCATGTATGCATAGACTTGTGAGTATATCTGTGGGAGCTGCATTCAAATTGGAAGCCACTGTCCATGGCTTTTTTTCCCCCCTTTTTGAGGGGGAAATATCTTTTGCATTTTTATTCTCTTATTGGTTCTTAACGGCTTATCATTTTACAGGATGTAATAGCATGTGATGTCATAAACCCTGACCATATCGATGTGGAGTTCGACTCCATTGGAGGTTTAGAAAGCATTAAGCAGGCATTATACGAATTGGTAATTCTTCCACTACGGAGGCCAGAGCTGTTTGCACATGGGAAACTTCTTAGCCCTCAAAAGGGCGTATTACTGTATGGACCACCTGGAACTGGAAAAACAATGCTTGCGAAAGCCATTGCAAAAGAGTCAGGAGCTGTTTTTATCAATGTTAGAGTGTCCAACTTGATGAGTAAATGGTTTGGTGATGCACAAAAACTTGGTGAGCATAAAAGAACCACCTGTTCTGCTATTGGCATGTGGACAGCTTTAATCTTTGTGCATGTTCTTAATTCAGAGAATTAATGCATTTTTATGGCACTTGCATCCAGTTGTAAGCTATGTTACTTGTAGCAACTTGAAATAGATTAACATGAATCAAATCTGCTCTCTTATTTCTCATTTTCAGCGGGTCCATATTGCATCATAGAAGTGGTGTAAGTTGGAGATGAGAGTCTGTCAGCTAGATACTGACTGAATGTTTGTAATGACGCGAGCATGTCATGCTGATGTACAAGCCCAAAGGACATACTTGTTTTTATGAACAGTCAACATAGCTTATTTTTTTGAAAATGGGTAGTACCACAATTGTATTAAATCAAAAAGAGAGAGGGATGTACAAGTATGGTCAAGCAGCACCCAAAAGTTTTTGTACAAAAGATCACATTGAGACAGTGTAGCCCTTACTAGCTCCCCAACAAAATAAAAAGAGGAGGCCCATTCCCTTACTCTGGCACAGATAAAAGAAACTAGAGACTCCTCCGTTCTAGTCACCCTTCTAAAAGTCCTATTGTTCTGTTCTCCCCACAAGGACCATAGGTTGGCATGAAGAACCAACCACCACACAATCGCATCTCCTCTGAGGGGCCAGCTCTTACCCCAAGATCCGATGAATTACAACACCTCCGTCTGACATGTAATAGAACAGCCGGACCTCGAAGCCAAGTCGTACCACACCTCCCGCGAATACGAGTAGCCAACGAATAGGTGGTCCAGGGTCTCAACGTCCTGCCCACACAAGCAGCAAGTCAACTGGATGTTGGGGACGAAAGGAGCCAGCGGTCGCTGGTGGGAGCCTCCCATGGGAAATCCTCCAAACGAGAATCTTCACCTTGAACGGGCTCTTCAGCCTACAAATGTGCGAGGCAAGGCTATGGCGCATCCCTCCGTCTGAGATAAAGGTGTAGGTAGACCAAACAGAGAAAGTCCCCTCCATAGTTTATACACTACCATGCTTCTATTTAAGGTGGTCCAAACTTATGACACTTTACAAGTGCATTTTGCATGATCAACCATGCTTTTCTGCATCATACACATTCTTTGCCATTTGATTTGAATGCATCTTTTCTCTTAGAGTCATGATTAATATGATTTATTTATGCTTTTGATATGGTTTGTATACTGCATTGTTCAGTATTGTGTCCATTTGCCTTGCTAGTCAGACCTTGTTTAACAAATCTTATTATGTTAGTGCAAGATTGCAGATTATTTACAAAGTTCCTTTGAATATTTGCAGTCGCTGCTGTCTTTAGTTTGGCATATAAGCTTCAACCTGCTATTATTTTTATCGATGAAGTAGATAGCTTCTTGGGTCAACGGCGGACCACCGACCATGAAGCCATGGCAAACATGAAAACTGAATTCATGTCCTTGTGGGATGGTTTTACCACAGATCGTAAGTCTTTCATACAGTGTCTCTGTTGTTTTTTTATTCTTTGTTGCTACTAAGTCTGCATAATGGCCTATATTTAGGCTAGTTTTCCTTGAACGTTCTGGATTGGTTACCCATGTTTGGAAGCATATCATCTTCGGGTCTGTCGCTTGTTTGGTTTACATTTATTTCCAGACCATCTGATGCTCATTTTCATTTGGACATAACCTTGTAAGGTAAAGATCTCTGTATCAACTGTTCCACCACTGCATTCTTTCATTTCTTACTGGTCGCTATTGCTGTCATCTCTGATGTTGCCTTTGGAATATTGGTTTTTTCTCTCTCTCTTTTTTGGGGGGTGGGTGGGGAGGGAAGGTTCTAGTGGGGAAGAACGAAGGATGAGGTACACTAGGTGCAGGATTAGTCCCATGCACTTCCTTCTTAATGTGCCAAATATATTGTATGTCGCACTACAGGAAGGGCATGCTACTAAGGACTGCCCTGGTGAAGGATGCCCAAGTAAGGCAGCATCTAGGTTTGCAGAACCAACAAGTTTGGTACCTTTAAGGTCCTTGGGGATCTTGATTCCAGAAATGGAATTTGAGTGTGAATTAGACTTTGCTTTGTGTGGTGCATAGGCAAGGAGGTCTTATAGTTGGAGCTGAGAAAGGCATTGGCTAATATGTATGACTTTGAGGACATTGTTTGATGTCTTCCCTGGTGTGAACCCCTAGATATCATGGGGGGTACTGATGGAGCAAGAAGATTCGGAAGTTGAATGGTGGAACCTGGAGAGATAGTGCACGAATTGTGAACACATCATCTCTTTTGCATGGTTCTTGTGGTGTTCCCTTACACTTCTTAGAAGGAAACTGGTGACAAGACTAGTTTGGTGCACTGGGCTTCATGGTGCAAATGAAATCAATGCCCTGTGTATTAAGGACGTGGCAAAGCCCCAGGTTGTCATGGCAGTGACAGAGGGGAAGTGGTCTTTTTTGAATGAGGATTCTTTTAAACCGGTGCGGCTTTAGTTTGCAGTTATGCAGAGGAAGACGAGAAGCAGGAAGAATATAAAATAATAGAGGAGCAGGGTGCTTACAGCTCACAAAGTGATTGCCTCTTTTGGCAGTCACGTGAATTTTGCCCATAGACAGGGATGCTACCAATCTCCTGGTATGTTATGGAGAGAGGTAGTCTTGTTTGAGGGTGACCTTACACCACCTGTCTCTGAACTTGGGAATTTTGGTAGCATTGATGAAGGTAGCACAGTGAAACCCTAAAAGAGACTAGAGGGTGAGATTGGTATTTGAAATTTCATCGTTCCATTTTAGTATTTTACGTGACTTTGCGATGCAAATTGGCATAGTTTGGGTCCACTCTGCGAGGTCAGTTGAACTGAGTTTAGATTGATATTTGAAGAGAATGGCAGCTTCAAGTCTAGTCAAGATTGGCAATCCCATATTTGGATATTAAAAGAAGCATGCAAATGTTGGAAGAAGCATCACGTGCGAGAGATCAAATGGTGATGACAAGGACATGGGATGAGGGGCAATTGGAAGCTGGGAGAAGGATCAAGGGAATATTTTGGAGTTGCATACGGGAGGACAAGAAGGTTTTTTCAGTCTTGCGCATGATTGTAGTGGGTGTATTGGGCTATCAAAGTACTTTTTCCCCTTTATGCCTGGTTCAAGTCCTCCCTCTCTTTGTGCCCTGTAGAATGTGGATTTTTTTTCATATTATCACTAATGCAATCATCATCATCATCATCATCATCAGAGCCTTATCCCAATTAATTGGGGTCGGCTACATGAATCCTGTTCCGCCAAAGATTTCTATCAAGTGCAATATTCTTATTTAAACTCAAGGAACTAATGTCCTTCCTAATAACATCGCACCATCTCATTTTAGGCCTTCCTCGAGCTCTTTTACTAGCATCCACTAAGATTTGGTCACATCTTTTAACCGGCGCTGAGTTAGGGCGACGAAACACATGTCCAAACCACCTGAGTCTATTTTCTCTCATTTTGCTATCAATTGGAGCTATCCCTAAGTCCTTACGGATGCGCTCATTCCTAATCTTGTCTTTCTTAGTCTTGCCACACATCCATCTCAACATCCTCATCTCTGCTACACACATTTTGTGGATGTGTTCCTTTCGTACTGTCCAACACTCGGTACCATATAACAAAGTAGGTCTCACAGCCGTTCTATAAAACCTCCCTTTGAGTTTCACAGGCATACGACGATCACAAAGGACACCTGATGCACTTCTCCATCTTAACCAGTCTGCCTTAATCCTATGTGTAACGTCATCATAAATCTCCCCATTCTCTTGTATGATAGACCCTAAATATCGAAAGCTACTACTCTTCGGAATGTTATGTCTATCAATTACAACCATGTCTTCCTGAACCACTCTCCCATTACTAAAATTACAGTGCATAAACTCTGACTTACTCCTATTAATTTTAAAACCTTTAGACTCCAAGGCAAGTCTCCAACGCTCTAACTTAGCATTTAGAGCAACAATACTCTCATCAATTAAAACAATATCGTCTGCAAATAGCATACACTAAGGGAAATCCTCATGCAATTGTTTAGTTACTTCATCCATAACTAAGGCAAAGAGATACGGACTTAGTGCAGAACCTTGATGCAAACTTATAGAAACGGAAAATTCACCAGTCTCCCCAGCAATAGTTCGAACACTAGCAATAGCACCGCCGTACATATCCTTAATCAAATCAACATATCCTTGAGAGATTCCTTTCTTTCTTAATGTCCACCAAATCAATTCTCTCGGTACTCGATCGTACGCCTTCTCTAAATCAAGAAAAACTATATACAAATCTTTTCTCATCTCTCTATACTTCTCCATTAGCTGCCGTAGTAAGAAAATAGCTTCTGTAGTAGATCTATTTGGCATAAAACCAAACTGATTTTTCGATACAGTAGTCATACAACGGAGGCGTTTTTCAATTACTCTTTCCCAAAGTTTCATAGTATGACTCGTAAGCTTAATTCCACGATAATTATTACAACTTTGAATATCTCCTTTGTTTTTATAGAAAGGAACTACAACACTTTTTCTCCAAACTTCTGGCATTCTCCGTTCCTTTAAAATTTTATTAAAAAATTTAGTTAGCCACTGAATACCAATATCTCCTAGGCCTTTCCATACTTCAATAGGTAAGCCATCTAGTCCTAAGGCCTTGCCCACTTTCATTTTCCTTAAAGCATCCTCCACTTCTGACATCTTAATACGTCTGAAATATTGATATTTATCAAATATTGTGGACTCTTGGGTACCTTCTAAAGATAAATCCTTGACGGAATCGCCATTAAGTAACTTCTGAAAATAGCTATGCCACCTCTCTTTAATCTTAAGATCCTTAGTTAAAACCCTTTGATCTTCACCTTTAATGCACCGAACATGATCTAAATCTCTAGTTTTCCTTTCTCTTAATTTAGCAAGTTTAAATATGTCCTTTTCACTTTCTTGAGTTCCTAATTTATTATATAAATCTTCAAATGCCTTTGATTTAGCTTCGCTAACTATTTTCTTAGCTCTCTTTTCAGCGATTTTATAGACTTCTATGGTTTGAGCATTTTTGTTAGTTTGCCAAACTTTAAAGCATTCCTTTTTTACTCTAATGGTATTTTAGATTTCCTCACTCCACCACCAAGTCTCTTTTTCTAAATTCTTTTTACCTTTAGATTCGCCTAAGAGTTGTTTTGCAACCCTCGTTATACAATTTGTAACATTATTCCACATTACATTAGTTTCTTGTTCTAAATTTCAAATATTTTCCTTGAATAGATGATTTTTAAAAGTTTCTAAATTTTTACCTTTTAAATTCCACCATTTAATCTTGGAATAATTATTTATGATGATCTTTCTTTTGAATTTAGGGATAGTGACATCCATTACTAACAACCTATGTTGAGGGGCTAGACTCTCATCAGGAATAACTTTACAATCTTTACATAAAACTCTATCGACATTCCTAATGAGGAAATAGTCAATTTGACTTATATGTGTTCCACTCTTGTATGTTATTAAGTGTTCGTCCCGCTTCTTAAAGAAGGTATTAATAATTGCTAGATCATAGGTCATAGCAAAATCAAGAATAGTGTTACCCATATCATTTCTATTGCGAAAATCAAGCCCTCCATGAATCCTCTCATAGCCTCTATTATCTATACTCACATGACCATTAAGATCCCCTCCAATAAAGATTCTCTCTTCACTAGGGATATTTTGGATCAAACTATCAATAGCCTCCCAAAATTACTTTTTTAATGCTCTCTTCTAATCTTACTTGAGGTGCATATGCACTAATTATATTCAAAATATCCTCACCTAAGATAAGTTTAATTACCATTAGTCTATCCCCCAATCTATTTACTTCCACAACTCTGTCTTTTAAGTTTTATCTATTATTATAGTAACACCATTTCTAGAGTTATTATTACCCGTATACCAAATTTTATATCCATCAATGTCTTTAGCTTTATGTCATTTCCACCTAATTTCTTGTAGGCAAGCTATGTTAACCCTCCTGTCCTTCATTAACTTAACTAATTCTAAACCCTTACCCGTTTAAGTTCCTATATTCCAAGTAGCTAGACGGATCCTATGTTTTTGGACTTGCTTCTTTACCCGTGTGCGTCCAATCCCACACGAGAACCCTTGCCTATTTGACACCGCAATCGGGCGCCATTGCTACGCATCGCTTACGGGGAACGCCTTAGCTAGCCCTTGCTCACTTGTCATTCCATCCGGGTTCCGATGTAACGCGTCGCTTACGGGGAACGCCCTAGCATTAGCACAAAATGTATTTGGATAAGAATTCATGTTGGAGATGTGACAAAATTTTACTGCTGGCTGTCGACCTAACGCAAACCCTCCTCTTTTCTCATCCGGGCTTGGAACCGGCCATGGCAGAGTTACTAATGCAATCAGTTCAATTTATTATTATTATTTTGTGTGATGTTGCCAAATATTCAGCTTATCTGAAGAATAGTCTTTTCTTTCAATTCTTTTACTAAATAAGCCTCTTCCTACGATGTTTTTATTTTAAATATTTTCCTATGATATCAAAGGCGATGAGGCGGCCACAAGTTGCCTCGCCTCCCCCTCAATCTGGCCTTGTGGGCCTGGCCCAACTCCGCACACCCTGGCCCGTTTGATTTTTGTTTAAAATTTATTTATATTTGTGGTTAATTTTATTTAAAAATTTTGATTTTAGGAATGAATGAATTTAGGAACTTTATTGATTTTATGTATGCATTTTTTGTGACATTTAGACATATATTTATATTTCTGAAATATATATATTATTTTAATAAAACATCATTTCAAATGACTCAAACGCCTAGGCCATCGCTTAGGCATTTGAGGCATGAGGTGACCCCCTTGGTCACCCCGGTCGTCTCTCCCTTCTGACTACATGGATACTTTCCCAATAATGTTTCTATAGGAAATAGGTTTAGGAAAAAAATTTGTATGTTGCAGGGGTCACATAAGGATTTCTCACATAAATTTGGAGATAGATATTATTGTATATAATTCATATGTCAATCAATGTTCTCATAGAAATTTCTGGAGAAAATATGGGAGATAAAATTTTGCATTCTGATCAAATTTTAAAGAAGGATATGTAAAGATCACAAATTTGAATGGCATTAGTAAAAATTTCCATGAATTTTCAGCTTACTATATTTCTTACACTGTTTCCTCCGCTTTTTCAATGCTTCTGCGTATGAGTGACAGGAGATTGTTGATTTCTGTCAAATTTATTGTGATTGCACTAAAATATGCAACTTAGCTTGTAGGTTTTTTTTTACTCAGAGTAATTTACACATTGTACACTATCTTTGTTGTTGAGCTAAGGTTTCTAATTATTTGTGATCAATGGAATAAGTAAATCGATTTTTGCTTTATCATGCTTGGGCTGGGGGATCTACAGGTTCAATAACTTCTTTAGTTGACATTGACTTTCTGTTGTTAATACAGAAAATGCACGTGTCATGGTTTTAGCCGCTACAAATCGACCGTCAGAGCTGGATGAGGCAATACTTAGGCGACTGCCTCAAGCTTTTGAAATTGGCATCCCTGACCATAGTGAGAGAATTAAGATATTGAAGGTGATACTAAAGGGGGAACGACTAGAAGAAAACATAGATTATGATTATGTATCCAGCATGTGTGAAGGATTCACTGGATCAGATTTATTTGAACTTTGCAAACAAGCCGCCTACTTTCCTCTTAGAGATCTATTGCAAGATGAAAAGGATGGGAAAAGGTCTTCTGTAAGTACATCTTCTATTTTCTGCTTTAATCACATTTTGTTTAGACCTTTTGACACCATAAACTGCTTCATTAGATACATTTTTAAATTTAAATAACTGTCTTTCTAGATTTGCAAAGTGGCCAACCAACTTCTGCATGAAAGATATAACTGTTTGTGTAACAAAATTAAAGATGGGGAACTGAATTAAGATCAACCTGAGGGCACTCTGTTGCATCTGGATTCAGGGCTGGTACCCAACTGATGCCAGCCTGATATTTTGCAAATTCAAGAAAATATGAAGGATAAGAGAAGAGGAGGAGAGTACAGAAGAGGCTATAGGTGCAAATGTTTGGTGAAGCCAGAAAAAAAATGGGAATGAACATAAGGAAAGAAGGGAGTGGGTAGATGATGTAAAAATAAGTGAAAGAGTTGTACCTGTAATTTGACTGGCAGTATCTTGATGGCAACGTTATGGGCAGCAGCGACAAGTGCTGGGCAGCCTCTTGCTTGCTCCTTTCTTTGCTCTTAACCTAGTATAATTTTGCATAGGACTTTTGTGGCTGATAAGCTGGTGTGACATTGTAGCTAAATGTTGACTTATCCCTTAATTCTTGGTTTCTATAGATATTTAATGCTCATGATTGAATGTGTCTCATCCAATGGCTAAACAATTTACATGATTTCTTGAAGTTTTCATCTTAGGTTGGGTGACGTGGGGCTCGCTTATCTAAGTAGTTGTTGGAGTGAAATTTTAACGTGCATGAGCATACTAGAGTGAGTTTGTGGATTGAAGGGTGAAAAGCTGTCATAAGAAATACGTCATTCAGTTAAACCTTGACTTTTATAGTTCTTAGATCTTTTTAGTATCCCTTTGGAGACATCTGATGGAATTGGAAGGATTCAGAAGATGAACACTTCTATGAAGTAAAGACGAGTAATCATCCGGGCATGTAAGCATGATAAGATCTCATGAGATTCTGAATTAAAAACCTGTTGGGGAACTTTCAGCTGAGTTCTTAATCCTTCGATATATTTTAATTTTGTAGGAGGCCAGTTTTGTAGGGTTTTTTTTTTTTTTGCTATTGATAGATGATATGCAAGAAATAAGGGCGTAATTGTGATCTCAAAGTTTGGGAGGGCACATTTATCGAAAATTTTATGGATTTTGGAAGATCTCCAATAGCCAAGTATGCCGTGATGGTTTGTCAGATCCTATCGTGTGATATATTTTCTCGTTTTGTATGTACATAATTACCCTAGAATGTTGGAGGTACACCATATGGATGGAAATCTTGTGTGTTCTCTGTGTGACATTTGGTCATGTGTAGCTCCTCTTTCTGTGTCATAGGAGAATTGATCTAAAACTTTACAAGTAGTTTTTTTAATCGAGACCAGTGTGTCTCTTTGGAAGGTGGGAAGAGCACCATTTATCTTATTAATAATCTTTTTTCTTCGTGTAGGTTCCAAGGGCATTATCACAGTCGGATCTTGAGAATGCTCTCTTAGCATCAAAAAAGACAAAGGCGGTAAGAAGCGACTATCGATTTGGCTCGTATTCCTCGCCGTTGTCAAGAAGAGAAGACGATGATGAGCATGTCCAGCTCACTTTCTCGGAGATACACAAAATTTTGTCTCGTGTAGCCAACATCCAGCCAGAAGCCGAAGACTCTTAATCCCCATCTTTTTTTAAACCGAAATCTACAGGTTGTTTCCTCTCTGCTGCCTTCCCTGAACTTAAACACGTTGATATTGCAATGTCAGGGATTGTAATCTACGCTTGAAGCAGCTGAATGCTTGCTACGTCGTCCTTTGCAGGCATTCAGCATTGAGGAAATGGCAGGTGCCTTCCAACGTCAGCCCGTGTCCGAGTTCAAATTGTGTGGGGATTTTGTAGACGTTGCTTTTGGATGGTCATCTTGAGCCTCGTCTGCTTGTGTGGATGGTCGCTCCATTTGCGTTTTCGATCCATTAAGAGTAGATAAAGAGGCGCATCATTGCATCATGTCTAGATTAGCGCATGATATTTATCGTTTATGGGGAGCAAACAACTATCGAGGCACAGAATGGCCGCGAGAGTTGCAAACGACCTGCATTAACACTATTCTATTTAGGCTCGGTTTGTTTATTGTGCTGTCGTGTTCTTGTCAGACTTGGGAGTTCTTTGAATACTAAATTGCTTGAAGAGTTTTGCTCTATTCAAATTCGGACCGTTTGATGGTGGAGTCTAATCCGAGCCCGTTTGGTTGAGTTTTTATCTCTTGCACTCACTTTTTTAATAATTAGGATATGGTTGAATCCTAAGTGAGCTACTAATGAAAATGGCCGTATGTTTAAAAATATATATATAATCAAGCCTTACTGAAGTTTATCAAAAGATGTAAATAAGTCAGATTATAATTCCAGTTTGATGCGTTTATTAATCGTGTTTAAAATAGTATTCAAATTTAAACACATTTAGTTAATTCGAATCGGATTGTGCTTTTATCCGCTTATCTAAAGTCAGTTGGTTGATAACCTTCCCCTGTAGTGTGGTGATTCACCTCTCCCCCCTCTTCACGGGGGTAGTAATTTTTTTTTAAAAAAAATTTAAATGTGGGTCTCAAATTACTGTATTGCTTAAATTCTCATCTAACTTGAACAAAAAAAGGTGTGTGTGAATAGTGATTTTTTTGATATGCATCAATTTTTTGACTTTTTTGGGCCATTAGATCCAAAAAGTTAAGATGAGTTATTTGTATGGTATTTGGAGGAAGATCGGTTGAGTCAGCCTGAAAATGAGTTAAGATGAGTTGGTCTGAGTTAAGTCGATTGGTAGACTACGGACCACTTTGACAATGAAAGAAAACAAGTTAAGATGAGTTATTCGCGGACAGGTGAGTTATTTAAATTGTTCAAGTCAACCCGTGACTCGTTAGATTAAAACTGCACGTATCAATATCATATATTTATAGTCTTTCAATATGCCTTGAGTAGTGAATTAAAAGCATGAAAGATACATTTGATCAGTTCCTCCTCCCTTGATAATATTTCTAGGATAAATGCATGCGGAGTGTTTTATTGCCATTGGTTCTTCCGGTCCTTCAATTATAATTATATGGTTTCATGTTGGATCAATTTTTTATAGAATGGACTGCGGATAAGATCACGCATATTACACGTCCCTTTCCATCTTCTAAAACTTGATGCTAATATTATTAAATGACGAGGGATATAATCTCAAAGATGACTCCTCGTCTAGATTCTTTGCATATTAAAAATCTAAAATAATAATAAATTAAGTAAAAAAATGAAATAGGTCTAGACCTAACTATTTTATGCGGATTTTACTAAGTTGAGCGCAAGTAACAACATAGGACCCGTGAGTTAACTAAACTTTACCGAGTTTAGGTGTCGTCCGATCTAGATAAAATATCGACCTAATTTTGTTACAAGTCGCGAGTCAACCGATCAGATCAGCCCGTTACATCACGACTTTAAAACATTGCCCACGGGGAAATGTGATACCCCACTTTCTCATTCGCAGATTTCATCCCGATTGTTTAATCACAAGATTATAAGATCAAGATGAAATTGACTAGAAACTTAAGTTTAATACTTGTAAATTCGGAAGCATGGATCATAAGATTTAACCCGTGATGAATCAGATGACAAAAAAGTGTAACATCGACATATTTCTCCTACCATATTTGTTAGAGTTTATTGGATTAGATCGTCTAACTTAAAATTCCAAGGAGTTGAGTGGAGAGGATACCATAATTATAATCACTTAGTCTATGAATTCTGATACCATGTTAAAGTTAAATGGATTGGGCCATCTAACTTAAAATATTAAAGTAGAGAGTGGAGAGAATACCACAGTTATAATCACATTATATTTTAGTCCGTTTTCAACGTGAGATTATTCTCTAAGACCCTCTTTATTTTTCAATTAGGATATCTTGTTCGATCCTCCGGGGTCAAACACGCCGCTCGGGGTCGAATAAGGTGCCTGTGTATGAGGGGAGGGTGTGAGCTCCAACCGATTCTCTCTCATTGGGTGTGATATCCGCCGACAATTCGGATATCAAATCGGGCCTAAGAGGCTCTTTGTTTACGAGTTAAGACAGGGGGAATAATAAATCGATGTGAGAGAAAACCGTGGGTCTCATAATTTTTCTTCACACCCATCTCCTTTAATCGAGGTGGAGTGACTTATTTGGGCGACGAGACTCGAATAAATCATCTCACCCTGTAAACAAAGCGACCCTAATAATATTTTGTATATCCACCGGGCTCACTGCGCCTCGTGGGAAACATGGGCACGAAGAGGAAATCCAGCCAAAATGGGAAGCTCGCAGTGCACCGTTGGACGTCCGCCACCAGTTGAGATTCCGAGGTCCGATCACGCCCCCCCCCCCCCCCCCCCCCAATCCAAATCTAAACTATCCAATCCAATGGCGACCACGGGACATGTGGACCCCAACACCACCACCCCTTCACATCTACGCAAGATAGTAGTAGGCTGGTAGCAGCGGAACTGCGGAGGCAGCAGCCACGACGACGAGGAGGAAGGATTAGAAGACCGGCCAGCCTTAATTTACTACTACTACTACCGTGCAAACAGTTGATTACCCACCCTGTTCTCTTCTGCAACCGTGCTCACTCACCTACAGCGGAGCTAAATTGGCTGGGGAGCAGAGTGGGCGGAGGGAGGGCAAAGAGGCCGGAAGAGAGCCTGAGGCAACAAGGGAAGAGAGAAACCCAAAAAAAATGCATGCTTTTGCGGCTGTTGCTGCTGCTGCAAGTCCAGTGTTTTCACAGCCGGCTGCTGCTTCACTCTCTGTGATCATACCTCCTCCTCCTCCAGCTACTGATCAGGGCAGCATACGCCACTGCTGCTGCCCAACATCCTCTTCCTACTCTGGCTTCTCATTCTATGGAAGAACATCCTCAGCCTCTGGGTTCACTGCCTCCCGCTTCTGCAGCCGCCCCCTGCAGGTCAGGTGTGCCGCCACAAAGGTGGCCAAATCACCAGGTACTTACTGCTCCTACTCTTAATGATCTTCATGATCGTTTTTCTTCTTCGGTTTTCTTGCATGCGTGCCCGTTGTTTGTTCTCGTGCTCGTCGCTTTCCCTTAATTTGGTGGGTTGTTCTTGTTGTGTGGTTCATCTGTTCGCGCTTCTGTTGTCGGTGGTGGGGGGCGGTCTACTTTTGAGAGGGACGCAGCTGAAGAAGACTGGAAGATAAAGCGGGCGCTTCTCCTTGAGAAGAGGGTATTCTCTCTCTCTCCCTCTCTCTCTAAATGACTGTTTGTTAGTTAACTTCATTTTTCCCATCCCGTTGCAGGTGAGGAGTGTAGATGTCAAGGAAGCTCTACGCCTTCAGCAGGAGAACAATTTTGTGATCCTCGACGTCCGCCCTGAGGGAGAGTTCAAAGAGGTTAGAGGACACCATTCCCTCTTTTGCTCCACCTTCCCCTAGCTAGCCTGTGCTCTTGTCATCCTCCTTTTCTTTTCTAGAATTTGTAGCTTTCATCCTTATCAACTCTCAGATAACTCACAGGTTTTGCCATTTGAGTGATGGTATGGAATTGTTAATTTGGGATAAAGTCTCACATGATTTGTTTGGTCCATTAATTGTTCTATGGTCAGCAGATTGATTAAGGGCATGTTTGGCGAAACGTTTTAGTCAGTAAACACTTTTAATTAGTTCTCGTTTTAAAAATAAAAGGGTTTTTTGGATGGAAGAGGATCTAACTAGCTTTGGGTAGTTTACACTGTCAACCTCTCCCAAACCACCTCACCTTTTCTGCAATCTAGGAAGCTGCAATTTAGAGCTTTTTATTGGAAGCCAAATAAACAACATAAATAGCCTTTGGGGTCTAATGGCCTCTCCTTAAAATTACTGGCCTGGGAGCTACAGAAATCTAAAACTACTTCTAATTTGAGTTTGTGTGCCAAACATGCATGCTTTATGTATGGTATCCTTTCTAGCCAGGTTTTTTTCTCCTAATGTGTCCGACATAATGATTCCTTTAATGTTGTTTCTTCAGACTTTCAGCTTCTTGACATGTATCTTCTGCGTCCAAGACATACTTAGCTTCTTGTATCTCTTTCAAGTTTCGGGTATTCTGAGTGCAACATTCAAAGCTTCAGACAGTCTTGCGTAGCAGTGGCTGCCCCTAACCCAAGAAACCAAAATTCTCTTAGATTGTCTCTCTATTTGGAAGTCAAGGTTCAGTATCTCGGGAAGGATTTTTCTTGTAATATGGTGCTTTCTCATGGCTACATTTATCCTTCTCAATTCCCCCGGCGCATTTTGTCTTCACAAGCAAGGCCTCATGGTATTTTTGCCCTACTTAGTTGATCTTCAAAAGTGAGAATATTAGATTGTCAGCATGAATCACTTCATAGCATTGTAACATTGGCTTTGAACTTGCCCTGGTACCACTGATTTCAAGCTCTAGTTTTCCAATTTTTCACACTCCAACGTTAACATTCTTTTCACTCCGTCAAATCTATACGATCGAAAGATTAATTCAGTCCTATTTGCAATCCTTCATGGTGTAAGAACTGGAAGATTTCCCTCTATTTACATCTATATTTTTCTCTTAAATTGTGTAAAAGACTGCAGAAGGTTGAGAATTCCTTTCATCATTTTGGATATAAATTGTGGTCATGCTAAATGTTTAAGAACAGAAACATCACTAATTACAAACTTAAAATGTGACTCCGGTGTGTGTGGAGCAGATTTGTTCATAATTTAAATCTCCGTGTGGATCTCTTTGCATTTTGCAAGCACTAGTGTCATCTTAATGACCAGAACTAGGCAGAAGCATTGAATAATAATACGTCCTGAGGATGACTACCTTGGCAACATAGTTAATTCTGCATATCTACAAGCCGTACTAAGTCAAAAATGCATACCATCATCGATGCAATTATCTTATGTAGAACCCATGAGCAGAACAAGATGTATACAGTTATATCATTTAGATCATATCTCAACTCCACATGCACTCTGAGAATATGCAACACTTTGTGCCTTACCAAATTCGTCTGCCTTCACAATTTCACATGACCATGTGAATTTGTTCTCTACAATTCAACAATGGATGGTCACTTGCATTCATTTAGTTGATGCAATGTGCCACTATGCAGCATGATGATGATTTGACACAGTGCGCACTGGCTGTTTCTTAGTATACTCATGCATTTTGATCTATCCTGTTTGCTTATCCTGGGATATTACTGTGTCTGACATCACTACTTGTCTAGGCTCATCCACCAGGTGCCATCAATGTGCAACTCTATAGGCTCATTAAGGACTGGACTCTATGGGATATTGCACGGCGCACAGCATTTTTATTCTTTGGAATATTGTCTGGCACAGAGGAGAATCCTGAATTTCTAGAAAGTTAGTAAATATATGTGTGTCTACTTGTATGCCTCATGATAGATTCTTCTTGAAACACTGATCAGTAAGCCTCGTTATTTGGGCAGCTGTGCAGTCCAAATTAGAGAAAGATGCGAAAATAATAGTAGCTTGCCAATCGGGAGGAACAATGAGGCCATCTCAGAGTCTCCCAGAAGGCCAGCAGTCTAGGTAGGTTCATTCCTTCCTTCATAATGTGTACATTGGCTTTCTTGCACATATAGCTCCAATAGTTAGGATGTTATATTGTTGCTTCCCAAGGTGTTAATGAGCTACCTGTAGTGCAGATCTCTGATAGCAGCTTATTTGCTGGTCCTCAATGGGTACACCAATGTGTTTCACTTGGAGGGAGGGCTCTACACATGGTTGAAAGAAGGGTTACCTGTTGTCACAGAGGAGTGACACATGAACAAACAGATAAATGTATGTTTGAAGCGTAATCTTTCCCTTATGCTTTTTCCCTTTTTTTTCCCCCGCTTGTTTCTGGTGAAGGTGTTTAGATCACCCACCGGCTCTGTGCAGGGATTTGAAAGTAGAGGCTTGTTTCCAAAAAGTCCAGGTTAAATGAGAGCTCAAGGTACAACTCTCATGGGAGAAAGGAGATTCTCCCACAACGTTGATGGATTTAAGATGATGGGGACGGTGATGATGGAAAGGGAGAGAGCCCTGTTGTTTTTTTTGGTGAACGGACACATATGAGAGGGACATTCATTTAATTATGGGCATCAAAACAAGCATCGAACTTAAAACATGGACACAAAATGGTCAGAGGAACGCCTTATTTAAGATGTGCATGCCGAACTTTGTTGCAGGAGGAAGAAGCTACCATGTCAAAATAAAATTTTTAAAAAAAGTGTTACCAAACCATTTCTTTCTGATTACAAGCCTATTTAGAACCAGGTTTTGGAGATCTAAAAAATGTTTCAAACTATTGCTAGCTTAATAAATGTGGTGTCTATTTCTTCTTGTTTCTTAGGTCGTTTACATGCGTAGCATTCTTCGACCTGCCTTGAATAGGATTCTTCCATCATGGCTGTCAGGCAGCAGGAGAGATATGTTAGACTGTCGAAGAGTGGATTGCATCCGCCCATGTTCGTATCGTCTGCAAGAGGAATCTATCTCAATATCGATGTCACTGAGTTAGGATTCGAGAAAGAAAATACAAGAAAGAAAGACCCCAAATTGCTAAAAAAAATACAGAAGATTACATTGTGAAAGAATAATATTTTTAATATATATATATATATATATACATATTAATAGAGTATAGGCTCAAGAATCCAACATAATAATATAGAAATAAGTTAACTTTCGTAAAAGAACAACGTTTTTGTTCAAAAAGGTATATGAATCAGTCACAAAGAGACAGTAATTTTCTTTTGATATGATCAAAACCCCGACAATTTCAGTAAACCATGATTCATTTGTGAATAATGCGTCAGCCGTGATTAAAACATGACTACTTTTAAAAAAATGTTGTAAAATTCTGTAACAAATTCCCTAGGATATCTCTAATTTTGGAGATCCAGGGCTCTTGAGTTCGCCAACACTGACATGATAGACCCATGTAAGATACACTGTAGCACTCAAACCTGGCTCATAGATGGATCATATTTAATGTGTATGGATATGTGCGATAATGCTCTCTCCTTTAGGTAATTTCTCCGTCCTTCGTAAAGTCTCTTCCTCTTTCTGCAATTGATGAACGATGTATACTCATGCTGCTAACTGAGAAGACAACTTGATCTTAAACAATAAGAAGTTGTGTTCCCTCGGCAGTGACAACAAAAAGTTACCAACAAATTGGTGACAAAGCAGATGAGTTGATCCTTGCGAGAGCCTACCAACTCGTACTAATCCATAATATTCTAGGGTTAAAGAGACTTAAAAATGAGGCTAAGGGAAATGTCCAAATATGAATATCATGTTAGGATGGTATAGTTTCTCATTTCTTTTTTGATCGCATGCAAAAACGTACGATCACCTCGACAGGACAATTATAGGTGGGAACTTGCTGAATATGGATCTAAATGGGATCGAGTCAGAGTGAAATGTGATTAGGGAAGTCACTTGACAATGACTATTACAATCTTCAGTCTGCCAAATTATAGTACTACATACACATCCTAAAAATACAAAAGCAGGACAACATAAAGCAAAGAGTTCCCAAATTACAGGTTCAAGTAACTTCTAAGTTGACAAATAAGTTCTTTCATCATAACGTTGACCCCAGAAATGAAGACGCAAAAACGGCGCTAATGGTTGGTGAATAAACAAATCATGGCAAAAATTATCTGACAGTTTTCCATGATGGTACAGTATCAACTTCAATATCAAATTCTAGGGCAATTAGAAGTTTAGAGAAGCTCTAGCCATTGCAAGGGCTCCATCGTAGCTTTGATTTCCGCCAATAAAGCCACTGATGTGAACAAACACGCAACCGGGAATTCCAGACTCCTTTGAGAGTGCATCATCCCGCAGGCCCCTCCAGGGCAGTGGAAGTGGTCTCCGGCTCTCAAAGTTATCAGGGGACACTGCTACAGCTTGCACCCGCCAATTCTTGCTCCTATCATCCTACAATTAGCGATTGATTACCAAATGATAGTGAATACTCATGCAGCACATAAGATAGAAAATAATTCTGTCAAAGTTAGACTCAAGTATAGTCACTAATGGAACACAAAACTAGTTCTGCAAATCTGCATGAAGGGAGCATAATCATGGACTTGGTGAAAATTCGCTCCACGTCTGTTTTAAGTCATTGGATGGCATGCACGGAGTACAAACTGAAACAACAGCACAGCAACAGGATTAAAGGCTTCATGCACAACGAAACTACAGGTAGGTAGGTGTGTACAACAAGGCAATATGGTCCAGAGGTCATTAAGTTGGACAGTGTGGTCTAATGAAAATAAATCCGAGGGTGGTTCTGTAAGAAGGTATTAGAGAGCATCAGAGTCAATGGAATGGAGCACTTTCTATCCCATTGGGTGTCCTACCCCATTCCAGCCGTCCCAACCTATCCCAGCCTATCCTGATCCATCCTAGCCTATCCCAGTCAGAATTCTATGCTCCAGCGTAAAATCTTCCAAGCTCCTTAACCTTTCATACACTTACGTTAGGGGTTTCATTGATAAATATGCACTTTTGTTAATCTTTAAACCCATGTTTACACGCGGAAAAAATATAAATGTATGAATCCGATTTATCGGAAGGAAATCACATACATATTTGTTTTGGGTTTTTGAATACTTGCATATTGTAATTTCCGCGCGTGTGTTTAATCAGACGATTTAAGCGTTCGTGTACTGGACTCTTCCCCACCGACTGGAGTCGGTGTTAATTTACATCGGATAAATCCGAACACCCTTGATTAAAACTGCTAAAGATGTTTTCTTGCCCTCATAATGTTGACCCTTTTGTCTGAAATATTAGTTCGAGAGAAAACATTTCCTTTTGCCCCAAGATAGGGCATCATTGCAATTTTCCCTCCGTGCGAGGGTTTATTTGTAATATTTCCTTCATGGAAGGGTTTTAATGCAATTTTCTATCAAAGCCGGATTTTTATGTAATGTGCCTTTCAACATTTGTTCCTTCTGAAATTTCATTCATTTTTGCTCATATCTTGGATATTTGCACAATTTTACGAGATTTGAGGGTATATTTGCAATCTTCAATTTCTTCGTGAACTAGACATGTTGTTCGCCAACTTTGGACACATTTAGAATCATAGGAATTTTTTCTATAGACTTTCTGATTTCCAAAACTCTTGCATAACTCCTTGGGGCATTTATGTGATTTCCCAAGACATAGGGGTAAATTTATAATTTTACACATTGAAACCTTCCATAGAGTCTTGGACATGAAAATATTCTAACATGCTCCTTTTAATCAATCAACATAGCTGCATGTAGTAGCATTTGAATCCTCTTGAATCCATTTGACTTCATTTGTACATAACATGCTTGCTGGAGGGTACTTTAGTAAAGTATCCTCCTTAAGTAAATCCTCCACATAAAATAGGGTTTTGTCTTAACAAAAACCCAACAAGAGAAGCTTGCGACCTGCTGGCTGTGTTGCCCCTTTTTCCTTGCGGCTGTGGACTTGCTTCTTGCTGTGTAGCCTTTTTACTATCTTGCTGTGTATTCTTCTTCTTTTCGTTGTCTTCTTGTGGGAGCATCTTCTTATAGTGGGTTGGAGCAAGGGCGGAGGAGCTCCATTGGCCTTCTCCTTCGATTGAATCCCAAAAGGCAAGTCCTTTGATCTTCCTTCTCCCTGTCTCTTCTTCTCTCCGGCCTGCTGCAGGGCGGAGGCAGGCCCCTCCGGCCTGTGCAGGGCGGACAGAGGCCTCCTCCGGCCTGTCAGCAGGTGGAGGGGACTTCTCCGGTCAATTCAGCCTCCAGAGAGGGGTTTTTGGAGGCAGGCCCCTCCGGCCTGTGCAGGGCGGAGAGAGGCCTCCTCCGGCCTGTCAGCAGGTGGAGGGGACTTCTCCGGTCAATTCAGCCTCCAGAGAGGGGTTTTTGGCTCTAATCTGCTATAAAAGGACTCCCGTACATCAGAAAAAATCTCACCTCAACAAGTGGAGCTTTTCTTTTTGCCCTTTTTGTCTTGTACAGAGGATCTCCTTCTTTGATTCATCCTTTGAGAACATGTGGGTGACATAGTATGCCACCTCTGTGACTTCCAATTCTTTATCAAATGAGCTTCATCAAGAATGAGATATTTCCACTTCTTTCGCTTGAAAACTTTTGAATCTTGAATAACAAGCCTATAAGTTGTGATGCAAATATGGAAGGAATTTGGCTTTAACCAACCTTGCCTCTTATGCTTCCTTTCTTTTGCATTCCCAAAGTATGTCAGAATTTTAAAGGCACGACACCATTTAAGAAACTCAGTTTCCCAGTTCAGCATGACACTAGTTGGGACCACAATGAGGTGAGGTCCCCATATCCCCTTTTCACAAGCCAGATGTGCGAGGAGAGATATCGTCATGATTGTCTTTCCCAAACCCACTTCATCTGCTAGAATCCCATTCAGTCTCTTCTCATACATTGTTACCAGCCAATCCAAACCTATATGCTGGTATTCTCGAAGAGGATGGTTAAGGAGGAAAGGAAACTTTGTGCGTACTTTGGTAGTTGAGAAGGTATTACCAGTTGGCTGTGCTGACCTTGCAACCGCAGCTGCGTCGGCAATGATGTCTTCACTCTCCCTTTCATCATCTGATTCTTGCTTGGATTTTGCATCAGTGTCCTCTATCATGACATGGGAAAGGTGGACATCATTCGGTCCATTCTCTTCAAATGTGTTGTCCTGAACAACTTGACTTTTCAATGAAGCATCCTGATCTACTGAACAGTCTGCTGTATCATTGGAACTTAACGAAGTGGATTCAGACTCAGCCTGGGAATAATCAGCAGCATTAATATCCTGTTTGTATCTTGCAAGCAATTCTTCTATATCTTGTTTGTACAAAATCTGAATTTTGTAAAAATATTTTATGGGTCAACAAATGTCCCCCACGAGACGTCCGTCGGAGCCGAGGGTAACGACGGGCGTCCCATGCATTCCCCGACTCAGCCAACTTGTGGCTTTGTTGCATAACACCATTGCTTTTAATTTAGGACTGATCATTCATCTTTTCTTTTTGTTGTTGTTTTGTGGGTTCAAGAATGAGGATTACCACCATTCTCATTATTTTCCTTTCTTTGCCCCCCTTTTTTTTGGACAGCTTTTTCCAAGGAACTCTCCTACAGATGGTTGGCTTCCCTTCTCACGGGATTGAGTGGCCTGATAGCCCTGAGATTGCACCTTTTGTGGGGACGGCCCTCATGGTTGATACTCTGATTGGCGGCGTCCGAAGTTTGTTCCAGGGAGCCGAGCTTCCTCCAGTCGAGGTTGTTCGCAACACCCTTACGACTGCTACGAGAAGCTATCACGGGTTAGGGTTGCCAAAAGAGCCCTGGATGGCGGCAATGGACAGTGCTTGGCAAAAATTTCAGCAGCTATATGAAGCCTCAAATTGGAAAGCCCAAGAGTTAAGGATCAAGCAGCTGGAGGATGAAATAAAAACAGTACGTGACCAGATCCACGAGAGGAGATCTGGGGTTGAAAGGGTTCGAGAGCGCCGCAGCTCCCTTGAGACTGCCATTGCTGAGAGCAGGAGTCAGGCTGCCTCACTTCAGGAGACCATGCGGAGCATTTTGCAGAGAATCGCGGCCTTGGAAACTTCAGCTGAAACGAGTGCCAAAGCAGTTCAGTGGGCGCGAGCTGAGGAGAGTTCCCTTGCTATAGAGTGCTCAGACATGGAGGACATCGTTGCCATGAAGCAGAAGCCCTCCCATCTCTGGGGCTGTTTATTTCTTTTCTTCAGCCCATTATCAGCTTCATGTTCTTTTCCTTCATTATTGCAGCCACCGCCAGGGGCTTGTCTTGGGCTCCAATTTTGCAGATGAATAGTGGAATTGCTTATACAGTGACGAAGCATGAATTGCTTTACTCTGACTCTTGATAATTCTTTTTCTTCTTTTTTTTTTTAACACTAGCTTTAGCGTCCTTTCGGGTTTTCACCAAAACTAGCCCCCTTTAGCTTTTTCCAGCGCGTCCTTTCGGGTTTTCACGCTGAGGGGTTACCCATTTTTACCTAAGGCGCCCTTTCGGGTTTTCACCTTAGCCGGGCTTCTTAGGCCTTTTTGCCCTCAACAACCCCTGTGATAGGAATGGTTATTTCCACCGGGGCACCTCTTTTTTAAGCCCCCATTTTTTTTTCATCTTCTATTTTTTCTTCTTTTTTTTTTTTTGAGGACCAGTGACATGGTGTGAAACGTATGACTTGCGAGGCTCACCCTAAACGAAGTTTAGGGAGTCAAAAAGAGTGCGATATGAGGCTGACCAATGATGTTGGGGAGCCGAAAACTTGAGATTTGGGGCTGGCCAATGTAGTTGGGAAGTCGAAAACTTAGGATTTGGGGCTGACCAACGATGTTGGGAAGCCGATAAACTTGGGGCTGACCAACAGTGCTGGGAAGCCGGAAACTTAGGGTTTAGGGCTGGCCAACGCTGTTGGGAAGACGAAAACTTGGGATTGATTTGGGGCTGACCAAGGAGGTTGGGAAGCCGAAAACTTGGGATTTGGGGCTGACCAACGCAGTTGGGAAGCCGAAACTTAGGATTTGGGGCTGGCCAACACTGTTGGGAAGCCGAAAAACTTGAGATTTGGGGCTGACCAACGAGGTTGGGAAGCCGAAAACTTGAGATTTGGGGCTGACCAACGAGGTTGGGAAGCCGAAAAATTTTAGATTTGGGGCCGACCAACGAGGTTGGGAAGCCGAAAACTTGAGATTTGGGGCCGACCAACGAGGTTGGGAAGCCGAAAACTTGGGATTTGGGGCTGACCAACGAGGTTGGGAAGCCGAAAAACTTGAGATTTGGGGCTGACCAACGAGGTTGGGAAGCCGAAAACTTGAGATTTGGCGTGGTGGGACATGAACGAGAACCGTTCAAAGCAACCGTGACTTTTGGATTTTCTTGGGAGGTATCTCCCTTGCTTTCCCTTACTCCTCTGCAACGGAGGGAAGGTCTTGTGTAGGTTGCTGCTTGAATTCTTGTTCAGGAGTGTAGTATAACTTTAAATGCTTCTCTTTTAGTGGTGGGAATGGCGCCTCCCCTTTGTGATCAACGACTGCATATGCGCCTCCTTCATAGGCTTTTATGATGAAGTAGGGCCCACGCCAGTTGGGCTATAGTTTGTCGCTGGATTTGCCTGCCATGACTTCTCTTTCTTTAACCATGACAAGATCGCCCTTTTTAAATGCTCTTTGCTTTACTAGCTTGTCATAGGTTTGTGTCATGCGGCTTTGGGCTTCTTTAACTGGTTTGGCTGTGGGGAGTATTGCTAGCTTATGTTTCGTTATGGAGGGTTTCAGCCCGGGCATTTCGTTGTAAACCCAGGCGAAACAAGCTTTAAGCTCTGGCAAAAGCTGCTTATACCCTTCCCTTTCCTCCTTATTCAGGAGAGCGCCAATGAAGATTGGTCGGTGATTGTCAGAATCCCCGAGGTTGAGCTCAACCAACTCGTCTACAGTTACTTGTCCGTCGTCTTCTAGTTCTTGCAGAGCTGGCTGTAGGCCGACGTACTCCTATTCGTTGCCAGGCATAGCGGCGTGTGCGCCGTAGCACTCTAAGTCATTAAGAGTGGACGCAGGCGA
Source organism: Amorphophallus konjac (assembly GCA_022559845.1). Taxonomy (NCBI): domain Eukaryota; kingdom Viridiplantae; phylum Streptophyta; class Magnoliopsida; order Alismatales; family Araceae; genus Amorphophallus; species Amorphophallus konjac. The sequence goes on from CM040123.1 coordinate 377,046,899, forward strand.
TTGCTCGTCTGATTTTGGAAGTATCCTCACTTTTCACGATTGCTCTGAAGGGTAGGTAGTCTCCTTATCAGAGGCTGACTTGCTGCATGAGGGCGAGAGCCCTAGGGAACATGAATGGTGAATTTCCACATTTGTCCCTTCTCGGCTAACAGCGCGGCGTCTTGCTTCCCTTGCCCCTAACTTAGGCAATGCAGAGGCAGCCGCAATAGGAATTTGCCTAGTCGAGGATTTCGACCGATCCCATGGATGAGGTTGTGGGGGAAACACCCGATGACTTTGAATTTGAATAACTCCAGACTGTATCAAGCCTTCGACCTCGTCTTTGAAGACATAGCAATTTTCCGTAGTATGGCCGGTCATTCGGTGGTACCGACAAAAGGTGAAGTCCTTGCCTTTGTTTTCTTTAGTCGGCTTGCGAGGCTCTGGCAATGTTATAAGATTTCGTGCCATGCAGAATTCGAAAAATGGCTCGGTGTGTGCTTTGATGAACGAGTATGGCGTCTGCATTCGCTTTGCCAATGTCATCTCATGGGTTTTTCCCTTAATCGCCTCACGGGCGCGGGTCGAACCAACTCTTCCCTGGGAGTGAACACTCACAAAGGGGGAGCCTAGAATACTTGCTCTCTCTTTGGCGGCAGGATGAGCCTTACTGATTTCAGGCTTAATGGTGGGCATTCCGGCCACCATCATCGGAAGACTGTTATTCAGCATGATCCCAGGCTGGACAACAGAGTTCGGTGGAAGCGTATGATGCCTAAGTAGAACATCTCGCTCCCGTAATAACTCCTGTACTAGGGATTTCAATGCCTGATTTTTCTGCCTCAAACCTTCTAGCGTGGTAGCTTCTTTTTCTGGCTGACTATTGATTGGGGCATCGGCAATGGCCAGGATGGAGTCTTGCAGGTCCCCAACATCAAGTCCTGATAGTTGGCCTAAAGCTGATTTCCCCATCTCTCCCAGCTGTCGGTAAGTGAGTTGTAGTGGAGTGACATGTCCTTCACCGGGAGGATTGGCAGGGTAAATGCCTAGGCTGCCTATGTCAGGCAACTGCAGTTGGAGACTGCGACTTCTAGGTCCAAGTTCTTCTTGAGGTTCTGTCATGCCGAGGTTACCCATCTGAAGGGAACTTGAGTCGCCAACTGAGGATGAGGTCCCTATGGTATTGACGGCATAATAGACTTTGAAGTCCACATTGGGATTATAGTCTGGCCCTCTTTTATCATTTTTGGAGAAAGGGGGCATTTGAACAGGCAAGCCCGTTGATCCATTCGATAGCCATCCGCCGGTTCTCGGCCGCCTTCTAGGCTCCACTGTGGCTTCTGAGTGAAAGGAAACTGGAGCGGATTCTCCAGTTGTAGGCGTCGGGGTCATGGCCGTCAAGCGGTCATCCATACGCCTCATGAGCTGTAGTAGGTCCTCCTGATCATGTCGGAGACGTCTAACTTCTTTTCTAAGCTTTCGAACGGCCTTCTGAATGGACAGGCATTCGGACATTAGGAAGTAGCCCCCTGCCAGAGAGGCGCCTTGCAGGGCGGGGGCTGAGTCCAGACCATTTGGCACATCCCTCGCTTGACTTTTCCCAGAGATTTTATGAAGGACATTGATTAAAAACCTTAATCCTTGATGGATGTGAGATTGAGGGAGATGTTTCTTGGTGCTATTGCTTTCATTCAGAATTCGCTCAACGGCCTCATGAAGCCTTCTTCTTACCATGCTCTCTCCTTGAGTATCGATCTCTCCCCTCTGGATGAGGATCTTGATACAATCTTGCAGCTCCTCGTACTCTCGGGTGGGGTGCGAAATCACAGCATGGTACTCACAATATCTTGGGTGAGCTTTCTCAATCTCAGTGTAGGTAGAAGGGGGTCGTGCACCATAATGCGACCTTCCTCTAGAAGGATATCAAATATCTTCTTCGTATTTTTCTTGGGAAAAGAGCACTGGTGGGAAGGTCTCCATCCTGGATACCACAAGGTGGGTTTTGTTTAGGCCTGTCAACGCATACGGATATTATCCGGATCCGCTTCAATTCGTATTCGTTTTTTCGGATACGGATAATATCCGAATTCGAATCGGAGCGGATACGGATATTATAATATTCGCTTCGAAAAATATCCGTTCGTAATATTATATATCATATAATACATATTTGTAAACAATGTATTATAAAATAAATAATATTATAGAAAAATTTAGACATTTTATAGTTATATTTTAATTTAAAATTTATTTTATATATTTTATATATTTTATAATTATATTTTATATATTTTATAATTATATTTTATATATTTTATAATTATATTTATATACTTTTGAATTTGAATCGGATAATTCGGATTTTAAAACGGAGCGGATACGGATAGTCAGATATTCGCTTCGTATCCGGTTCAAATCGGAGCGGATCAAAATCGGATTATTCGAATCGGAAAACGGAGCGGATACGGATAGTCATATATTCGCTTCGTATCCGCTCCGTTGACAGGCCTAGTTTTGTTCCACTGGGACCTGCTTCTTCTGCCCCCGAATCGGGGAATGTGAAGGCTGTCATTTGATAAATTTGCCGAGTTGGCCGATGGCTGATGACATTAGCCGAACGGGTCGCTCGGTCCCAGACGTGGGGTTGAGGAGGGTCAACCCGAGTCCCCCTCATTGTGATGAGCTGATTTTGTATCATTTCCTCCAGCTCATCTTTGAAGACATAGCAGTTTTCAATAGTGTGTCCCAATAAACGATGATATGGGCAGTAATTGGGGTCATCTGTTCTGCCGACCTCTTCTGGCTTATTGGCTCTGGTAGAGTTATCAGCTTATTTTTTATACAAAGGCTGAACAATTTGCGAGTATGCTCCTTCTTAAAAGAGTAAGGAGTCTTCAAGCGGTCGGCCAACCTCATGTTCCGTGCCTTCCTTTCAGACCTTTTTTCGGAATCACCGGGCAATGCTGCTTCGCCGGTTTCAGTGGTGAGAGAGAAGTCCAGCGCATTTGCCTCTCTTCCTATCGTAGGATGCTCCTTGGACGTCTTAAGCTTTGAGGGAACGAAAGTGGGATTATCTGCGAAGAACATTTCGATCTCCGCGACCGCAGAATTTAATTGGTCGAACCCCTTGATATTTGCCCCTAGAAGTCGCTCACTGACTTTGGGGGAAAGTCCTCTTCGGCCGATTGTTATAACATCCTCTTGCGTCGGAGGATTGTCACACCTCATACTGAAGTCCCTCCATCTCTTAATAAAGTCCAGCGCGGTTTCTCCTCGCCTTTGCTTGAGCGAGCACAGTTCGGCGAGAGACACCTTCCTCTCGGCTAGCTGGAAGCGGTCAATGAACTTCTTTTGCAAGTCAGCCCAATCGACCACTGAATTTGGTTTTAGTCTGGAGTACCATTGAAAGGCGCTACCAGTAAGAGAGGCTGCAAAGTATCGGAGGAGATACGACTCGTCAAGCGCGAGCTCACCCATGGCCGTTACATAGTAGGCCAGGTGTTCATGAGGCGACCCCTGCCCATTGAACTTTTGGAGCTTTGGTGCCTTTGGACAATCTAGCGGGAGTTTTTTAAACTGATGGTGAATAGGGTAAGGCACATTATACAAGTCAACAATGGCTACCCCTTCGTCATGTTGGGCAAACTTATCTTCAATAATTTTTTCTATCATACGCCTTTGAGCGATGACTTCTTCAGCTCCTGGGGCCCAAGAGGATTGAGCATTAGGCGGGGCCCTTGGCTCCTCAGCTACCGCCTCAGTCTGTAGGTCATAGGGAGGTACAGCCTGTCTGCCGACCCCAACAGGGTTAGGCACCCGTTGCTCTCGCCGAGGGTCTTGATTAAGCATCGGCGTTTGAGGTCTTTGAGCATTCAGGTTCATATGCCTCTTCATTTCAAGCATGAGATTGGTCATTTCAATGTGCCATCTCTGCATGGTTTCAAATTTGGCGTCATCAGGCATCGCCTGGAAGGCGGCCTTTGACGGTGGCTCAAAAGCCAGATTGGGATAGCCATCACCATGAATGCTCATAACATCGTCAGCATCTGCTTCCACTCGGGGTACATTTTCACCATGGTTTTGAGGGAATTCCTTGGCAATTTCTTGGTGCTGCTCCTGGGAGGAAGTTCCCGCTTGACCACTGAGCTGGGCTTGCAGACTCCTTCTGGCGGCGTTACGGGTATTGCGGTACACCGCATCTGTTGCCAGATTTGGATCATCCGCCCCAATGGGATCATTTGGGTTGGCTGGATTGCCAATTTGTTCTATCTGTTGCCTCCCAGAGGCATAACAGGTGTAGATTTTCATACGCCCACCTGTCTCTATCATTTGGACGACCCTCCGTCTCTTGGGAGCATGGGCAGCAGGGCGAAGGGATGCCCCCAGTCTGTCAAAGACGGAGGTCCTTGTAGGAAGGGTCTCTGTTAGCCTTTCAAAGACGGAAACCCACGGCAGGGGTGTCTGGGCACAGTTGCTCACTTTAGCTCGGATAGATCCTGAGCTCTGTGATGTGAAATTGGGCTTGCGATAAGTCCCTTTTCTCTTCTGTCCCTGCATGGCACCTGACGATGCCACGTCAGCTGGGGGTTGGGCGCGCGCAGACTTGCTGGCCCTAGCCTGCTTGATTGCTCTGGCCTCTTGTTTGGTGACCCAGATTTGTTTGACTTTCCGAGGACGTCGCCTGGAGGCCTTATCCCCGTTATTAGACTTTGTCTTCTTTTTGAAGGCTTGCCCGTCTTCTCGCATTTTGTGGAGCGAGAAACGGTTAGAAGTGGATATGTTGGGGACGCATCGGTTTCGCGGAACCCTCAGCTCGGAGCCGTCGAGTCGAACACGTAGATCCCCGACAAGTATGGACTTGCCGGATCTTGAGGTCGTCGTTGGCCTCCTGTTTTGTCGGCGGCAGTGCTGCCCCCATTTGGCGGGGACGGTAGTGGCAGTGAGCGTGTTCACGGAGAACACACGAGTTTGGATCAGGAGGGGCCTGTTGCCCCCAGCAATGGCAGATGGAGCCGAAGAAGGCATCTCCGGCTGAGCGGTAGGGATCACCCCTAGAAAGAAGGAGGAGCCTACTACCGCCGAAAAAATCCCCAAAGACAATGGGGACGGTGAGGTAGCCATGGCTGGCATGGCTTGCGACAACGAGCGGGCCGTAGGTGACTGCCGCCATTGCAAGAGTTTCTTTTGCTTTTTAAACTGCTTCCTTCTTCCTGCTTAACAGAGAAGAAGAGTTAGGGTCTTTACAAGGGCATTGAAAGAACTTTAGCAGTTAAATGAAGGGCGGGAAGAGTCCCACCGGGCGTGCCAGTCTGTTTACACGCGGAAAAAATATAAATGTATGAATCCGATTTATCGGAAGGAAATCACATGCATATTTGTTTTGGGTTTTTGAATACTTGCATATTGTAATTTCCGCGCGCGTGTTTAATCAGACGATTTAAGAGTTCGTGTACTGGACTCTTCCCCACCGACCGGAGTCGGTGTTAATTTACATCGGATAAATCCGAACACCCTTGATTAAAACTGCTAAAGATGTTTTCTTGCCCTCATAATGTTGACCCTTTTGTCTGAAATATTAGTTCGAGAGAAAACATTTCCTTTTGCCCCAAGATAGGGCATCATTGCAATTTTCCCTCCGTGTAAGGGTTTATTTGTAATATTTCCTTCATGGAAGGGTTTTAATGCAATTTTCCATCAAAGTCGGATTTTTATGTAATGTGCCTTTCAACATTTGTTCCTTCTGAAATTTCATTCATTTTTGCTCTTATCTTGGATATTTGCACAATTTTACAAGATTTGAGGGTATATTTGCAATCTTCAATTTCTTCATGAACTAGACATGTTGTTCGCCAACTTTGGACACATTTGGAATCATAGGAACTTTTTCTATAGACTTTATGATTTCCAAAACTCTTGCATAACTCCTTGGGGCATTTATGTGATTTCCCAAGACATAGGGGTAAATTTATAATTTTACACATTGAAACCTTCCATAGAGTCTTGGACATGAAAATATTCTAACATGCTCCTTTTAATCAATCAACATAGCTGCATGTAGTAGCATTTGAATCCTCTTGAATCCATTTGACTTCATTTGTACATAACATGCTTGCTGGAGGGTACTTTAGTAAAGTATCCTCCTTAAATAAATCCTCCACATAAAATAGGGTTTTGTCTTAACAAAAACCCAACAAGAGAAGCTTGCGACCTGCTGGCTGCACTGCCCCTTTTTCCTTGCGGCTGTGGACTTGCTTCTTGCTGTGTAGCCTTTTTGCTGTCTTGCTGTGTATTCTTCTTCTTTTCGTTGTCTTCTTGTGAGAGCATCTTCTTATAGTGGTTTGGAGCAAAGGCGGAGGAGCTCCATTGGCCTTCTCCTCCGATTGAATCCCAAGAGGTAAGCCCTTTGATCTTCCTCCTCCCTGTCTCTTCTCCTTCCAGCATTTATTTCTTCTTTTCTCTTCCTTTTCTTCCTCTTTTTTTTTTGTAACCGCACAACCCATGGGCGGAGGAACTCCCTCCGGCGTGCTAGCAGGGCGGAGGAGCTCCCTCAGGCCTGTGGCAGGGCGGAGGGAGGCCCTCCGGCCTGCTGCAGGGCGGAGGGACCTCCTCCGGCCTGCTGCAGGGCGGCGGCAGGCCCTCTGGCCTGCTGCTGGGCGGAGGGGCCTCCTCCGGCCTATGGCAGGGCGGAGGGAGGCCCAACGGCCTGCACAGGGCGGAGGGAGGCTCTCCGGCCTGCTGCAGGGCGGAGGGACCTCCTCCGGCCTGCTGCAGGGCGGAGGCAGGCCCCTCCGGCCTGTGCAGGGCGGAGGCAAGCCTCCTCCGGCCTGTGCAGGGCGGAGAGAGGCCTCCTCCGACCTGTCAGCAGGTGGAGGGGACTCCTCCGGCCAATTCAGCCTCCAGAGAGGGGTTTTTGGCTCTAATCTGCTATAAAAGGACTCCCGTACATCAGAAAAAATCTCACTTCAACAAGTGGAGCTTTTCTTTTTGCCCTTTTTGTCTTGTACAGAGGATCTCCTTCTTTGATTCATCCTTTGAGAACATGTGGGTGACATAGTATGCCACCTCTGTGACTTCCAATTCTTTATCAAATGAGCTTCATCAAGAATGAGATATTTCCACTTCTTTCGCTTGAAAACTTTTGAATCTTGAATAACAAGCCTATAAGTTGTGATGTAAATATGGAAGGAATTTGGCTTTAACCAACCTTGCCTCTTATGCTTCCTTTCTTTTGCATTCCCAAAGTATGTCAAAATTTTAAAGGCACGACACCATTTAAGAAACTCAGTTTCCCAGTTCAGCATGACACTAGTTGGGACCACAATGAGGTGAGGTCCCCATATCCCCTTTTCACAAGCCAGATGTGCGAGGAGAGATATCGTCATGATTGTCTTTCCCAAACCCACTTCATCTGCTAGAATCCCATTCAGTCTCTTCTCATACATTGTTACCAGCCAATCCAAACCTATATGCTGGTATTCTCGAAGAGGATGCTTAAGGAGGAAAGGAAGCTTTGTGCGTACTTTGGTAGTTGAGAAGGTATTACCAGTTGGCTGTGCTGACCTTGCAGCCGCAGCTGCATCGGCAATGATGTCTTCACTCTCCCTTTCATCATCTGATTCTTGCTTGGGTTTTGCATCAGTGTCCTCTATCATGACATGGGAAAGGTGGACATCATTCGGTCCATTCTCTTCAAATGTGTTGTCCTGAACAACTTGACTTTTCAATGAAGCATCCTGATCTACTGAACAGTCTGTTGTATCATTGGAACTTAACGAAGTGGATTCAGACTCAGCCTGGGAATAATCAGCAGCATTAATATCCTGTTTGTATCTTGCAAGCAATTCTTCTATATCTTGTTTTTACAAAATCTGAATTTTGTAAAAATATTTTATGGGTCAACAACCCATCACAAAAGCCTACAATATTTGTTGTATAAATCTATGTATTATACAGTACAAGAATTAGAATGCATTAATCTGAACTTATTTTCATGTGATATGCCAATTTTGATGCTATTTTATTGTTTTTATGTATATGTATATATTTTTTGGAACATCTATGCAAAAAATCCCGGAGCAGGACACTGAAATTGTTTGGGACATCATCGTAGAAAAAATGAGATAAGGACTAGGATGGGATTGACAACTAGGCTAGAGAAGCTCAAAGGTCAATGTAATGGATGACTTTAAACAAGAGAATAACCCATTTGGGTTAATCAAATTAAACCATAAAGCAGGGTTCATGTTGATATCCTTGTGCTTCATGTGTGCTGTGAACCACACCAGAATACAGATAAGTTTATGTAATTTATAAATAATTAGTTGAATGCATAAATTGTAAAAGTTCAAATGTCTATTGCATAGGGAACAAGGTAAAGATCTCCTTAAGATATGTCTCCAAATGTGATGTTGGTATACTTCATGGAAATTGATATATTGCAAAAAAAAGTTTACAATGATTAACGACTTTTCAGAATGACCCAGTTCTGTTATCCCAGTGAACGAAGTGTCATTCTCTGCCTTTCTTTTTCTGTTCGCAACGCCCTTCTTGTGTAGGAAAGGGATAATAGGTCGAGTGTGTCTTTGTGCGGTCTGGGATTCATACCCCCATTGTGCTGGATTCGTGTGCCTTTTCGATTTCTTTCTAATGATATGTGACTTTATGTTGCCTTCTAAAAAAATATGATGTGATTAATAAAGCAGCTTTTCTATGCAATAGCAAAATTCCTCGGAAAGTGGATTGAGAAAATAGATTCTCCTTTACTTCTGAAAAAGTCATATAAAATGAGAACCTAGTACCACATTATAACTTATAACGAAAGACCTTGCAATGTCCCAAAGGATTTTAGACAACAGAATCTTGTTATGCTTCCTTCCTGAAAAGCAATCAGTTTAATTTCCCCTATACATTTTGCGTGAGGATGTTCAAGTCTGAAAAGTCAATAGAAAACATAGATGAGTGTCAACTACAGTAGCTCATGTCGGAGCACAATAAATGCAAAAGCATTGACACGTGACATTGATTTGATTTTCATGAGCCACAAAAATAAGAAACAGCTGTCATTTAAATGAACAAGCTAATGAAATCACCCAAAGCAACAGATTTGTGAAGGGCTGGGAAAAGAAGTGAACAAGGCCAGGACTACATAGATAACAAGATATGAAACTTTGACTCATTGTGCTGTGCGATGAATAAAAATTAAAATTGCTGACACCAATTAATTTGGGAAGCATAATTTTTCAGAAGAAAACCACGTCTCTTAGCAGAAAATGTTTACCTGGTAAATGACATATTTGACGGGAGGGTCAATTTTCAGCTCCTCTTCAAGCTCAAACAAATGAAGCTTCCACTGCACACAGAACTTCGTATCAGTAACAATTTTCAGGAAACCCACAGATGAAAGATCTTAAGGAGGCCCATGAATAACTGAAACATGGAGAAACTTCAATGACAGCCAGACAGAAAATGGAAATGAATGATTTTTTCCATGATTTTAGAAGATTTATGTGGTAATGATCCGTGATGATTTGCTAGGATGAAATAACTATAACTTAAGGCAACAGAAACACTTACAAGAGATTGTGTCTATAAGGATGATATAGCTACAGTTGAATGGACGCAACAGAGTAACAGAGGCATTAACATGACATTGCATGATCTATTACTAGACACCTTTGGAAAAATCAACTGCATACAGAGTAGGTCTAAAAGAAACTTCGTGTTCTGTTTTTAAAAGTGACTGCCTAGATGGCTAGGGTTGAGGACTCTCTGGAGTCTTTTATTTGTGCTAGAGTGAGAGAATGGGCGGAGTTGTTTTGTATGTAAATTCCCTCAACTCACCTCTTTTTGTTTTCCTGGGGAGTTAGTGTAGTCTACAATATCTTGGTGTGACCTTTTTTGTTCCGGCATTTTTGTGCGCGTTACTTGATCACACTTGTACATCCCTTCCTTTTCTTTAATACAACTGACAATTGTGGTACTATCCACTTTCAAAAAAAGAAAAGCGGCTGCCTAGATGCCTGGGAAGTATGCCTAGGTGCCTCAGACAGGTCAGATGCCTGATGATGCCCTGTTTTCCTCTCTGGACAAGAAAAACTACTATGCCCCGTTACCCTATGCATCCAACATATCAAGGCATTCCTGCAACTTGCTGCTCGGTGAATTACTCCAGACATCTGAAGCAAAAATCTGATTTAGCAGAATCTCTGTTACTCTCCTGACAAGTCCTAGGAACTCTGATCGCCCTGTTCTCCATCTTCTGTCCACTGTGATTCATCCATCCACTCCTCTATTCTCACCCACTAGGTCAAAAGGAGAATACTTACTGCCTGTTGTCCCATCTCTATTGTTCCATTTCCTTTGGTCATTGAAGATGCCAGAGTCATTAGATCATCCCCCATGAGTTAATGCTTATTAAATGATCATAGGGTTTCTAATACATTAATCAATACTTACAACTGTCCTAAATGATCATAGCATCATGATGCCTGCTACTCTGAAGGCTGAGCTGGAAGATTTTCTAAGTGTTCTCATAAATAGACAAAATGAAAGGGAAATAGAAGATTGTAACTCTACGAAAAGAAAAAGCTATATCTTGAATGGAGTAATAAGGACAACTAAGGTTACACATGCATGAACAAAAGAGTCTACTCTTGATAAGTGGTTCAAATTGTAAAAAAATGGCATCACCAGATAAATTAGGAGTAAATGTAAGGCAATACTTACAGGACAAAACTTATTCAAAACCATGATTTCTCCACTGGGATCAATATCTCTTCTAGAAGCCAGACATTCCAAAACAGTTGATCGTGCTGGTAACCATGATTTTACATGAAATCGAACACTCTGCAAACACCAAGCTTATATCAATGATCAGATTTACAAAACCACTCACAGGATTACAAAATTTAAGTTTGCAAAAGCAAATGTGAAATCTCGATGTCAACAACAGAAAAAGCTCTAAAATTTGTGAATGTGAAAGATATTATAACCTCCAAAAATTCGCCGCCAGCAAGCATCATTGCACGCTGGAATGCTTCATTTTCTTTTTCAGCAGATTGATCTGGGTCCATCCAGTCCAAATTAAGTCTTCCAACTCGTGAAGATAAGCCTGTGTTATTTACATATTTTGGAGGCTGGTCTGTGTCATACTGGTTAATTCCGTTGTCAATGGCATCAATGGCCTGTCACAATTTTTTTTAAAAAAAAGAAATATTGAAAAGCAACGTAAAGAATAATTTAAAAACATGGATGTTGAATGTCAAAATCATGGGTAGACCGACAAAAATGAAGAGACCGGTTCACAACTGTAAGGACAGAAGAGTAAAAAACTGAGATAATTCTGTAAGCTTGCTTCAGATGTACGCTATGTTCATCCCTTCAAAGAACATGATAGGTAAAGGAATAACTATTGTGCTAAGTCATAATAAACGTGTGATTAATATGCTGATGAAATAATAATGAAGAAGCAGTGAGCACTGGTTTCAGCAACATAGCATTAAATATTGTGAAATGTTTATCTGATTTTCGATGCAATTTGGTAAAACCTGAAGAAATGAAATTGAAAATTAAAATAAAATTCATGGATAAGTAAGATTCGGTTATTATTGTGCTAAATATGCCAATTGAATAACAGTCCTGATCCTCCTAATCAGCAGTCCACGTAAAACATTATTCTGGTATGTGAACTAGTCAAGAACTACATTATATATGTCACCCCTTACTTCAATGTCAATATTACAAGGGAAAAATATTGACAGGCACCAGATAGGAGAGAGTGGCTTACTGTTCACGCTGGCAGGCAGGTAGAAAATGATCATGCCCTTGACAATAAGAGATCACAAATAATAGTTTGTCATGGTTGTCCCAACTCGACATCGATGTCGGTCATAGATTTCAATATTGGTTTCACAGTACAATAGAAAACGTAGAGTGATGGAAATGAAGAGTACTAAGGTTGTCCAGAAAAGACAACACAGAGAAGATCCAGCTAGCACACTAGAATGACATGAGTTGTCTGAGGTTTGAGCAGGAATGAAAGGCCATATAACTGCAACATACAAGGAATATAACACGAGATGGTATATTTGATGAAGACATCAAATTTCACTGACAACAATGGACTCACAACACATGGTTTGATGATAGGGTGATCTAGGCTAATATGGCCAAAATAGGACAGGAACTGATGGATAGTGATAAGGTTTGGCCAGATTTGGGGTTGAAAGCAGCTAGAATTAACAAAAGAAGGGAGAGAACAAAAAAAACAGAAAACAAAACTGAACCTGGGTAATCCAGCGAAACCACAACGCAGCCCCCATCTGCAAGTCAAGACTAGTTCTCTTAAATCCTAGCCATATTGTTGTGATTTTGGAAGTCCATAAATTTTAAAACTGACCTACATCCATAATAGGCAACTACATATACATCATTAATTTCGTATGAACTACGTCCAGTTCTGCCATAGAACAAAACAAATTCAAACACCTAGAAGAAGTCAAACCATGCTGAAGGAGAGAATAAGGTCTGTTCAAGACCCAAGAGAGCAATTTGTACATATGTTATGAATAAAAGACAAACAAGGAAGTTTAAAATATGTAGAAGGGTACCTCAACAAAGCTTTTATAAATAGCAAGATACAAACGATGCACATCTGGATGTCCTTCATCCAGATGAAGCTCCTTAGCAATTATCTCAGGACCATAATGCTGCACATAGAAATTTATATAGGATGATCAGCATATGCAGCAAGCAATTTAACAAAGAATAACTATAATATGAAATAGACAGACATATGGCAAGCAACGTATCAACATGTCATGTCTCTCAATTGAAATAAATCAATTCACCCAAGGATATCCCAATTGAAATCAAAATCGCGCAATAAACGGTTGCAGCAGGCGCTTCCCCTCCCACTGAGTATCATGAGATGGACTGCCTGGAGTTGACAGCTAGGTGCTGCAACCATAAACAGGGGTTTTCTCCTCTGGCCTTCAGTTCGAGGTGGAACGATACTACTTATTTCCTGGTCATTTGCTTCTGCTAATTACTTTTTTCTTCTCATTTCTTCTCAGATTTGGGTTTCCATAGGCTAAGGCTTGTGAAACCAAGGTTTAAAACACGGAATCAGTGCCCGGATCAGTTGGGCCAAAACCAATAAGAGTGGCCAACCCCAAACCAATCTGGCCCGATCTGAACCAACCAAGCTGAAAAGACTTCACATGTCCAGGGTCCTCTTTCCTCACTAAAAAAATCAAAATAATAAAGATAATAGAAGTAATAATTCAGAAACACTACATAATAATACAATATAATTATCACTTTATTGAATGTGCCTGCCTTCTTCTAGTTCTTTTTTTTGTGGTGTGGGGGGGGGTAGAGATTCATTGATAGATAAGAACTAAAGACATTCCTGTGCCTTTTTCTAACTTGGGAGGTAGATCCATGCCAGGTCAAAGATTTTACTAGGTACATCGGCGTGGTTGTGTCACGTTTGAGGGTTTCTGAATGCATCTTACCTCTACTGTTTGACAGTTATACTGCACCAATATTATGATACACTATGTCAAAGAGGAAAACCATCAAGTGATGAATTTCACTTCTAATGCCATTAAGAAGCCTCACTGATGGTAGATGCCAGGTCAAAGATTTTACTAGGTACATCGGCGTGGTTGTGTCATGTTTGAGGGTTTCTGAATGCATCTTACCTCTACTGTTTGACAGTTATACTGCACCAATATTATGATACACTATGTCAAAGAGGAAAACCATCAAGTGATGAATTTCACTTCTAATGCCATTAAGAAGCCTCACTGATGGTAGATTTTCTCATATCTCAGTTTAAATCGATTAGAAGAGACACCCAAAGAATGGAAAGTACCTGTCTTTTGTTTGCATTGAATTACTGTTCATCTTGGATCAGAATAATACTACTTTTGCAATTAATGAATAACATAGTGTTCTACTATCACTTTCAAGAAACAAAATGTTCTACTACAAATAAGCAAAGGTCAGAATCCAAACAGAAAAGATAAGATTAAGATACGTTAAACTTAAAATATTGCCAACTGCTAACACATAGCAGTAAGTTCACATTTGAGTAAACTAGGCCATGTAACTAGAGTTCAAAATTTCAAATGACTGATTGAAAAAAATATTACCCCACCTTATAGATAAGGCCAGCACTGCTTAATTTGGTGTTGAATCCATGCCCAAAAATCTCACTGAAGCCTTTTTGGTGGTGATCATAACGATCTCGTGTAGGATCATATACACCCCCCACATCAAGCACAGCATCAAGTATGTCTAACAACTGAAAAACATTTTGTTAGCAAGACCAAGTCACAGAAGATAATAACTTTATTCCAAAGGGGAAAAATAAATCTGGCATCATTGAATAGAATATGATTGAAGAAAAAACATGAGAAGTCGAGCCAACAAATAAGACCAAGCTGCACTCATTGGAAATCATTTTGTCCTCTTTTCCCCCTCTTCTTCTTGGTTTCTTCTCTTCGGAAAGTTGTGATGTTATACCTGTGATTTAGCTTTTGCTAGGAGTTGATCAATTTCCTTCATAACCGAAGGCTCTCCCCATACTTCACCTGGGCGTATGTCAGGTTATGATGCTTACATCGGAGGAGGTTACATTGACAACTACCCAGGAAACCTAATAAAATTCTTGGGATCTGAAATAGTCAGCCCTAGCTGGCTTTAGAATGCTGGGATAAGGCTGATGATGACTATGGTGTGTCAAAGATATAACAGCTCCAAGCATAGTTTTCATATGGAGGCTTTAGACTTTCACTGTTCTGACAATCTTGCATTGTAAAGGGGGGGAACCCACCCAACAAGAGTCTATGTTTTGAAGCTTCTAGCAAGTGGATGAAGAGAGATTTTAGTGGGCACACTCCTATTTATATATCAATAGAAGTAGTTATAAGCAATTGACATGCAGCTACATTTCTCTGCAAGACAACCTTAGCATATGCGTTTTCACATTGTTATCACCACTTTTATGATGGAGAAATAGGCATTAAGCAGTTGAGTTCCATAGTTCCAAAGTAAATCTCAAGGCAAACAAGTGCATTCTATAGAGTAAGATCTGCAGCAGCTCTATGGCATGTTGGCTGTATGTGTCATTTCTAGGTTCATGTGCATCACAAGAATTCTATATTTTCAACCAGGGGAATGAAATCCAAGGCATAAACAACCTTACCCTATCCAAAACTTTAGGTCTCCGTTAGTGCAAGTGGGTCATATTCATATCACTCAGATGAGTAATCATTCATGCTGTTCTGGGACATTGTGAAGGCATACACCGTTAGTTAAATCAAACTGCCGCTCGGACTGATGCAGCTGGTTACTTCACAATTTTAATCGTCCTCCTACGTAGAAGGATAAATCAAAATCCTTGAAGAAATAGGAGAACATTTAATTATTTGTTCACATCCGGGTATTTCTTGCATTCCAGGCACATAGAAGAGATCGGCTTTCATAAAGAAATAGCAGAACCATAAGCACGATCAAAGAATGCATGCCTGATAATTCTCAATTTAAATGATATCCAAACATCAGATAAAGTAGAAACTCGAACCATGAGAAGCATCAAGTTCGGAACCACTAAAGAAATAGACATCTCCACCGACTCCGGTTTTCTCTACGTATCACTCCTCTTCTAGAGTCTGTGCGTATCAAACACTAAACTTCATTTCAAAGAAAAAAAAGTGTCGCTCTTCAAGCTCTAAAAAATCCAAAGGTGCGCATCCCAATGAGTATAGAACACGAACAGGTTAAAGGCAACCAGACCATCAACCCAAACCCGAGCATTTCAGCACGATTTGTGGAAAACAAATCTCTCAGAGGCACCAAGCCGTCACAAAGTGAAAGCAGAACACAAGATAAAAAGTGCCGACGATGGTGCACGCTCTGGGGTAAAGCTCGAACATATACCTGAGGATCCCTGGTCCGAACGATCTCGGCGCCGGCGAACTTGCCCGTAAGGCGGATCATGAAGCAGCCGAGGGCCTCATCGCAGTGGAAGCTACCATTGTGGGTGCCCACCTTCTTGGGAGCAGGGGCCGGGGAGCCCGTCGAGAAGGCCAACGTGCTGGGGGAGTGGGCCTGCGGAGAGGAAGCGGCGGCGGCCATGGAAGGAGACCGACGGAAGACGGCAGAGGCGGCGAGAGTGGGGGCGAGGGCGCGGGTGTGGAGCAGAGGGAGGAGCTTGTGCCACGGCCACCTACTGCCAACCCCAAGCATGTCCGAGCAACACGCTCCTGCACCGCCTGGACCCCCACTCTGTGGGCGCGGCAATTTTACAAACACCTCTATAACTTCCTCTTATTTTTGCGTGTATTTCTCTTTTATATAAAAAAGAAGAGGAAATTACTTAACGCAAACCACGGCCTTCCCGGCTTCCCCCCTTTACTTTAAACGGAGGAGGAAGGAGGGGTTGGAGTGATAGCGGCGGGTAGGGTTTGGGGTCGGGGGGTAACCTGGCCCCCTCGGCCTCCCTCTCTCACGTCCGGCTCTCGGGTTCCCCCCTTGCACCCGTCTGCCCCACTCAGAGTCAGCCCAACTCAAAACCGGCCCATTTACAATGAACTAAATAATATAGTTTAATTCCTTTCATCTATTAAAATGTAGAGTCAGGATTAATGTTATATAACTATTATAGTTTTTAATTTTTTAGATTATTTTTAAATATTATAATATTATTTAAATAATAACAACTCGACGTGAATTGCTAGACTCACAACACAGAATCCGCTAGATACAATCCAAGATGTTCTAGTCGATGCGAGTCGAATCAAGTCGACGAATCATGTGCTCTCAAGACAATGTCACATCTCTCTCCGAGAGATAAAAAAAATTAAATTTTTACAAATAAATCACTATTAAAGTTGGAATGACAAAAAAATTAAGTCGGGAAATGTATTAGTAGATATATCCCTACTATGGCCAAAATAGTGAAAAAATGACATCAACCCCGTCGCTACAGGGCGTCAATCTAACATTGGTTAAACTTTAACTAAACCTATCAAATGTCAATAATACCCCTAGTTAAAAAATAAGATTCATCTCTCTCTCAACTTCATCCCCCCTCATCCCTAACTTCGATTTTGAGAAACCCAAATCAACTAGGAAGAGCGAGGTGTACTAGATCGGAGGTCGCTAGGAGGAGGGGCCGTTTAGAGGGGGGTGCATACAGGAGGGGGATCACCGAGGTGGTCACCAATAGTGGAGGTGCTCAGAGATGGAGAGAAAGAGAGACACATGGAAGCCCTAATTTGAGTGTGAAGCTCGTGCAGTACCCCCCTCCTCCTCCTTCCTCCTATCTCTTGTCCCTCTTCGTCATCTGCATCTTCTTCCTCTTTTATTTGTCTCTGGCGAGCCCAGCAACGATCGCACTCCCCCTACTTCTCATTCTTCTTATGTTCTCTTCGTCCGTTGCGAGTGACATCAGTTTGCACCATCTCAGATCTTGACCCCTCCTACCGCCGTCAACTACCTCTCCCCGCCAGCCTGCAACCGTCTCTAGGTCGCGCCTCGCCTCCATCGCACAGGCGAGCCGATCTTGCCAACTCCAATGGAGCGACTAATGCTAGCCATCCGTAGTAGCCTGCAACTTGGTCACCCCCCCCAGCGATTGTCTTGTTGGACTTCGCCACTAGTAACAATGGGCCCACTGCTCGTCTTAATTGCCTATAACAACGACTATCTGTTAGTCTCATCGTCCTTGTTCATCTGCAACAGCCTGGCACAACAGTAATAGTAGTTTCCCGAACATCCTTTCCGACAGAGAGGTCCAACCGGCCCATTAAAAATCATGGATGTTGGAGGGGGGAGTCTCTCTCTCTCTCTCTCTCTCTCTCTCTCTCTCTCTCTCTCTCTCTCTCTCTCTCTCTCTCTCTCTCTCTCTCTCTCTCTCTCTCTCTCTCTCTCTCGATAAGGGTGAAAAACTTGGGATTTTAGAGGGATGTTTTAGTCAATTTATTACAAAGTAAAGGAAGTATTCGAATATTTGAAGGATATTCATTTTTCCATCGCCGAAATATAATCACACGACCGTGATATTTTTACATTATTTTAACAAAAGTAATCATATCTGTAATCATATCTCTGCTAATGTAATTTTAGACATAATTTTTTTGCCATTTATACGGTAGTTTATTTGCAAAAATATTCAAAAATTTTCACTTCATTCTATTCTCAAATTATGGTACAATGCCAACTGAGATAAAAAAGAATCCCCCTTTGACCAATTTGACCTGACACAAAAAGTAAAAATATATTATGCATAAAATGACTCGACCCAAATACGTGAGACCCATTAAATTTTAAATCTAATATAAAAAGTTTAAAATAAAGATAATATTTTTTGACTTTACAATTAGATTTAAAATAAAAATAAAATTATATAATAAAATAAAATGACTCTACTCTTGCTACTCGTCCTCGTTTGCGTCGTCGTTGTGAAGTCGGGAGGAAAGACCTCCGTTTGATGATCTTGCTCCTACGTCAGTTACTTGTGAAGTGAACATGTAGGGGGTTATTTATATGTGTCCATTGTTCAGGCAATTTTTCACATATTTATGATCGTTTAAGGGGTTATGCACAAAAATTCTATTTTTATGATTTCTATCACTACTTGTTGTCGACGTGACGCTAAAACCTTAAAATGCATTAACTAGTAACATTTTAGTTATGACATCTTAACATTTTAATACATACATATATATATATATATATATATATATATATATATATTTATATATATTAACACGTTAATGTCTCTCACGATTAATGATAAAACTACAAAATTACTCCTACCAAAAAGCAATGGACGAAAGATGCATAATTTGCTAAGAAGAATCGACCGATAAATCGGATATTCTAACAAGGGGCCCCACTCGGATATTAATAAAAAATATAAAGTCGATCTGACTTGATATTAATAAAAAAATATAAAATTTGATTAAAATTTAACTCGATTCAAAATTTTAAATAAGAATTAAAAATAATATATTTAATATATTTAATATATTTAAAAATATAAAACTTATAATCTCATTAAATTAATTAGATTTTTTGATGTTGATTATTTAATTTTTTTAAAAAGAGTTTTTAACGTTATAGTTAAATAAAATAACATAATTTTAATTAAATAATTTTTAAAATTTAAAGAGAGAAAAAAGAGAATATGTCAAACTGGTATGCGGGCCAAACTCAAAATCCGAGTCTAATCTATGGATCTAGTCGAGCCGGATTTTTAGACCTGACTAAAAATTCGCAGGTCAAAAAAGATCTTACGACTCGACCCAAAATCGGACTAGACCTGCGAACTCATCAAGTCAACCCGACCTATTGACGACCCTCAATTTTAACCTATGTCAATTTCTTGCACCGAATGTATTATGGAAAAATTATCCACCATGTCCCGTCATGGTCCATATAGTCGACCACTAACCACTGCCTTTGTATTCGCCCCATACCTATATTATGCCAATTACTTTTGTATTAATAGTAGATTTATATTATCATAGTATTCAAGACTTGAATAAGGCATGCAGTTGTTTTAACGTACTAAAATGTTAAAACATTAACATATTAACATGTTGAAATGTTTTAAGTGCTGAATTCTATATGTGTCAACATACTAAAATGGTGACATGTTCAAGGTATTAAATAGGGATACAGTACGATGTAATATAATAAAGTAGACTTGGGTCCATGGTACAAAATTCATGAGCTGTAGTTATACGTTAGATAACCACACACACACACACATATATATAACAAAATGAGTTTAAAGTTGGAGGATCGTATCTGACGGTTGAAATTAGACGTACACACGTACTGATGAAAATGAAAATAGAAATATATACGTATATTCATCGTCCGAATATAAGGTCGGCTACCAAAGTCATCCCCTACCTGTGAATCATCACAGAGTCACAAAATCGACTATTAGAGTCAACTCAAAGGGTCCACACTCTAAATTTAAAGATTATGGTGATACTTCCCCCGAAAATGATGACTACAAATGTCACGAGACTGGGATAACCCGTGACCACTATCATAAGTGCAGTCAACTCACCAACGTATTATCCTTGTCGTTCCATCTAACATATAGAGGAGAAAGATAAGGAAAGAGAAAGAGTAGAGAGAGATTAGAAGACGGAGCTGTCGCAATTGTCATTGACGCTATGATCTTGAGTTTCTCTCAGTGCACACACATGCACATATGGCCCTATTTTTCTCTCTACAGGCCACCACACACATGCAAATTTGGTCGTTGCGGATGAACCAAAGAAACCCTGTCCATGACACATCGCGAACCCTTCACCGAACCAACCTCACGCTCAGCCCTCTTAGGGACTTCTTAGGGAGGATTTTGCTAATCAAGCTCAGTTAACGCGAGTATGTACGTATCTCATCTGTCGGGTTAGCCTAACCCGTTCTCAAACACGCCCTATGCCCTCTTTGATTGGAAAATAGGTTAATGGAGATATCATAACCCGGATTAGAGTGTACCAAAAAATAAATAATATTACTTTGATTGTATTCAGGTTAACTTATTTCACTCTTTTGTTAGAATATGTTTAACTCACCTTTTTGACTCTTAACTTATCTTTTTGTCGGAATATCTTATTTGTGCAACTAAATCAGTTAGCGTGAATAAGAATGTGATATCTCACCTTATTCTTCAATCAAAGAGAGTATAGGAATAAGAGGGAGTTAGGTTTCTTGGCAGAAGAGACTTAGAAAATGAAGGCAACGTTGGTGTGGAGAAGGAGAGAGACGAAGAAGAAGAAGGGGCCACTGCTTCACTCAAAATCTTAGGAGGGTGAGGAAGAAGAAAGGAGGGCGGAGCCCCCCGTTCGCATGCACCCGTGGGAGGGGAAGATGGGGCGACATTTACGCACGCAGGAGAACGAAGAAGAAGACGACGCGGTTAAAGGGAGCCTGCGAGAACACTCGCGAAGGGCTCCCGTGGTGCCCGTTCGCGGAGCCACGTCACACGCGTGGCACGCGTGGGGTGCACACGGGAGTGCCGGGCATGCCTTCCCACATGTTGGCCACACTGGGCGGCCCCGATGGGAACCAAGCCCATTCGCCAACAGTATCCACGAACATTATCCTTATAGTGTAGTTCAGATAAGAATAACCCTTTGGTTCGGAGTAAGTATTGCAAATTCAAGCTTCACGATATCACATGGGATAGATGTGACAAAGGCGACAACAATAGATGTGGGCCATTCTACGTGAATCGATAAAGGGAGGGTCTGCAATATACAATATTGAGGAAGGGAAAAGTCGTTAGGGACCAATTGAGACATATAAAGATCGGCTCACAGTCCACAGTGGCGTCAGTCCAGGTCCAATAAAGATTGACCTAAGAGCAAACCCGTGCTCCGCGCACGTCTTTGTCCCACGTCTCACATAGTGCACTACCAGGTGATTATTAACACAATAATGATAGAAATTATCTCATAGATTAATGGACATCATATTATCACCCACGTCTCCATGTTACTTACGGGGTGAGAATCTAAGATTACTCTACCCTCTCACCTTCTGTAAGGCGAACGGATAGATTGACTAATGACGTCACGATCAGGGTAACTATAGTTCCACAACCCCACTAAATTAAAAGGCGAAGAGAACGAGACGAGCTCGAGGAAGACTCTATAAATAAGACCTTGACCAGACAGATAGGGAGATATGCTTCTAACGCTCACGACGTCTCTCACACTCAACTCAACCTCTACTCCATTTGTCTTACAATCTCCACAAAACTTCGGAGCGCTCGCCACCTCCACTAAACTATCTGACCACTCTCCACCTTCTTGCACTCACTCTCCTTCCTTGTCTGAGCACAACGTCCGAATATTCTTCCTTTTGCTCAAACACTTGCCTGACTTAAACATGAGATGATTGTCCCATGAGATCTCTCTCAAGACTCTTTATGACGTGATCTCTCTATTTGTAAATTTCTTCTTGAACGATTTCCTCCTCCTTATCAAATAAATCTGAAAGATGTAAGTCGTGATTTTGAGATAGTATATTTCGACTTCTACACAAGTAAATCCTGATCGGCGGACGCAGAACCGAAGGACTCGTGCAAACTTCAAGCAATAATCAAAACTTTCCTCTAAACTTCGACAGAGTTTAGATAAAAAAGAGACAAATTGGACGTATGGGTGGGACAAGCTTGGCTAGACGAGTTGATAAAAAGAAAATCTGTCAAAGAGGACAGATAAGCATATTAAAAAAAACTAAAGGGTAGGAAACTTGAAGCTCTTGAATCAGCTAAAGAACATATGTACATGCAGCACAAAACATTCTCTCTCTCTCTCTCTATGTGTGTGTGTGTGTGTGTGTGTGTGTGCACGCTAGCCCATACACACAGGTACATCTAAGTAACAAGACAATCATCAAGCGAGATATCTGTGTCATTTGGCCAAGTCCTTTGTGCCATCGGTCAATGCAAACCTCCTCCTTGCAACCTTGGACCTATAACACCACACTTCGAACGCCTCCGTCAAATCTGGGTACCGTACCTGCTCTGATCTCAACCACCTAGCCAAGATGGCAGCTAGGTCCCCTGACGGCAATGTGAGCAGAATTGATGTGAATGCCGACTCTAAGCTCTGCCACATTTCAGGGTCCACCTTAACAGCTGATGCAATCTCACTGTCAGGCTCAACAAGATCCACCAACGGTCTTGTCCTCTGCATAAAAGGAAGCCAGACTTCCACCATATGAAGCCGCTTACATGTCAATAGAATCACATGCCCATAACCAATGGCCTCCAAAACCTTGAAAGCAACCTCCACAACTTTCAATTTTACTGTCAGCATGTTGACATTGGGAGCGAACCGCTCCACGGCATTTACTACATGAGCCGATGACTCAACCCAGTGGTGAACAAGGTCCTTCATCATGTCCATTTTTGCCAAGATCTGGCAAATCCATGAGAGGTCAGACAGAAGGGACTGCAGAGCTTGTATCTCATCTGACTCAAAATTTCTGTCCAAAGGTGCACTTGACAAAGGTTCGAGCATGGAATCAAATCGGCTCAAGAGGTCATTCATACACTTTCTCACTTCCGATCTTATTAACGCATCATTAACAGCTAAAAGGGGAGAATCATCATCTTCAGTGAGCAAATACTCCAATTGCTCTTGGGCAGAATGTTTCAGCTCATGCAAGGCATCAGGTTGTGCTGATGTTGAGAAATGTATGGCTGAGATGAAAAGACTATCAATTGCTGCTGGATCCACAGGGTGAAGACGTGCAAGGATTTGTTTATACTGCACTCCTAGACAAGGTATTGTCCTCAGTATCTCTTCTTCCTCGGTCTCATCCCAAGGGACGGCCTCTAAATAGTCCACACAAGCATGTGCCATCTGGGGACAACCCAGACGGTCAGCTACTTGCAGGATGCCAAGTGTGTTTCTAACTCCATGCCATGTATCAAGCTCTGTGACATAAAGGAGACGAAGGGTATTGACATGGAAGTTGAATTCCAATTCAGAGCAATAAACATCAACACAATTCCTGGAATCAAGAATCTGACATGTGGGCCAATCATCGGAGAGACGTTCAGCAAAGTACTTGCTCTTCCCTGTTAGAATCTGAGAATGGCAATAGAACCAGTCATCCCTGCCTTCCTCTGTCCTCAATCTGACAACAACATCACTGGTTGCCCGATCACCAATTCTGACAGGTATCCTCACACCTTCATTCTTCACATCCAGAAGAAAAGGAATTTTGATGAGTCAGAGAAACAATCATCAGAAACAGGAATAAAAAAATCTTGTAAGACAGAATTATAAACCTAACGTTTTTCTTCAATAGCAAAAGGAAAAATAACCACTTTCAAAATCAAAAAGAAAAATAACAGCCCTCAGAAAGATGTTAAAATTATGGAATATTTTCTTTCAATAGTGAAAGCAATAAGTTGGCAGGGGGACAGTTGAAAATGACTCACATGATAAAATTATTCACTCCTTTCACAACAAACAAAATGCAATCAAAAGCTCAATTCATCATTTTTGAGAGAATATTTTGTTTTACTTAGGTGGATAGCAGGAATTTAGATGGAAGAAGTTTTGCGGAGAAAACAGAGAGATAGTATATTGTCCTTTAAAAGTCTCCCGAATGTTAATGCCATCTCATAAGTCTACAACATTATAACATATTGGATGAATATCTTTGATATTAATAGAACATATATTTAGATCAATAAAATAATTATGATTTGGCAAATACAAGTGAATATCTGTAACATACAATCTCCTAAGTGATTAAAAAATCAACTGCTGTCAAGGTTTGAAGAGGCAAGCCAATGATGAAATTTAGAGGTAGAAACACAATTCTTGAGCAGACTCTATCCAAGTAAATTTTATAAAATCTCCACACAAGTGGATTTTATGCTTCTATGAAATTTCATAAAATGTCCTACACAAGATGAACCTGCATATTCCATCCATTACAGATGCTCCAAAGACATACGTTTAATGTGGCACCTATAAATAGATCTCTTCCCTCCTACCTCTCTAATCAGTCCATGTCCCTTGTATGAGTTCAATGTGGATGCTACTGTGATACCATTTCTTCTAGATATTTAAAGACTCAACCAAACCCCATAAACCAAGTTAGTGGCACGAACACATCTAGCATCAAACAGGTTTGTTGCTATTCCATCCAAGTTGGATCCAAATATGCATAGATGAAAGCCAAATGTCACAATTCATGCAAATGATACCTACAATAGGCTAAATTTATAGCAAAATGAATTAAGCTTAAATTGCTCACAAGACAAACATCTCCCATTTGTGAAGAATACATTTCAAGGGCCAACTCCATGTCTTTACAATTACCATTATGTGGTATCTATTTCTACGAAAGTTTACTTTAAGCTCTGGGCAGAAGATATTGGTATGGAAATACCATGTTATTAGAAACTCAGACATCACACAAAATTAAGCCAAGAAAAGAGATGTTTACCAAATATTTCAGAGGCCAGTGTACTACAGCATCAGCACAATGTGGAAGATTTTTCAAAATTTATGTATGTACTTGAGAATGGTTTTGCTTCTAACAATTTAACATTAAACAGATTAGGATATTAAGATTCATTCTACCTCAACAATCTAAACAGCATGGTTCAGCCCTCGGGAAACATGAAAGCTTGCCACATTGCATAAGATGACAAATGACAGAAATAAATTGAAAGAATGACAAGATTCTTCCCGAATATAGGTACTGTAATCTATACAGCAGAATGACAAGATTATTCCTGAATATAGGTTCTGTAATCTATAAAGCAGATATTGTGGGGCAGAAGAAATATATGTTGGAGAAGAGGATGTAGACATAGATGACTGATGACAATGAAGTGCCTTGCATCATACACAAAACATGGGTTTATAATCTTCTAGATATAAACTTCTCAAAATACCTAGGTGTGAGACACGGAAAAAATCTAAAATCGACTTTTATCGTGGATAAAAGGTAGATTTTCGTTCTTTTTGAAAAAAAACACTCCTCTGCATAGAGAGGGTTCCGTGGGTGCGCGTCGTATCAGACGATATAGGTTCGAGTGCTGGACCTCTCCCCGTCGACCGGAGTCGGCGTTGATTTACATCGGCTTAATGTCCGAACACCCTTGATTAAATGACAACATGAAGGCTTAAAGTTCTTTCTCGAGGCTCCAACCAATAGAGTAGGTTTGCTTAAAACAGGACGGGGGAGCTGACGGGGACCCTGACTGAGCACGCTGAAGTGGGCCACTGGGGTTTAAGTGGCCGTCTTAGACCTATGGGTATTTTAGTAAATAACCAGACCAGAGGGATTTAGGAGTTTCTGGGCTAGGGTAGACATAAAGCCGGGTTACTGACTTTCTAAGGCTCTGAGGCCCTTTTCAGAATGTTTGGGAGGCCATTAGATCACTTCTTAGGTCGCAGGGGTATTTCGGTAACTTTACCAAACCCTAGGTCTAGGTTTAAGATGACCCTCGAGCGCTGGACTGAGCCAACAGCACTCCCAGACCAAGCCGACAACGAGAGGTTCTAGAGAAGACACTCATGGGTTCAATTGCTTGGAAGTAGGAGGAGGTATGCACGCTCTTAGAGAGTCGGGGTTTATATGCAATATTGCATTAACGAAATGTGCCGAGCATAATAAGGTGCTCTTATAATTTTGCATGAGTACAGAGGGTGTCGACGAATTATCGACAGTACATACATCCGCATCATGGCGGGAAGTAGGGGCATACCCTAATTACAAAAGTCGCAAGGTAAAACTGTAATTTACAAGACTTAGGCTTTTCAAGACCTTGAGGAGGACATTTTTACAATTTGTCATCGTAATGACATGATGACATAATGACATAATTGCATAAGTCCGTCACTCTGTTGTACAACGCATTACGAACACGGCCCGTTGACGGGCATAATTGTAAATATACCCCGTAGGGGCATATACACAAGGCCCGGGGACTTACCCCACTCGGACCGAAAACAACGAACCACTTGAACTTGAGGTCTAGGCAAGTCCACCTTTCCTCCTCGTTCTTTCCCCCTGTGTGTGTGTGTCCTCCTTCAATGGGACCCATAGGGTCTATTTATAGAAAGTAGGGAACCGGCCCGGGGGAAGTGGGACCCGGGCGGGTCAAGGCGACCCCGGGCGGGTTCCTTTCCCTCCAAAAATCAAATTTTTTGGAAAACGGGCAGTTAATAGACTAAACCGGATGCGCAGCACCCCGGACGGACCCGCCCGGGGGCGCAACACCCCGGGCGGACCCGCCCGGGTGCGCAGCACCCCGGGCGGACCCGCCCGGGGGCGCGCGGTCCCGGGCGGACCCGCTCGGGGGCGCGCGGTCCCGGGCGGACCCGTCCGGGGTGGGCAGACCCCGGGCGGGTCTGCCAGCCCACGCGCAGCCACGGGGAGACCCGCCCGGGGGCCTTATACCCCGGGCGGGTTCCCCCCTCCCCGGGCAGTCCCCTTCGCTTCTTTTAAAATTCTCTGTACGGCTCCGACAGCGACGTTTCCGCACTTGACTCCACGTGGGAGAGGAAAAGCCTTCTCCACGCCTTGTTCGTTGTCTTCCGCGCCTCGCTCGTCCGTCGGGGAAGGAGTTTTCGATCCTACGAGACGTGATACACGCCGTCGAGGTACCAAAACAATGTGCATAGCACGTCTTCACACCCTTAGGGCTTTGGGTTGATTGATTAAAACCCGGAACCACATGACTATAATAGTCTCCGTGGGTTTATCGCGGGTTCTCCTCGCTTCCGCGGGATAGAACGGGTTGGACTGAGCCAACACCGTAAGCATGGGCTTTTGACGCACACATGCGTACATATATAAACGTATATATACATTTATTTTCTGGTTACAACAAGTGCCCCCCACGGGACATCCGAGACAGCCGGAGGCAGGGGCGGATGGCCCGTGCACTTACATAAATGTTGTAACACGTCCGCTGAGGGACTTGGGCTTGGAGCATAGCTCCTGCATCGAGATATTTTTTCAGCATGATCTCTAATGCATTTTTTTTTTTTGAAACTCCACAGACATGGCTCGTCCAAGCAGGAGTCGTGCTGCCGCACGGGGGTCGAGGGCGGCTGGCCATAATGAGCATTACGTGCAACGGACTGACAAGTCCATGCCACCTTTGCCTCCTCGCCGCGTCGTCTCTGACAGTTCCGACGCACTTGATCAAGGCACATCCTGGATCGCTGAAGGCCCAACGGAGGATATCCCTGTCGGCGAGGGCTTAGTCGAGGCTTCTCGGATCAGCTACCGAGGCGGACTTTATGCATACGACCGTTCTGGGGGATACTCATCCCACTACCCGGTGGACCGGCATCTGATTGCCTTCGTGCAGAGCTACATTCCACCGGGGCTTGATGGTGACGACCCTTCTCTCCCAGAGCAGCGGCGACGACTGGAAGGGGCTATTTTAGCTGGCAGGGACAGCATGAGAGGTACCTGCACATATTCATATGCCAGCTTTCCCGGGGGATTTACGCGGCAGCCCCAGTTTCCCGACAGTAAATGGCTCGGATTCTACCAGGACCTGGATGCGGCTGTGGTCAGGTCGACACCTTCTTCCCCTGCAGTGTGGCACTTGGCGGGGCATCATAAGGCCGTCGATGTAGTGATTGACGGGCTATATCTGGCCCCCTCCGAAAGTCGTTTTGCCCATGACGGCTATGACCATCTTTGCATGTTGGAAGGAATCCTTTCACTGAGGGTTCCTAGCTGGTACGGGAGTTGGTCCGTCGTCCCCTCCCATTGTTTCCACAGAGGTGCAGGTGAGTGGCTCTGGGGGATATTGACTGTGCACGGTGACACTCTGGACAGAGCCGGGATTCGTCACGCGGTTACTGCAGCTTTGTATTCATACCCTTGTCACGCAGGATTGCTCCAGGCTGTGGTGGAGAGGTGGAATAGGCGCTGGAACACACTGGTCACCGCTGAGGGAGAGACTTCTCTGGATTTGTGGTCTTTTCACCGGATTTCGGGCCTACCGATCAGCGGACAGGCTTACGAGGAGCTATGCCTCGATGACGCCCACCTTTACAGTTCAGATGAGGCGGGCCACTATCTTTTACCTTACTGCCTCCGTTATCTGAAGAAGACTTGGAGAGATTTGGCCCTGGTAGGCAAGGAGAAGACTGCCAGGACACCCAGGGTTACACTTAACGCCTGGATTATGTACTTCTACAGCGGGCCGTACTGTTTCTACGAGGAATTCCCTTCGTTCGGCGCCACTTGGGACCAATGTAAAGAGGTCCTCATAAAG
This sequence comes from Amorphophallus konjac, assembly GCA_022559845.1. Lineage (NCBI taxonomy): Eukaryota > Viridiplantae > Streptophyta > Magnoliopsida > Alismatales > Araceae > Amorphophallus > Amorphophallus konjac. The sequence continues at coordinate 377,075,700 of CM040123.1, forward strand.
TTTGCATCCAACCCTCGGCACTTGCCAGCTCCAGCACAAGGTTGGAATTCCAGGAAGCTACCTACACTGACGTACTTGGCTGCATATTTAGCTTATTGGCTGTCTACCTTTGTCTTCCCACATGGGGAAGAGGAGCTGCTCCGGGTCGAGGTGATCTATCCTGCGTGCCTGCTTGCATGCGGACGTCGGCTGGCCCTTGCCCCTGCTGCCTTGGCGAACATCTACCACTGCTTGGGTGCCTTGAGTTCGCATGCCAGCCCGCGAGATAAGAAGCTTTTGCTGCCCACTCATTATTTGAGTGCTTGGGCAGGACTACTTCTTCCAGAGCTGTCCCAGCGGTCCTCCATTCTGAATATAAAGGCTCCGCTTATCTTTGCTTTTGCTGGTCACCAGGATCAGGACATCGTGACACAGCTTGCAGGTGCCCGGCGAGCACTTTCCTTCCTTCATACGAGGAGGGGAGAGAGCTTGGAGTTTGACAACAGCTCTCGTTCTTATCGCCCGTATCTGGAGGGACATGGAGACTCAGTGGTCTGCAAAGTGTCCTCAAAGGGCATTGTTTCCCCACATGCCTTTGGGGAGTGGGTCGTGTGTATACGACCTAGCGTGCTGGTTTACCGGCGCTCTTACACAGTGGTTCTGGAGCCGTACTACCCGCACAGATTTGCCCGCAACTTTGGCTATGACCAGGCGGTTCCACCCAATGTTGATTTACCTCTGACATCGAGGCAATACAAGCAGAAGGACGTGCATTTGGTTGCCGCATGCTGGCAGGACTTTCTTTACCGCAGCGTGAGGGAGCATATCCCTCTTCCGGCCCAGGCCCGGGTGGGACATTTTGACATTCACTATGCCCGCTGGTGGTTTAAAGCCAGCAACATCTTCAGAGAGCGGGCAGACACTATCAGGGCAGCAGAGGAGAAGCGCCTGAAGAGGGAGGACCTGCCTCCTCTTTTCCTTGATCCCGGCTTCGTCCGGGCTCATTTTTCCAGCTTGGCTGCAGTGGTCCGAGACATCGAGAGCCGATGGCGGGAGCAGGGGCATTCATTGCCCATTGACAGGAGTCAGTATACGGGGGCGTTGCGGCCCCTGAGGTCGACGTTTGAGGAGGCCTCTACTTTGAGTTCGCGCCGCAAAGGCGCTTCTGGCTCTACTCCGAGCTACTCCTGGTGGGGAGACTTGAGGGCCTCCTGTGGTCTGACCCATGACTCCCAGCTGTCGGAGTCCATCCCGGAGGGAGCACTGGTGGGCACGGCCTTCGCTTTCTGGAAGGCCCATGTGATCAATGCCGTGGGCTGTGCAGGCTTGCTAGCCCATATTTCGGCTTTGGAGGTGGCTTCTACACCTCAGGCACTGAAGGGCGCTGTGGAGCAGGCCGCTAGAGCTCTCCGGATTGACCCGAATCAGCTAATTACCCGCCCTAGTCTTGATGCAGGGGCGGTAGGTATGAACCTTCTGATTCTCCATCTGCATTTATTATCATTATAATAAGATATAAATGTTCTGGAGCTGTCAACTGCTGATTGCCATATTTCCATTGTAGGAATTGCTGAGGTTGCCGACGCTCCACCTTCAGAGGATGTTCTCCCCGCTCACCCTCCCGTGGATAATAGTCCGGCGGCGAAACGGCGGCATAGTGGGGGCTTAGGAGCTGAGATTCAGCCTTCATCACGCCTTCGGGTGGATACCACCCCTGCCAGGGACGGAGCTCCTTTGAGTGAGTTGGAAACTATGAACCCCTTTATGTGTAGTTTTGTAATTGTGCCTCTGTTTTACTGAAAGAGTGTCTTGTGTGTAGCTCCCCCAGAGATGAGACTACTAGGGCAGTTTTCGCCAGGGCCTGCGAATAAGACTCCGCCAATTATACCAGATGCAGATGTCCCAGAGGACCTGACATTGGAGCTGGAGGACTTGGACCACCCCTTAGGGGATTGTCCTTCTGCTGGTATGGCTGGCCAGACTGGAGAGAGCAGACCTTCTCCTATTCCAGGTGAATTTGAAATTCATAGTTCCTCCTTGTTTACTCATTGAATCAAGTGAGGTGTTATTTATTTATTTATTTTTTAACTGACTCTGTTTTCTCTTTTACACAGAGCCTCAGAGGGAGCATTATGCTCCCAGAGAGAAAGAAGGGACTGACACATCTTCGGATTCCAGCACCTCTTTGAGTAATAGCAGCTCCAGCACTGGTTCTGAGACAGAGACAGCTCCTTCCCTTTCGTCCTTGAGCTCCTCTGAGGGAGGCGACCTGGGCATTGTTTCTGGTATACCAAGAAACTCAATTGACCCTCTTTGGAGTTGACAATTACTTTTGTCACTGCAACCTCTGACAGTCTTTCTGTGCAGCCACTGAGTTAGCCAACTCCACAGCCGAGCTGGCCAAGTTGATCTCCTCCTCTGGGGCTGGCCCTGAGCTTCCGGCCTATGATGTTGACCCAGAAGTTTCTATTGGGGCCCCAAGCGTCCCAGTCTCAGCCGCCGGGGTTTATCATGTTGGGGTTCCTGATTTCGCCCCAAGCCTGCTATCTTCCACTGGTGGACGGGCCGAGGACACAGGCAGAGACATTACTGGTGTGTCTTTGGTCTGCCTCGTATTTGCCTTTTGTTTGGTTAAACTCAGTCATAGAACTAACCACACTTTTGCCTAAATAGCAGCTGGCACTTCTGTGGTTGCATCCACTCCCCTGCTTGCTCCGGAGACGGTTCCCTTACAAGAGAGTTCGCCGGCCACGGTCCAGGAGGGTGATCAGACAGTGAGGCCGGATGACGCGACACCTCTATTGTCAGGTATAATCAGCATTGAAGCTTCAGCCTCCCTGTGTATTTTCATGTTGGTGTCTTATTGATGACCTTTCTGCCCCTTATGCCACACAGATACAGGTGATGCTGCACTGACTTCCTCAGTGGGGGAGGAGAGCCTTGAGGCGGCTTCTGAGGACTCAGTTGTGCCTTCGCAGGAGGGAGGGTCGTCCATGCCTGTGACCGGCGATCCGCCTCTGGGGGCAGGGAGTATGCTGACCTCTAATGATCATGCTACACCAGAGGTCGTCTCAGACACGACCCCGGAGGTTTCCTCAGGTTAGCTATTTGCTTGGCCTTCCTGAGGGGCCATTCATTGTTCCTCTTTTTTTTTTTTGGAGGCTAATGCATTGTTCCCTCTTAACTGTCTTTTCAGGTGCTGGGGAGGATACCTCATCTTTGCCAGCAGATTTCCCAGCTTTGGGCATAGACTGACCAGAAGGACCTCAGCTTCTGGTGGCTCCCCAAGGCAGTGCTTTAGAAGCGGGGCTGATTGAAAACCTCGAACTCCTCTTACAGACGACCCCGCTTCCCTCAGTTGAGGTCATGAGGGAGCATTTAGCCAACTCCACCCGAGGATATCACGCATTTGGATTTTCCCGAGATACGTGGATGCCCCGGCTAGAGCATGCATGGGCTGAGTTTGCCCGCCGCCACGCTACTGAGGCGAGACGGCTACAGCTACAGGCTCTGATTCAGCAGGCAGAGGAGACAGCATCTGAGCTTCGCAGCAGACAAGAACACCTATCCATGCAAGCGACGGCAGCTCAGGAGCAGTCTCGGGTGGCTTCTTCGCACGCGGACGGGCTGGAGCAGGAGTTGGAGGCTCTGCAGCGACGGCTCCGAGAGGCCCGGGATGCTCAAGACCTCCTGAGAGTGAAGGAAGAGGAGTTCCAGCACGAGCTCGGAGGAGTCAGGGAGGCGTTGACACAGCAGGAGACTCTCCTTGCCGGCCTGCGGACTGATCTCGGGCTTTAATGGCTTCTTGTTCCTCTCTTTTTTTTTTTGTGCGGGGCTGCATTCAGACCCCAGCCATGTACATCTTCCCCGAGGGCTTGTCTCGGGCTCCATTATTGACATTGGCAAATGAAAGACAGAGCTTTAGCGTAGCTGATTTTGCTCCCCTCCTTCTGTATGTATGTCTTCACCTCTTTTTTTTTATTATATATATTTTTTTTCACTTTACCGGTCCTACCGCCCTTTCGGGTTTTCGCCAGGACCAGCCCCCTTTAGCTTTTTCCAGTGCGCCCTTGCGGGTTTTCACACTGAGGGGTACCCATTTTTGCCTAGGGCGCCCTTTCGGGTTTTCACCCTAGCTGGGTTAAAGCCTTTTTACCCTTGATTGTTCCCTCTAACAGAAACAATCAAGTCCGCTGGGGCCTCAATATTTTTAACTCCATTTTTTTTTTTGACCCTATAACGCCCAGGGGGCGAGGAGAAAGTGGCATTCCCGTAGGGACGTATATGCCACACAAGTGGGACAAATGGGTAGATTTGACAGCCCAGGTGGGTCGAATGAGTCAAATCTACGAGCCGAAAGGTGAAATGGGTTGGTAGCCCGAGAGGGCATACTGAGGCCAAACCCGGTGAGACAAAGAAGAGTCAAAAGACGACATCGGTTGGCAGCTCGTGAGAGCATACTGAGGCCATGCCCGATGGGACAAAAAGGAGTCAAAAGACGACATCGGTTGGCAGCTCGAGAGAGCATACTGAGGCCATGTCCGATGGGACAAAAGGGAGTCAAAAGACGACATCGGTTGGCAGCTCGAGAGAGCATACTGAGGCCATGCCCGATGGGACAAAGAGGAGTCAAAAGGCGACATCGGTTGGCAGCTCGAGAGAGCATACTGAGGCCATGCCCGATGGGACAAAAGGGAGTCAAAAGACGACATCGGTTGGCAGCTCGAGAGAGCATACTGAGGCCATGCCCGATGGGACAAAAAGGAGTCAAAAGGCGACATCGGTTGGCAGCTCGAGAGAGCATACTGAGGCCATGTCCGATGGGACAAAAGGGAGTCAAAAGACGACGTCGGTTGGCAGCTCGAGAGAGCATACTGAGGCCATGCCCGATGGGACAAAAGGGAGTCAAAAGACGACATCGGTTGGCAGCTCGAGAGAGCATACTGAGGCCATGCCCGATGGGAAAAAGGGAGTCGAAAGACGACATCGGTTGGCAGCTCGAGAGAGCATACTGAGGCCATGCCCGATGGGACAAAAGGGAGTCGAAAGACGACATCGGTTGGCAGCTCGAGAAAGCATACTGAGGCCATGCCCGATGGGACAAAATATGACAACCTCAACATGTTGGTAGGACTAGGTGTCATAGAATGACATGTAAGGTCTAGCCATGACATCAATATGATGTTTTGGTGGAGATGGGGTGGAGTCATTGACTTAGAGCCCCCCATAGAATAGACAGAGAGAGGAAAAAATTTTTCTTTCACATTACCAACCTCACCGCCCTTTCGGGTTTTCGCCGAGGTTGGCCCCCTTTAACTTTTTCCAGTGTGCCCTTTCGGGTTTTCACACCGAGGGGTTGCCCATTTTTGTCCGAGGCGCCCTTTCGGGTTTTCACCTCGACCGGGTCTGTGGCCTTTTTACCCTCAGCCAACCATTGAAGGCTGACTGAGTCCGCCGGGGTATCAGTATTTTTAACCCCCTTTTTTTTTTTTTTTTGAACCTTTACTGACGAGAGGTACTGTCCTGTGAGGACTGCTGTGGAAACTCTTGCGGTGGCGCATGGTAGAGCTTCATGTGCTTGCCATTGAGAGGAGGGAACGGGCTGTTGCCTTTGTGGTCCACCACCGTGTAAGCCCCGCCTTCGAAGACCTTCTGGATGATGTAAGGCCCCCGCCAATTGGGTTGGAGTTTCCCGCTTGGCTTGCCGGCAATGACTTCTTTTTCTTTAAGCATGACCAAGTCGCCTTTCTTGAATGCCCGGTGCTTGACTAACTTGTCGTAAGCACGCGCCATGCGAGCTTGGTAGATCTGCAAATGCTGATAGGCTTGAAGTCTTTTGCCTTCTAAAGAGGATAATTCCTCCAGCCTCCTTTCGGCTTCAGACTGCTCCTGGCCGGGTAGGCCTGCCTGAACTGCCACTCGATATGAAGCCAGTTCAATCTCTACAGGGGTGATTGCCTCAGCCCCGTACACCAGTGAAAATGGGGAACACCCCGTAGGGGTTTTATAAACAGTCCGATAGGCCCAGAGGGCTTCGTGGACTTTTTCGCTCCAATCCCTTTTTCGGCCATTTATAATCTTTGCCATCAACTTGCAAAGTGTTTTGTTGAAAGCCTCCGCTAAACCATTAGCCTGAGGGTTATAAACCGAGGAGGTTCTCCAATCAATGTGGAATTTGGCCGCCAGTGCATACACTGTCTTGTTTCTGAAGGGCGTCCCATTGTCTGAAATAATTCGGCTAGGGACTCCGAATCTGTATATAATATGATATCTTACGAAGCGAGCCACTGCCTCACCTGTAACCTCTCGCAGAGGAATAGCCTCAGCCCAGCGAGAAAAATAATCTGTGGCTGCTAGAATAAATTTATGCCCTTGAGAGGATGGAGGGAATGGTACCACTATATCCATGCCCCATTCTGCAAACGGCCATGTAGGAGCCGTTGGGTGTAAAGAGCTAGGAGGCCTCCGAGGGATTGGCCCAAAAGCTTGGCACTGGTGACAGGTGCGAGCGTATTGGTTACAGTCCTCGTACATAGTAGGCCAATAGAAGCCCTTAAGTTTGATATTCATCTTCATCTTCGTCCCGGCCTGGTGAGCCCCGCACAACCCAGAGTGGACCTCCCGCATGACGGTCCTAGCTTCCTTAAGTGAGAGACATCGCAAGAGCACCGGGTGGTCCTTTTCCTGGGCGAGCCTGAAGAGAATACCATCAAGCAACCGATATGACGCAGCCCTTCTAAGCAACTGCACCCTTCGAGCTCGTTCCGGAGGAAACTGCCCGTTCTTGATTTGTATAATTGGCTCGCGCCAATCTTCTTCCTCTGGATCATTTCCCTCTTCGAGGTGGTGAACCTCATAAATGGTGAGGCCCGATTCTTCATCAAGCATGCTGGGCATGAGCCTTCTGTGCCTGACTGTAATATTCAATTCACCGTCAGGTGGAAGCTTCAACGCGGCTGCTAACTTTGCCAACGCATCTGCCTGAGAATTACTACTCCTCGGCACATGGCTTATCTCAAAGAGATAGAACTTTTCTTTAAGCCTCATAACGGCCTCAAAGTAAGGGATCAACTCCTTTTTCCGCACATCATAATCACCGAGGACTTGACGGACAATGAGCTGAGAATCCCCGTACACTCTAATACATTTGAGCTCCATTTCCAGCGCTAGCTGTAGCCCAATGATTAATGCTTCATATTCCGCCTCATTATTAGTCAATGACTTCATGAGAGCGCAGGAATGATGAAGTATACCCCCTTGAGGGGATACGAAGACTATGCCGGCGCCGGTTACAGAGCTTACGAGGCCGCCTGTCTTCTTAACGGTCCTAGATGCACCGTCAAAATACAACTCCCAACATGGTGTGCCGAGAGACAACACCTCTTGTTCAGGATGGAGTGAGACATCTGCACCCTCTTCAGCATCAGGTGGTTGCATCAGCTTCTCCTCGTCTGGTAGGTCGAAGTTGAGGAACGACTCCGCCGGCACAGGGTGTGCAGCAAGAAAATCAGCCATCCCTTGTCCCTTGATCGCCTTGCGTGGGACGAATGTAATGTCGAACTCCATCAAGATAAGAGCCCATTTCCCTAACCTTCCAGAGAGGACAGGTTGACTGAGTAGGTACTTGAGCGGGTCCCATTTAGAGATGAGCTCCACTCGGTGCGCTAACAGATAGTGTCGTAACTTTTTGACAGCGAACACCAAAGCAAGGCACATTTTCTCCATAGGTGAGTATCGACACTCGGGGCCGATCAGCTTCCTGCTGAGATAATATAGTGGCTGCTCTTTACCCTCCTCATTAATTTGGGCCAGGAGAGCCCCAAGGGAAGCCTCCATGGCTGCGATGTAAAGAATGAGAGGCTTTCCTCTGACAGGTGCCCCTAAGACTGGTGGAGTCAAGAGATACTCCTTGAGTTGTTCGAAAGCCTTTTGACAGCTCTCGTCCCAGATAAAGGGTGCTCCTTTTTTCATCAATTTGCCGAAGGGCATGCACCTTCCTGAGAGGTTAGAGATGAATCGCCTGATATAAGCGAGCCTTCCCTGCAGAGATCTGAGCTCCGTTATGTTCCTGGGTGGAGGGAGCTCATTGATAGCCCTGATTTTGTCAGGATCTATCTCTATCCCTCGGTATTTGACGATAAAACCGAGGAACTTGCCGCTGGAGACTCCAAAGGCGCATTTCATCGGATTCATCTTGAGCTGATATTGTCGAAGCCGCTCGAAGACCCGACGTAGGTCGGCTAAGTGATTAGCTCGCCTTTTGGACTTAACGACCAGGTCGTCGACATAACATTCGACAACATTGTGCAGCATCTCATTAAAGATTTTGGTCATTGCCCTTTGATATGTGGCACCGGCGTTTTTCAAGCCAAATGGCATTCTCTTGTAGCTGAAAATGCCTTTTGGGGTTCTGAAAGCCGTATGATCCTTGTCTTTGACAGCCATACGGATTTGGTTGTAACCAGATGACCCGTCCATAAAAGACAGGGCCTCATGACCAGTAGTCATATCCACCATCGTCTCGATGATCGGGACTGGGAAGTCGTCCTTTGGACAGGCTTTATTCAGATCCCGAAAGTCGATGCAGACCCGGACTTGGCCGTTCTTCTTTTTGACGGGGACTATATTGGCGAGCCACACAGGGTACCTGCATGGCTCTATAAAGTCCACGTCTAACATTTTGTCGACCTCCGCATTCACCTTCACCTCCAGTTCATGGCGCATGCGTCTCTGGGCTTGCTTAACTGGCTTGGCTGTCGGGAGTATCGCCAGTTCATGTTCTGCCACGGATGGATCAAGGCCCGGCATCTCTTTGTACGTCCAGGCAAAGCAGTCTCTGAATTCATTCAAGAGTTGCTGATATGCCTGTCGTTCTTCCCCACTAAGGAGGGCACTTACAAAGGTGGGCTTATGTTCGCCATGAGTGCCAAGGTTGACCTCGACCAACTCATCAACAGTTGCTTGACCACCGTCTTCGAGCTCAGGTGGAGCTGGTTGGAGGTCAACGAAGTCTTCAGCTTCATCAGGGCTGATCTCGCAGATCTCAAACTCCTCTGGTATCACCAAGTCGCCAGTAGAGGTTGAGGAGATTTCTCCTGTCTGCGAATCCTCGCCGGACACTGACGGAGGAGACGCCATGGCTTCTGTAGACTCCTGATAGAGTTCTTCAGCCGCAGGCTCCTTTCGGGCCTCCTCACGAGAGGATGATAAGAGCCCTATGGCATTAATAGCATAATGGACCCGGAATTCTGGCTCCTGCTCATAGCCCAATCCTCGGGTGTCTTTGTGAGAAAATGGAGGTTGCCCCCTGACATGTGGAGGATTCCAGAGATTAGAAAAATATGTTTTCTGCGCAGAAGTTTGCTGCTGTGGAATCCCCTGCTTCATACACATGTGCTTGAGTCGGGCAGGCATATGAGCCATGGCTTGGATAGGCTCTGACACCTTGTCAGCTGGCGATGCCCACCCGAAGTCGTCCTCCGGCGGACTTGGCGGTATTTGGTCCCCTCTGTAGAAGACAATTGGCTGAACCAGGTGACGGTCTTTCCTTCGACCTTTGCGTATGTAAGAAACTACAAAGGTCTTCAATTCTTCCACCCCGTGCTCTTCCGTAACAAAGGGAAGTTGAATGCAATTTGGGGGCAGAGGTACACTGCAGTTGATAGCTTGACTGATGAGGTTGGCCTCAAAGTCAATCTTGCCTCTTTCTGCTTGCATAGGCTTCGACGCAGGCTTGAGACTCAACTGGTGGAGCTTTAACACCTCACGATTGACCGTGAAGAGTTGGCTTCCTTCTGGTTCAGGTTCGACCTTCTGCTTCCCCTTGTCTTGAACTTTATCGGGGATTGAAATAGTGGGTTCCCCGAAGTATAGGGAGGCATCCGCCAGGTGGCATTCATTGGGGTGAAAGGGAGCCTGGTCTGCAAAGACTGTATACTGCTTTCCCCCTTTTGAATATTTAAGGCATTGGTGCAATGTTGATGGGACGACCCAATTTTCATGCAACCAGGGTCTTCCCAACAACATCTTGTAGGATGTGTCAGAGTTGATGATGTAAAATATCGCCTTGGTGGTGAAGTCGCCCAGCACAAGCTTCACCTCGACGCGTCCAAGGGCCTCCTCGGAGCCCTGATTAAACCCCGAAATCTTGACAGCATTGACCTTTTGCAAGTAAGGTGCCAAATAAAGAGATTTGAACGTCTTTAATGACATGATATTTACTGCGGCCCCTGCATCGACCAAGATTCGATTCACCTCATGGCCGTTGATTGTCCCTTTCATATATAAGGGACGATTGTGGCAAGGGGAAGCCAGTAGCATATCCTTGTCTGTGAAAACAATATTGGCTGCCAGAGCCTCATATGCTTGGGCTTGCAACTCTGCCACATGAGCCTCATACGCCTCGGGGTCTTGGAGCACCTTTACCAGAGCTTCTCGAAGATCCTTGCTCCAGGCGATAGCTTCCCATACAGTAATGCTAGTTGGGAACCGGCTCATATGTTGAATGATTTTACGGTCCGCCCTAGCGCGGATCTTGTCAAATGGGGGAATAAGTTCCTCCAGAGTCTTCGGAGCTCCATGGGGCTTCTCCTTTTTAGCCGGGCGTTGATCTTCATCTTGCATCTCCGCCGCTTCTTGAAAGAGTGGTGCCAAAGACACATCTGAGGCCGACTGGGATTCGGCTGGCTCGGCATGACCCGAGGGACCTTCTCCCGAGGCACTGTTCGAAGGACCCGCCTGCTCAGGAGCCGGCGTTGACGGAGAGTCATACGTGGGAGCTTCTTCTCTCTCTGAGGAGGGAATTACAAAAGGGACGCCGCCCGTCCCTCGATTCTCCGGGGTTCTATCAACATTCTCCGAGGATGTAGGGATGAAGGGAACACCCCGTACTCGTGGCACAGGAATAGGGCCCGATTTTTCTCCTCTGAACATTATCACCCGGTCGGGGGTCAAAGGACTTTCTCGCCCTCGACCGCGACCTCGACCACGTGCCCGCCGACTCCTCCCTGATCGGCGTTGATATGTAGCCATGTGTGCACAGCCTTCTCCGCCAGGAGCATTTATGTTGTCCGGGGGTGGAATGGCCACCATGTTGCATGACAACTCCCGCATCGCCTGCTCAAGGGCCTCAATAGTAAGCTCTTCGTCCTTACAAAACAGCAAGAGCTCTTCCGGAGTTGGAATCCTCTCACCGTCTTCAAGACGATGCAGAGTCTCCCGTAGCCAGTTGAGGAGCCGGGTCTTATGCCCAAACTTTTCCCAGGGGATGTATTTGTCCAACGTGACCATCCCAGTGGGGCAAGGTGGCTCGTATTCCTCCAGTTGGTCAATAAGCTTTTGCAACCGTTGCACTGGAGTGAGTCGTTTGGAGGCCTCCATGGCGACTACCTGCTCAGCCTGCTTTTTAAGCCTCCTCTTCAAATTTTTTCTCCGGTTCTTTTCTTGCTTCTTGAGGCGGGCGACCTCCTCTAAAGAAGGAGGAGATGACTTTGCGGAACGAGGTTGCTTAACGCCACCACTCTGACTCCCGCGTTGCACTGGCCGTCTGGCACTTTGGCTTTCGCGGCTCTTCCTTGGGCCCACGCGGGTCCACTCCTCTGCCTTAGGGGAGGGTTGGAAAGTGGCCTTGATCGCCTGAGCAACTATTTCTGGCGGCAACTCCTGGAACTCCATCTGGCCGAAGTGGAGCCCCAAAGATTTTTGCAGAATCACTGACTCTTTCTTTGCCGCAGGTTGAGGATTTGTTAACTTAGCTCCAGGCTGAGTCTTAGGCTCAACCTCTAGAACTTTGCGCTTGCCCTTATCATTGCTCTGCGGGCAGCTAGTGGCAACCTTCTCAAGGCGACCGGGCTGCAAGGGGGCTTTGGCCGGCCCTTTGACGGGCTGCGCCGGTTGAGGCTTCTCCAGGCTTTGTAGCTTGGCTGATCCAGCCGGAGCCTCACCCTGAGGATTCAGGACCTTGGCCTTTCCTTTATCAACTGGCCGAGGACATTCTCTTATGACAACACCTGGCTGGCTCGGTTTGAGTTGAGCCCCAGGGCTTCGTCGTACAGCGCAGTCTCCCGGGCTCTGAGCCTTAGGCTTCTCACGAGCAGTCTTGTCCTTAGCGAGCAACGGGAACTCCTCATTTTGTCGAGGCTCGCTTGGGCGGGCCAACCGGGCAAAAGCCTCGTTCTCTCGCCGAACCTGCTGAAGAGTCTCCTTGGCGGCTTCTGCGAGGCGTAGCCTTGTCATAGAATTCCCCTGGGTATCCACAACCCCTTTCTGAATGAGAGCTTCAATGAAGTCTTGAACATCATCACAGTGTTGAGTAGGGTGGGACACCCTCGCATGATACTTGCAATAGCGAGGATGACTCTTGGCCGTCTCGTTGTAATAAGACGGAGGGTCATATGCCAACACCCACCCATCCTCTAAAAGCTTGTCAAATATCTTTTCAGTGTCTTCCTTGGGGAAAGAACACTGATGGGAAGGTCGCTGTCCTGGGTACCAGAGTGTGGCCTCGGTTCCCGGTTGTCGGGAAACATTCCCTTCAGCAGAAGGGTCAGGCAGGTTGAATGCCAACCGCGTATGGATGACATTAACTGAGAACGTCATCGCCCCACGCGCATGTGGCTGTGGAGGGCGCACTAAAAATCACCCATATCAACTATCCCTCGCCTGATGAAATCTTCCGCAAGGTCCTTGAAAGGTTGACAGTTGAAAATAATATGACCCGACGCCTCATGATAAGGGCAATAATCTTGATAGAACCGGGCTTCAGGTCGTTGGTGATTAGTTGCTACTGACGGGGTTACCAGCTCAGCACGGCAACACGCGAAGAAAATCTGTAGAGTTTGTTCGCGGTGAAAAGAAAATGGCTTTGCAGGTTCCGCATCTTCTGACGAGCTTGATGAGTCCTCGGACAGCCAACCATTTGACCCCGACCTCTGTGAGACAGGTGGAAGTGGGTTTGCCTCTGCTCCATGAAGGTTTGTGAGCTGTTCATTCTGGGCTTGGGGAAGAGCAGCGAGCTGATCATCCAAATAATGGAGAAACTGCAGCAACTCTCGCTGTTCTTGTCTCAGCTGGTGGATTTCCCGGCGGACTTTCCAGAGGAGCCTTCTTACAGCAAGGTGTTCCGCTCCTGGCCAGCACGACGACTCGGGAATGGCTTGAGGTTGTTGGTTTGAAGACCCAGCCTCGGCGGCGTGCAATGCTGAAACCGGTGCCGCCATATAAACCACATTGGCCGATCGAGTGGATCGACTCCAGTGGTGCGGCTGTGGAGGCTCAACCGCATGGCCTAACATGTTTATGAGACCTTTCTGGATAAGATCTTCGGCTATGTCTTTGAAAACATAGCAGTCTGTAATAGTATGTCCCAACCTCCGGTGATACACACAGTAGTTGGGATCATCCGTCTTGCCTACTTCTGCCGGCCTCCGCGGCTCTGGCAAGGAAAACAGCTCCTCCTGCATACACAAATCAAAGAGCATTTTTGTGTGCTCTTTCCTGAAGGAGTACGGCTTCTTCATATTCTCCGCCAAGGCTTCAGCGGCCTTCTTGACCTCCGACTTTTTGCCATTACCCTTCCCCTTAGCGCCTCCTTTCTCGCCATTTGTCGGAGAGAAATCCACTGCATTGATTTCTTTTCCCCCAACTGGGCGGTCCTTGGGGGCTTTGCCCTTGGCCGAGGAGTGTGTCGGATGGTCTGCGAAGAACATTTCGATCTCCGCGACCACCGAGTTGAGCTGATCAAAGCCCCGGATACTGGAACCCAAGAGCTTTTCACTAACTTCGGCCGCCAGGCCTCGGCGACATATGGTAATAGCATCCTCCGGCGTGGGAGGGTTATCACAGTGCATGCTAACATCCCTCCACCTCTTGATGAAGTCGATGGCCGTCTCACCTCTTCTTTGTTTTAAAGCGCAAAGTTCCGCTAAGGAAACCTTACACTCCGCGGTTTGGAACCGGTCCACAAACTTCTTCTACATATCTGCCCAATCGGGCACCGAGTTGGGCTTCAAACGGGAGTACCATTGAAAAGCAGAACCCGTCAAAGAAGTGGCGAAATACCGCAAGAGGTAGGACTCGTCCAAAGCCAGTTCGCCCATGGCGGTTACATAGTAAGCCAGGTGCTCATGGGGCGAACCCTGTCCATCGAACTTTTGCAGCTTCGGGGCCTTGGGGCAGTCCGGAGGGAGCTTCTTGAATTGGTGATGGAGAGGGTAGGGCACACTGTACAGATCGACTGTGGCCACTCCTTCACCATGCTGAGCGAACTTTGCTTCTACAATCCGCTCAATCATCTGCCGCTGAGCTGTCAAACTTTCGGCAGGAGTAGCAGAGAACCTCATATTAGGCTCCTGCTGAGGTACCTCCACTTCCAGGGCCACAGGAGATCTGGCCGCCATAGCCGACACATTAATAGTGGCCAGAGCTGGAGATGTTTGCTGCTCAACGCTTGCCGGTGCTGCAGCAGGTTGGGCAGGAGGCTCCTTATCGCGCAGGAGTGCTTGCAACAGACCTTTCAACTCCTGGTTTTCGCGCCGGAGTTCTTCCAGGGTGAGAGCTTGCATCCCCTCCGTTGTACCTTCCTCGCGAGGGAAAAGGCCCTCCCCGACAGCGCCATGATCATTATCCTGGCGCTCCTCCTGTCGTGCAGGGTCAGGCTGTGAAGTTCCTGCTAGAGGAACTGAGTCTAGCTGAGCCACGACCCGAGAGACGTGCTTCGACCTCCTCATAGCTTGTAATGGCTGGGTGAGGTCTTCCTGAGCCGCTTCCGTGTGCTTGTCCGTGGAGGAGGTGTAGCAGGTGAACACCCTGACAGTGTCATCTGCGACACGAGTTACCCGCCTCCTCCTCGGCGGATGCCGCACCGGGGGAGATATGTCCCCTAGCCGGTCGAAGACAGATGCTCGAGGGGCCGGACACTGTCGAGCATTGCCCCCTCTTGAATTGTCTGAGGTAGCCCAGGGGGAAGTCGGACGTACCGGCTTGGGCGGGGCGCGGCACTGCCCCCGCTGCCGGCGAGCGCCTGGCTTGTGAGAGGAGGATGGCTTAGTCGACTTAGGAATAGAGGGGCCCTGCCCTGAGTGCGGCCCAGACTGGCGTGTACCTTTCTCAGCCCGAGCGCGTTTAATTGCCTGGGCCTCCTCCTTGGTGACCCATATCTCCTTTAGGTGGAGCTGATGCTCCTCAATTGGGTTGCCCCCAGACTTGACTCTGGGGGCCGCCACTTTGGGCCGGAGCGTGGTAACATTCTTTGCCTTCGCTCCCTCCTCTCGGATCTTCCGAAGGAGTTCGAACCGGTTGGAAGTTGGAATAGTGGGGACGTGTCGGTCCCGAGGTACAATCGGCTCGCCTCCATCGAGCCTGATACGGACGTCGCCGACGAGAATAGTCTTGCCGGAACGCGAAGTAGTGGCCCCAGGCCGAAGTTGTTTCCTCGCGTGGCATTGCCCCCGTTGAGCAGGGGCAACCGTCTCAGTACGGCTACCGCGACGACGAGGGCGGCGTTGTCCCTGTCGGGGAGGAGCCGTCTCAACAGTAATATGGTTGACCGAGAACACTCGGCCAGCTTGAGAGACTGAAGACCTGACATCTCCAGGCGTGGGCTTCATCGAGGGCCTGACACCCCCAGCCATGTTGTATTGTCCGGCCGACCTGACTCGGCCAACAGCAGATAAAGAGGGCCTAACACCCCCGGTAGGTATCTTTCGGACCGGGCGGACCCGGCCGGTGGCAGGAACAGAGGGCCTGACGCCCTTCAGAGCAGTTGTCTCGGCCGGAACAGCCCGACCAATGATAGGAACAGAGGGCCTGACGCCCTTCAGAGTAGTTGCCTCGACCGGAACAATCCGACCAAAGGCAGGAACAGAGGGCCTGACGCCCTTCAGAGTAGTTGCCTCGACCGGAACAGTCCGACCAAAGGCAGGAACAGAGGGCCTGACGCCCCCGGCGAACACCTTCGAAGCCGGGTGAACCCGGCTTACAGCACGAACGGAGGGCCTAGCACCCTCTGCAGCAGTCTTCTTAGCCGGAGCAGTCCGGCCAGCAGTTGGCACTGCGTCATCCTCAGTGATCGGGACTACCCCTAAGAAAAAAGGGGAACCGACCACCGGGGGAAAGTCGCCGAAAGCAATCGGCGTCGCCAGGTAGCCATACCTGGCGTGGGTAGCGATCACCTGCGGTCCATACGTCACCGCTGCCATTGTCGTGATCGTGATGTGACAGAGCGCTTGAAACTGGTAAGCAAAGCGTTCTTCCCTCGTCCTGTAAGAGGGAGAGCAATAAGAACCTCAAAGAGGTGCAAGCCTTCTGTTGTCAAAGAGAAGAAAGGCGGGAAAGGTCCCACCGGGCGTGCCAGTCTGTGAGACACGGAAAAAATCTAAAATCGACTTTTATCGTGGATAAAAGGTAGATTTTCGTTCTTTTTGAAAAGAAACACTCCTCTGCATAGAGAGGGTTCCGTGGGTGCGCGTCGTATCAGACGATATAGGTTCGAGTGCTGGACCTCTCCCCGCCGACCGGAGTCGGCGTTGATTTACATCGGCTTAATGTCCGAACACCCTTGATTAAATGACAACATGAAGGCTTAAAGTTCTTTCTCGAGGCTCCAACCAATAGAGTAGGTTTGCTTAAAACAGGACGGGGGAGCTGACGGGGACCCTGACTGAGCACGCTGAAGTGGGCCACTGGGGTTTAAGTGGCCGTCTTAGACCTATGGGTATTTTAGTAAATAACCAGACCAGAGGGATTTAGGAGTTTCTGGGCTAGGGTAGACATAAAGCCGGGTTACTGACTTTCTAAGGCTCTGAGGCCCTTTTCAGAATGTTTGGGAGGCCATTAGATCACTTCTTAGGTCGCAGGGGTATTTCGGTAACTTTACCAAACCCTAGGCCTAGGTTTAAGATGACCCTCGAGCGCTGGACTGAGCCAACAGCACTCCCAGACCAAGCCGACAACGAGAGGTTCTAGAGAAGACACTCATGGGTTCAATTGCTTGGAAGTAGGAGGAGGTATGCACGCTCTTAGAGAGTCGGGGTTTATATGCAATATTGCATTAACGAAATGTGCCGAGCATAATAAGGTGCTCTTATAATTTTGCATGAGTACAGAGGGTGTCGACGAATTATCGACAGTACATACATCCGCATCATGGCGGGAAGTAGGGGCATACCCCTAATTACAAAAGTCGCAAGGTAAAACTGCAATTTACAAGACTTAGGCCTTTCAAGACCTTGAGGAGGACATTTTTACAATTTGTCATCGTAATGACATGATGACATAATGACATAATTGCATAAGTCCGTCACTCTGTTGTACAACGCATTACGAACACGGCCCGTTGACGGGCATAATTATAAATATACCCCGTAGGGGCATATACACAAGGCCCGGGGACTTACCCCACTCGCACCGAAAACAACGAACCACTTGAACTTGAGGTCTAGGCAAGTCCACCTTTCCTCCTCGTTCTTTCCCCCTGTGTGTGTGTGTCCTCCTTCAATGGGACCCATAGGGTCTATTTATAGAAAGTAGGGAACCGGCCCGGGGGAAGTGGGACCCGGGCGGGTCAAGGCGACCCCGGGCGGGTTCCTTTCCCTCCAAAAATCAAATTTTTTGGAAAACGGGCAGTTAATAGACTAAATCGGATGCGCAGCACCCCGGACGGACCCGCCCGGGGGCGCAACACCCCGGGCGGACCCGCCCGGGGGCGCAGCACCCCGGGCGGACCCGCCCGGGGGCGCGCAGTCCCGGGCGGTCCCGCCCGGGTGCGCAGCACCCCGGGCGGACCCGCCCGGGGGCGCGCGGTCCCGGGCGGACCTGCTCGGGGGCGCGAGGTCCCGGGCGGACCCGTCCGGGGTGGGCAGACCCCGGGCGGGTCTGCCAGCCCGCGCGCAGCCATGGGGAGACCCGCCCGGGGGCCTTATACCCCGGGCGGGTTCCCCCCTCCCCGGGCAGTCCCCTTCGCTTCTTTTAAAATTCTCCGTACGGCTCCGACAGCGACGTTTCCGCACTTGACTCCACGTGGGAGAGGAAAAGCCTTCTCCACGCCTTGTTCGTTGTCTTCCGCGCCTCGCTCGTCCGTCGGGGAAGGAGTTTTCGATCCTACGAGACGTGATACACGCCGTCGAGGTACCAAAACAATGTGCATAGCACGTCTTCACACCCTTAGGGCTTTGGGTTGATTGATTAAAACCCGGAACCACATGACTATAATAGTCTCCGTGGGTTTATCGCGGGTTCTCCTCGCTTCCGCGGGATAGAACGGGTTGGACTGAGCCAACACCGTAAGCATGGGCTTTTGACGCACACATGCGTACATATATAAACGTATATATACATTTATTTTCTGGTTACAACACTAGGCTACAAGAAGGATACAAAAATTAATCAAAGCTGCACCTAATAAATCCTAAACTCTTATTCACTTCATCCACATTGTCGTGAGGACGCTTAAGACTGATTTTTAACAGAGACAATAGCTGGTATCAACATTTTGCCAAGATTACTAACAAGACTCGCTTGTAACAAACATCATTGTCAAACGACATTGCCCCTGCATGAGGACCTGAAAATGATAAAAACGCAACATTGCATGATGGCCACCTCATCGAAGTGAGATGGTATCTTGATAATCAGCTCCATAAAGCAACTCATAAATAAATTATTATAATGAAACTAACTGAAACTACATATAACAAGATGTTAGTTGGGTTAACAGAAGATCTAGAACTTGCAGTAAGAGAAAAGAAGACCAGATCAAAGATTCTCTTTAGTCTTTATGGTTTTTGATATTAAAATAATATGTAATAAGGAAAAAAAAGATTGGCTCCAATGTGTTTCTATGTTAGGTGAAGCAAACAAAAGAAAAAATGAACAAATAAATAAAATAAAAAGAGAAAAAAATGACAAGACTCTGATATTTTGAAAGAAGACCAAAAGAACTGCCACCGAAGTATATGCTTAGGTGAAAAAAATGAAGTTACCAAGGAACATAAGTTTTTAGGTAGAAGCATTTGCTGCAGAGCTGTTTATTTTCTTGCAACATGGGCATGATGTTTTCTTGTAGTTAGAAGGAAGAGAAAGGGTCAGAGTGTCAGGCTCATAGTTGTCAAGGCCACAAGGCGACCCAAGGCGTTCGCAGGGTCCCTAAGCGCTTAGGCGACAAGGCGTCCGCTTAGGCGTCGCCTAGGTGACATTTCGGCCACTAATTAAAAAAATCTAAAATATATATCCTCCAATATATAAATCAAGAATAAAAAATATGAAAAATAAAAAAATAAATTACATGAAGAAATTACTGTAATTAAATTATGTGACAATTATAGAAAATTAAATTGTATCAAAAAATTATAAAAATTTCAGAAGTAAATGCAAAAGATTCAAAAGTAAATGTAAAAAATTCAGAAAAATTACAAAAGAATATAACAACATCAAAAAAATTATAAAAAAGAAAGAGTTAAACGTACATAACCATGTCGAATCCAGTTCGAATGGGTCACAGTTGGCCCGCCTTGGCGCCTACCCCACCTTGACGACCGCCTAGCTTGCCTTTTTCACTATCAACAAGGCGCTGGACCGCCTAGCCATTTCAAGGCGCCTGGGCGCCCGCCTTGACAACTATGGTCAGGCTAGACACCTGGATCACTGTTGTGAAGCTATGTCAGAGCAATGGGATTCCTGGAGTTGCTGAAGGCTTACATAACTGTTACACAATAAATTTGTATGCAATTCATTTTGTACTGGCTCTAATCGAGGAACCAAACTTTGTTTGTGTTTGCCAGTTTATGAAAAATAATGGTGGTGATTCCCACTCTTTAGTTCATGCATATGCTTCTCCTCCCCTCCCTTCTCTGCAGACATGTGTGGTGGTAATGTCTAACAGTTTTTCATGAAAAAGCAACATGCTATAGCACTTTCATTAACTGTAGGCACATATCAGCAAAATCTTGCTTGGTTTTCAATGACTTTCACATGTCAAAGAGCCTTCCCCTTCTTGGCTTGATTTGACAGGTTCTATCATGCATCAGCATGATAACATGCAACTAAGCTCTTTCTACTCTTCACACCAATGGGGAAGAAAAAAGGAGAAAATGAAAAAAAGAAAACTCTATAGGGTTTGAATGATCGGTAAAATTTTCAATGTTTGATAAACCATATAAATGGACTTGTCCTCTGTGACACCCCCTCTCCCTAGAAGGAGAAAAGGGGAAAAAGGACCATGAAATGCCCCTGGTACATGTATCAACAAGTTGTGGCAAAAGAAAACTTTTTGACATGTAGAATGAGATTTATAAATATCGAAAACAGGGATATGCACAAAACCAGAATAAGAAGTAAAAAAATGCTTGTACCAGGATGTGATAAAACAAATTCCCATAATATAGAGACACCCATTGTGCACCTTGACAAGGAACACAAATGGAACGAAACTTCCTTGCCATTGTGGATCACTGTGGAAGTGGGACTTTAGAAGTTCATGCCTGTAATGTTGCCTGGAACCCTAGTGAGGCATATGGGTAATTCCCCCTCCAACTACAACCCCCCCTCCCTGCCGCCACTTCTGTACAGAACAAAATTCCCCCATGCTCCCCAAAAATTAAAAACAGTAGAGTAGAGGATTGCCTGCATTCAATATTTGGCCAGATGTCTAGTGTAATGGGCATACATATACCGAGTGTTTCACAAAGTTCTCCTTTCAAATTTTTCCTCAAAGGCTCATGATTTGATCCATTTATTCCCTTTACTGTAATTAAATAGACAACCACAATAATTCTTCCATGTCTTGTAAATTTTGCCTAGCACTCCAAAGTTATTGATCCACACCACACTAACATACATGTCCATTATAAAAGCAACCCAAATGTAGTCATTTTTAGACTCAACAGAAGGACTATCTCAATGCTGTCTAGGTCAAAGGGGCAACTTCAATAAAGTTCATTCATTTGTGTAAAAAAGAATTGGATTATGAACAAATTCTGTGCACCTATACAACACAACAATAGACCCAAAGAATTAGATTATGGATAATCTATGCGTACCTATACAACATAGGGATAAATCGTCATATCCTCTTCTAAAATTTGTTTGTCTTTTCTCTCTCTTTTGTTCTTTATGCAGAATTACACATGTAATGATGGTGCACGTACCTTATTTTCACTGTAAGAGAGGCATGGAGTCCTGATCATTAGGCAGAAAGTTCAGGAAGTCACATGTTATAAATTAGTTTTACAATTCTTTGCCAACTAATTCGCTCTGGTTTTCCATTTAACGATACTATAATCTTTCCGTTGCAACAACTTCTATTGACTGGGACAACACCAAACGTAGAGAAAGACTTAGAAATGCTTCATAGATTATCAAAATCCATACTATAAAATAGAAAGGATTGTAAAAGAATACTCTTTAGTTCCACCTGTCAACAAGAATTTTCAACTATTAGATTTCCAGCTTTGACCACAAGCATTAATTTATTTAAAAAGAATGGTTTTCCTCTACCTTCCACCATTTGCCCCAAAATGCTATCAAGTAATTAAAGAGATACCTTCCCCCATTTACCACATCCCCCCCTCGCCCCCGCTTTCTTATCTTTCCCGTTGGAAAGGAATTGTAGAGGGTAGCTCTCCTCTATCTTCCCCAATTTACCTCATCTTTCTCTCTCTCTCTCTCTCACATGGAGAGACATTGAAACAAAATTAAAAAGAGTAAAAACTCTCCCTTTTCTTTCCCATCTCTCTCTCCTCTTTCTCGTTGTTATTCTCTCCTTTACTTCCCCCATTGCCATATTTCTATCACATTTGAGAGAAATTAAAACAGCCTTTTGGTGATGGGGAACCTAGCACAGCTAGCAAACCCCGGGCTCACATCCCTCGAAGATTAAATGTGAGCCAGGTAACCCCCCGGGAGTCGAACTCGGGACTCTCTCTTTCTCTTTCTTCCATGGATAGGACCTTACCTTCCATCATTTGAGAGACACCAAAACATAATTAAAGAGAGCATCTGCCTCGCATCGAGAGGACCTTACCTTGCTCCATTAACCCTGTCTAGAACCTCAATTAATCTAAGAAGTAAACATACACATGTGGACGCTACATGTCATCGTTCCAATTCGAATAATGATACCAGTAATAAAGAAGGATATGAAAGAGAAAACAGGACGAGGCTGTCGTCTAATTTGTAGAATTTGTGTTTTATTTTTGAATAACATCCAATGGAAATCCATTAAATTTCAACTGTTACCTTTTCTTACTCATATCTAGTTTCAAGCTATCGACCTTTCTCTCCATTTAGTAAGCAGAAAAACTTATCCATGATACGTCACTTGTGGGGTTCCTAGAAAGAGCTACAACACCATTGGTGCACTACGAATAAAGATGTAGCCAGGCTCTTAATCTCGACCACCACAGCACACAATCAATAAACCCTCAAATAAAATCACAAATTCAAGCGAAAACGCACAGAACAAAAGAAACAAAGACAAAGTGTCACCGTCTTGCTCATCGGAGGCGCATATACCCGCTCCCTCCGCAGTGCTCTGCCCCCGTCTACCAATTCTGGCGCCGCTGCTACTCTGGCAACCCCACTTCCGTCCCCGCGGGACGTCGTCGTCCCCGCAGCCACTAACCCTGCTGCATTCGCAAAGACGGGCTTTTGAGCACAAGAGCTGCCTTCCCGCTCGCTGCGCCGGTTGCTACTCCGAGCTGGGAATGCAATTTGCCAGGACAAGAGAAGAGGAGGACGGCGACCTCGTCGCTGCTCCACTGAGGCGGTACCGGAAGATGGAGCAGGAAAGTGGTGGGGAATGGGGCCGCAGCGGACCGACCGGGTATGATCTAGACCGGCCGGTCCAAAACGACCGTGGTCGACGGATTCTCGTGAGACATCCGGTTCGGACCTCACCGGTCGAGCCGGCCGGTTCTCTGGACGCCGCAACCCTTTTGTCTCCGCTCTTCGTCTCCTCGCCACACCAACCCCAAACCCTTCTCTTCACACCCAAACCCATGGCGGCCACCTCGCTCGCTGCTTCCCTTCCCACCGCCAGCCCCACGTCTTCTCCTCCTTCACCGAAGGCCCTCGTCTCCGTCCTCCCCCTCAGATTGCTCCGGCGCAACCCCATCTCCTCCGTGTCGACATCGTTGTCGCAGCCGCCGCGGCCATTCCAGTGGAGGGGGAGGAGTCCCTCCGCTTCTGTGACCCTCAAGTCCCGCATCGCCGCCCCTTCTGTGACCCTCAAGTCCCGCATCGCCGCCAGGGAGACCCTGTACGGGCTCTTCCTCCTCAGCGCCAACCCCACCCTCGCCGAGATCGCCGGCCTCGCGGGCTACGACTACGTCGTCGTCGACATGGAGCACGGCCCGGGCGGGATCTCCGACGCCCTCCCCTGTCTCCGCGCCCTCGCCGCGGCCGGCACCCCCGCCATCCTCCGCCTCCCGGAGTCGTCCGCCATGTGGGCCAAGAAGGCCCTCGACCTGGGCCCGCAGGGCGTCATGTTCCCCATGGTCGACGACGCCGCCTCCGCCGCCGCTGCCGTCTCCTTCTGCCGGTACCCGCCGAGGGGGGTCCGCGGCGCCGCCCACACGGTCGTGCGCGCCTCCGGGTATGGCATCGATGATGGGTACCTAGAGCACTGCGAGGAGGAGCTGCTGATCATGTGCCAGGTGGAGACGGAGAAGGGGATTCGGGAGGTGGAGGCCATCGCCGCCGTCGACGGGGTGGACTGCATCCAGATGGGACCGCTGGACCTGAGCGCCTGCCTGGGGTACCTCTGGGACCCCGGCCACCGGAAGGTGAAGGAGGTGATGGCGGAGCTGGAGCGGCGCGTGCTGTCGAAGAGCGGCGGCGGAGGCGGCGCCTACCTGTCGGCATTCGCCATGCCCCACGACCCGCCGGAGGAGCTGAAGAAGAGGGGCTACCACATGGTGGCCGGGGCGGTGGACGTGGCGATGTTCCGGAAGGCGGCAGTGGAGGACGTGCTGCGGTTCAGGAGTGCGCCGGGCTCCAGTGACGCCGCCGGCAGTGGAGAGGGGGAGGAAGGAGATGAGAAAGAGAAAGGCTACTGGAGTGACTGAAGGTTCCTCAACCCCCCCCCCCCCAAAAAAAAAAAAAAAAAAAAAAAAACCTGTTCTTTCTGCTTTCTTGCTTCTTCCTCTTCCTCTACTTCTCATTTGTGCGGTCATTGCAAATTTACACTCAAATGCAGAGCCCTGTTCATCCTACATTCCTCTGTAGATGAGTGCAGATGGGTAGGTTCTTCTGTGCTTGGCATCTGGCTGCAACCTTTGAGTGTATGTTTTAGAATCCTCTCTGAGTGTGTGTATGTTTTTTTCCCACGTTGTTCAACATGTGTTCTTGTTAGTGTCACATATTTGATCTATTCACTTGAAAATTTTGACTTTTTGAAGTACTATCAAGAATTTGAAACAACCGCCAGAGTTTGGAATGCAGGAAGTATCTAGTTCAAGCAAAAAAAAAAAAAGAAAAAGAAATCCTTGCGATGAAAAAGTCATCAGCTTTTAGATGCAAACTTGGGTTTAAATTAACACTCTGCACATGATATATATGAAATATGTAATAGAAATTTTTTGTATAACAATTTTAAATTTTAAGTCATTTTGGACTTTTGAGTCCCCACATTTTGCATTATTAATACACGAACCCTTGCAAACTTTATGATTCTCAGCGTTGTGTCTATGTAGTTAACCGCCATTTAAGTATTCTTTAGATGATATTATCTGAAGCGCGCCGTTAAAGAATAAAAGGCACGAATGGCATCGCATGTATTAAAATAGAAAGATTTAACTTTGATTTAATGATAAGATAAGACATATCAAAACAATGATTCACATTGTACGTGAAATCATATTTGAATTCTTATTCTGCAAAGAGCAACTCCTATCTAGTTATAAATGGGAGATAACACAAATTGTCAAACGCTCCTCCATCCGAGATATCCTGGTTTTTCTCTTCTCCTCTGTACGACTCTTCACAGTCGCCTCCGGGTTCGCCTGGCGTGGGCACAGGCAGTCTCGAGGTCCGCCAGGAAGAAGAGCATCTTCTCCGACACCTCCTGCGGCTCCCTTCCTCCCTCCTCCGCCCCCCCTTCTTCGCCGCTCCTCTCCCTCCTCCGCGAACCCAGGCACCGCTGGATCTCGCCCTGGTGCACGACGTAGTAGTCGTCCCCCTCTCTGACGATCTTCAGACCCCTGCAGCCACCAGGAAGAAACACCGAACAGTCTCACCAACAAAGCGTCCACCACACCGGAAGCTCGCAATCGACGCAGCACGCACGATGGAATCCCGGGGAGGGGGGAGGGGTGGGAGGGGAAGAAACTTTTGCAGTTTTGCTTACACTCCGATGCGGTCGCACCGGTCCTGCACCTCGTAGACGTCCTTCCACGATTTGGAGCCGTCCAGCGGCGGGGCGTAGAACTGCGCGCTGCCGGCGCCCCACCTGTCCGCGAACAGCCGGCTCCACAGGGCGTCCTCGGAGGCCAGCCTCTTCCACTTCCTGCACACTGCGACCAACAGAGAGCTCCGGTTTCAGCTGGGCCTGCCTCCAGTTATCACAGACAGAAACAGGGTTGTGAGATGGCGCTGTGCCGGATCGAAATTTTCTTCCTTTGTTTTGGTGAATGCCGTGGGTTAGGCGAGCGACAGCCCACAAGCGATCAGCTGCTATAAGTAATTCAGGTTACAGAGGACAGGATTGTGCAGTAGGGGCCTCTTCTAAGGCCAAGCGAAAGGAATTGAATCAGAAAGACACCAGCGGAGAACCGAATTATGCGATCCTCGGGACCTAGAGGGCTGCTGATGTATAGAACAGAGGAAAGAACTGCAAAATTGAGGCTTCTTCCCGGGGAAGCCTGATGGACCCATGTAGCTCGGCCGTCGAAGGAGCCGCAAAGCTCAGATTTTGGCACGAAGACCGGCACCCGAGCTCGATCTGTCATGCACGTTCACCTAACCCAATTCTAAACACCTTCCCCACACACACAGGAGATTAGAGAGAGGGGGGCACCTTGGAGGGCGGCGGCGAGGCCCTCGTGATCCAGACGGGAGAAGATCCTGGAGCAAAGCTCCGGCGGCAGCCTCTCCATCCACACTTTCTCCACCGTTCGACCGCTGCTCGAGGCGGTGGACTTGCAGGAGAGATCTCGTGCTGCTGTTGGCTTTGCTTGTGGTGTGGTTCGGTTCTTCTCAGCTCCTCCCCGGCTGATGACGGTGTCGACCGCTCCCATCGGAAAATCCTCCATCGCCGTGGTGCAGTGCAACCGAATTCTAGGGTCCTCCTATTACTCATCTACCCTTGCAGTCATTGGTCTGGCGCAATGTGCCACGGTGTAGTTGGAAAACCCCACCAACTGTTATCCGTGTGGTTCAAATACCGAGTGTTATGAACAGTGAGGTTAGTGATATGTGTAATTAAATTTCAATTTATGAATCTTATTTGAAATGGTGACTATATTTCGTTGGGCTTTAGTTGGATTTTGTTTGGAGGTTGAATTGTGTTTGGGTTGGTGAGCCAAGAGAGAGTTCTTTACAATGAAATGAATTCATGGGTTAATGAACATAAGTTTTTCTAAGAAGGATGTCTAAATAAGAAGTAAATTAAATTCATACCTCTCCAAGGTGTGAATTCAATATCTCAAAATTTTTTTTCAGTCTAATTTTAATAGAAATTATAATTCCCTATGTACAGTTGACTAACAAAGGGTTTTAATCCCTTTGTCTTCAGAAGTAAATTCCACATCTCACTAACACATGGATTGATCTCACTAACAAGCGACACAACAGTTCTTTTTTTTTTTCAAATAAAAAAAGGTAGGCCGTAATTCAATTTACATGTCTAGACCGTCTGATCCTCCTTAATCAGACGGCTAAAAAAGTTAAAAATAAAGTATCGGGGACCCTAAATGGTCTCTAAATGATCGGCCCATTATTTTCGGCAAATAGGAGTGTCTTGAAAAAAAAATATTTTTCAGGAATGGGCTGCTATGTAGGTCAGATCAAGGCCGTTCTGAAACAAATTGTTTCTTAAAAAAAAAAAAAAAAAGCTGCACCGCAGAAGTCGGCTCAGAAAGAGAAATGAGCGGTGACTGAGCATAGCGGCCCAATTGCGGTGGGAAAGTGGAGCGGGTCAGCCCGCAGGTCTGGCCTGGTTGGGTTGTAGGATTTGGGCTGAAGTTTTGGGCCTATTTTGTAACCAGTCAGGTTCGGGATCGATGCTTTTGGTGCAGTAACGCAAGCATAAGCATAAAGATGTAAAAATTCATGTGTAGTGTAGTGATTCAATCCTGGACTTTTAAAAGGGGTGGTCGGGAGTTTGATTCCGACGGTACTCTTATTTCCTTTATGAGTTATGCTCAATGAACACTCGATCCAATTACACACCCAGAGTGTGCACCATGTAAGCTTTTTTTTTTGTTTTGAAAAATTTTTGTGATGTGGGACCTTTGTCCCCCTAATTTATCGTACAAGACACACCTCTATCTGACGGCTCATAAAAATGTAAAACAAACAAAATAGATTCAAGAAAAATGAGCCCAACACCATTCATTGAATTTGATTTTTATTTTTTGATATTTTTTAGTCGTTAGATGGGAGTGTGATTTGTATGACAAGTTAGGTAGATGTGAGCCCCACGTCATAGATTTTTTTTTTTTAAAAAAAAGTTCACTTGGTGCACACCCTAGGTGTGTAATTGGCCCAGGGTGTGCACTAAGTATTTTTCGTACTTTATTATTGTTGTTAATTTTGAAGCTTTTGAAACAAGCGAAACGACTTAGATGGGCGAGGTTGGACCACAGATCTAAGGCCCGTCACGGGTCTGGGCCACTATTTGAAGGTCCGGGCCTGACTCAGACTTGGACAGGTTGGCCCAAACCCACCACATCGGTTTTGACCGCTGGCACGTGGGCTTCGCATCAGATCTATTGCTATTTGTTAAACGCGGTGAGATCCCCCACGTAATGTTGTAGAAACTCCAATCTACATCAATTGAAATGATGATAATATTATTTATTAAGAAAATAAAAATACATTCTTTTCTTACCTTGATGTAGATTGGAATATGCATGAGAGTAAATAAGTATGCCACTAACATCTTTTCATCTTAATGTATTTTTCACACAAAAAAACAAATCATGATTTATGGTTAAAAAATCACTAAAATCTTTATAAATTCGAACGAAGGCATGATTTAATTATGACTTGAAGTCACAAGAACAAGTCATGATTTCTATGTTCCAAAAATATAAACATGAAAATTAACGTTATAAATCAGAACCAACCAATTACTCCAACGAAACACAACATTAGATAACATATGATGATGGATAGTGAAACTAGTTTTGAACAGAGAGTGAAATTCATCGGCATTAGATAATCAGAATCTTGGGGAGCACCTAAACGACAGCTGAACTACCTTGTGTTATTGTAGCAAGTCATAGTAGTTCTCCAACTTACTCTGCCTAACTTTCTCCACCGACTTTTTTGTCTTTTTTTTTTGTTTTTGCCTCACAGCATTCTTTTGGGGTGGGGAGGACAAGGAAGACGGCATAATTAGATAATGTTGGTGGGAATCTATATATATATATATATAGACTCGCTGAACACTAAAATCTTATACTAAAAATTTCTGGATTCCTGTTCCATGGAAATTCAGATTCCTTTCATCTGGATTGACATAGATTCCTAATTAGTTCTTGAGTCACCAAACACAAATGATTGAGACAAATCAATCATCCCTAGCTACTCCCTCGAACCCGATCTTTACCTCATGCAAATTAAAGGGTGTTAATGGGCTGAGTGCCCATTGGGCCCGCCACGGTGGCACCGCCGCGGTGGCGGCCGGACGTGAGCACGCGCGCGCCCGCGTCTGCCGCCCGCGAGCGCGCGCGTGCCTACGTGCGCTCGCCCGCGCCCCCGCGAGCGCCCACGCGCTCCGCGTGGCACGCTCGCGGGAGCGCCACCGCGCCTTCCGCCTCCTCTTCCTCCTTATCCGCCTCCACCTCCTCTTATCCGATCTCCTCCTCACTCTCTCCTCCTCTCGCCCTCTCCTTCCCCTCTATAAATACCTCTTACGGGGGTTGATAAAAAGAAGAAAAAATAGAGGAATAAAATATGGAAAGGGAATATTATGTGTGGAGGAGAGATGGCACTATGTGTGTTAGTCATGGGAGACGACTTGTCAGTGGACGATGTCTCGATGCCCGCGTCGGTCCGTTGAGTACGATGACGTCGGGAGATGTACCATAGTAGGAGTTCGTCTCCATAGGCTAAGGTATGTTTGTGAGGTGACGGATAAGTGTATAAGAGAGAGGATATGTGCATGTGTGTATAGAGAGAGAATTCGAGAGCATAGCGCCCGTGATGACTGTAGCAGCCCCGTTTCTCGATTCTCTCTGTCCCTTCTCTCTCCTCGTCTTATCATCTATATGTTAGATGGAATATTGACGAGGGTAGTGCGTCGGTGTGCCGACCGCACGATATTAGTCGCGGGTTAGTTCTGTGACGAGTACGGTCTGCATCTCTGGGGGAACCATCACCATAGTCCCTGGATTTGGAGTGTGGACCCTTGGAGTCGACTCTAGTAGCCGGCTCTGTGACTCCGCGACGATTCATGGGTAGGGGTCGACTCTGGTAGCCGATCTTGTACCCGGATACTACAGGTACACACGTGTTTCTGTTTCCGCTTCCATTGTTACGTGTGTACGTCTCGTTTCCGCTGCGAGGTACGTCCTCCCACTCTGAACTCGTTTGGTTATATATATTTGTTGTATATATACCAGTGAGGTTTTTACCAACAGTGGTATCAGAACTCAGAGTTTGGTCGCGGTTTAATTTACGATGGAGTTGTCAGTGGGTATGGTATCTTCTCTTCCTTGGGCTAACACGAGCATGTGTATATTGCGACGTTTATCCCTCGGACTGATAGATAAAGGGGATCTGGCATAAAAATGACTATTTGTTGCCCTTTCCGGTGGTAGTGACCACGGGAACGGTAAATAGTGCTGTTGAGACGACCCGGCTGACATCCTATAAATCATATCTCGGATAGGTTCCGTCCAGTATACTGTTTTGTACAACTATACGATGTTTGTGGAATATATAGCTCCACTATGCACCACTACCATACCTTGTTCTGAAAACCTCCAAGGGAATGAAAGTGGTGGTATACTGCTATTTCCGACTTTTCTTGCATTTGTGCAATTTAGACCGGGCTCAAAGTGTATTTTTAATATGTTTGAATTTACACTCTTGTAAGCATGGAGTCGGATTTAGATTTCAGTCATGAATATGTTTCATGATAATATGTCATATTTATATATTTATTTATGTGCAAATTCGTTTTGCATATTATAAATATAAATTTGTTTTACATATTACATATGTAAATTTATTTTGCATATATTGTGCAAATTTGTTTGCATATATGTGCAATTTTTGCATTATTTACAATAATGCCTAGATGAGCATGTTTATTTAGCGCCACGTGGTTGAGTGCTATTGCAATGTAATCGCATTTATTTGCAGCTTATTGATATGAGAATATGTGTTTCTCTCTCAATAGAAAATTTGCTCGAAGTCGTTCTAATTTCATTCAATAATCTTATGTGTGTGGGAGATGATTGTAGGTTGTCTAGCGTCTACTTTCGATGTCACCGCATAAGAAAGTTGAATGTGATTGGTTCGAATTTTTGGTAGCAAATTTAGACGATGTGTAACAATGATGTCCACTGCTCTCAAAATAGAATGTAGTGATTTAATGTGATGACAACTGACAATGTGTTTGTTAATCTCACTTTGGGTGATAACTTAATTGGTTACAGTATTTGGCACCGTAGAGATCCGACAAAATAAGCATGAGTTGCTTATGCGATATTGGATCGTTATTGACAAGGATTGTCTTCTTTTTCTTCCTTTTCTTATTCGACTTGTGTGTCGAAAATTGAGGACTTGGATTCTACCATGTGTCATGTGCTAGGATCAATGCCTATGTGTGAATTGGGCTTGACTGATCTAGCATGTTGGAAGCCTTTCGAAAAGGCTAGGAGTCATGGAATCATTATTGTCGAGTTTCTTCCTTCTCTGATGAAGAAATCATGGTCTTCCTGTGGAAGGAAATTTTCTTGCCTTAGCAATAATGCTAAGAGTCTTAATTCTCATTCGTTGGGACCATAGTCTGATATCCAACCATTTTCAGCAGGGGGTGGGAATGTGTTTCTCACCACGTGCCTGATCACCACGTATCTGCCGAATATAGTAGGAATGATCAGCCTAGTGGGAGTACACCTACTAAGCAGTGCACTAAGGAGTGCACACTCAGTGGGGAGTGCACACTTAGTGGGAGTGTGTTGGTGAAACCACTAGAAAATTAAGACTCGAATGTAATGGCAAGTGTGGGTATGTCCCTCATCAATTTTAAAATTTTTTTGATGACCTTGTGCTCATTTGAGAGCCTAAAGAATGATGAAAAGCCCAGGTTTATCCAGGCGTTTTTTTACATCATCGTTGGATTCCATGACACAACATATGTTTTGGGAGTTTGTAGATCCCTTACACCCGCGTGCGCGAAAAGATTGAAAACTAGTGGGTTTTCAAACATAAGCGCAAGGCAGATGGGTCGATTATACGAAGCACGACTTATGGCGAAAGATTACATCCAAGAGTGGATATAGTCTATGATGAGGTACTATCTCCGATGGTGAGATTTTGGTCCGTTCATCGTTCGCCAGTAATTAGCTATCTTTAGATTTTGACTGTATTTTTCTATGGAGAACTAGACGAGAAAATTAATATGGCTCAGGCAGATGGTTTTGAGGCCAACATGGTAAGGGCGCAAAACTTGCTGCCCCAAGCATAGAGCTTAAAATGATCATCTAGACAGTGGAATGAGATGATTATCTCGTTTCGTTTCGAGAAAATCTTCAATGGCCACTGTATGCATGTCAAATGAGTGGGAGGAAAGTGTTTCTCCATTTATCATTGTAAGTCAATGATAGCTAATTATAATCATCTGGAGACAAGCTATGTGCTTGGAGTGAAAATTGTGTAGTATCACTAGTAATGGATCCTCTGTTGTCTCAGGAGACCTATAATGATAGAGTGATTGAATCGGCACAATTTCTCACCCATTCATACTCCCTTTGCTGAATCGTGCTTGGTATTGATAATAAAAGGAAGAAGTGTCAAGGGTGCCTTATACGCCTGGGAGTTAGATACACATGGTGTTATGCTCGCAGTGTATTAGTTACACTGTGAGTCTAGCTAGTTGTCACCTGGACAATATAGGTCCCACACATCTTTTGTAGATTTGCGAGGGACACTCAGCCATGTCTTGTGAGATAGATGTGCCAAAGCTAATTGGTAGAGAATAAATGTGCATTATTTTCTCCTCTATAAAGGCACAATAAGTGGCTTGTTCCGCTACGTTCTTACGTAGTGTGGTTGTGAAACGTCCTGCAATATTTGGTGAATACACCTCGAGATAATGGTGTATAACTGTATATAGGTTTGTTGGCACTCAAAATATGATCCTTTGGCAACCAAGCCGCAAAGATGAATGATACGGCCCACTGAAACACAGAAGCCGATAAAGATCAACTTATCAAGAGAACCCCTCAAGCTGACGAAGCCCTGAGCCACCTTGAAGGGAACGTCGGGGACTTTACCTCAGGAGAGTCGAAGTGAACCCGCAACCAACCGGCAGTGCGATCAAGCCTGCCCAATGATCCGGCATCGACCTCGTCATGCCGCTACCCCACATCCGTCGGCCGACCAAGGACGACGGTCTACCCAATGACTCTCCTAAGGAGGAAGAATGTCCTCGGCCATCCGCAACAAGGGGCCGAAGGTTCTGTCAGCAGAAGACCCCGATTACCCGGCACGGGTTCGGCTTCTCGCCATAGTGGGCCCGTTAGTGGCCGATTGATCACCGTTCAAGGTGGAATTGCCCAGGATGTAGCATCATCCTGCAAGGAAGCTTCGAGCACGAGTCCGTCTCAGCCAGAAGCACAAATCACAGTGCCGAAGACTGTGTCAGCAGGACACCCGTGTGCTCGGACCAGACACACACGAAGTCTTGTTTAAGGCCGTTCGTCCTATCAAGAGCTTCGTCAACACCCCATCAAGGCCCTTCGGTGGCCAGGGCGAGGGGAACAGTCGACGGGAGCTTCCGGAATCATCTCCGGGCCCACCGGACTGACACGCCAAGTGAACAGGTTAAAACGGCGCCGTCAAATCGGCGTGCCAAGAACAAAAGGGGGTGTTCCCCCGGCGCCGTCAATCCGGCGCGCAAAAGCCAAATGGGGCCCTTCCCCGGCGCCGTCAATCCGGCGCACAAAGGCATAATGGGGCCTCTCCCGGTGCCGTCAACCCGGCGCGCCTCTTCCTGGGGCGCCGAATTAACCCCAAGGCTATATATAGCCTGTCGGGGGGAGATATCAAAGAGATCGGAGAGAGGAGGCGGAATCAAAAAGAAAAAAAAGAGAATTAGAAAGAAAGGGGGGAGGTCCAGGGAAGAGTCGGAGGGGGTTCTTCGATCTGAAGAGTCTTCTGTCCGAGCCCTCGGCGGCCCACACCCTGCTCCACCCGAGTCTCTCGGAATCGGAGAAGAAGAGCATCTGTTCCTTATCTCTCGAGGTGGGTTTCCCGTGTTTCATCCGGTGAATCCCTCTGTTCCGCTTTGGGTTTTCTTCCTCTGGCATAATGTAAGTGAAGGAGGGGAGGGGCGATGACATGAGCCTCACCTCCCCTCCCTCACGATGATTCTTTTCCTCTTTTCGTTGTAATGGGTTTCCCCTGTTAACGGAAACGGCGGCCGAGCAACAACGTCGGTGCCGGAATGTATATTCTCTACTTATCTGTCTGTTTCTTTTTTTTATGAATGAATGGAATGGAATGTGAGTCTCTGGCCGATGCCACGTTTCTCTTTCTTCCCTGTTGGCTCCCCTTTTCTTTTCCTCACATCCGGTGAAACGGTGCCGTGCGATGATACCGGCGCCGTGGAGGATGAATGCAGAGCACCGTGGGCTTCCCGTGTGAATGACTTCCTTCTTGTCTCGTATGCCCTTCTATGGTAAGGGCTACATTGATTCCCCTCCCTGGGGGTTTTCTCTTTCGGTCGAATGCTAGGAATCTTCACCGTGTAAGGTGTGTCAATATATGGGTTCCTCCCACCTGTCTGGGCCGCCCTCGTAATACCCTTTCTGTTCTTGACCATGAACAGAGGGAAGTAAGGGCGCCCCTACATTCCAGTTATTATTTTCCGAACATTCCTTGACGAATGTTTCTTTGATTCGTGAATATGCATATGCGTGAACGTACGTATATCTACAGGCATTAGTTCTGGCCTGCTGGTTATGCGAACGACCTCACAGCTCCGTTCTACTGTTTCATTAGTGCGAATCGGTAACCTGGGCAGGGGGAACATCCCCCACTATTCCGCTTTGATAGCACTTTGCCCACCGGGGACCGTCCAGCAGTGACGAATCTCCTATGGACTAACAAGTGAATAGCAAACGGGTTAGTCCCGACACCTCAAATCCACAGTCCCTAAGGGACTTTGTGGTGGCTGAGAGACGCGTGTGCCCCTCGTAGGCTGGCCCTCGGGGTTCCCTTCTCTACTCGGTCGTCCCGACTTGAGTAGTGTGGTGATTCGGGTTGCGTGCCCCTCGTAGGCTAGCCCTCAGGGTTTTCGCTCCCATATCGAGTCGCCTCACTCACTCACCGTTACCCACGGACTCGGTGCCCCTAGCAGGCTAGCCCTCGAAGTCTTCCTATCCGTTTGGGTCTGCCGGCCGCCGTTGCGCCACCCGGCTTTTAGGGGTTTACTCCGCCACGTGAGTACTCCCTGCGTCTCCCTGACGATCCTTTGGGATGGGGAGATGCTGCCGAAATTTCGGCTCGAACGAGTCTAAACTCGGAACAATCGCCGCGCTCGAGTCCGGATCTCGCGCGAGCCCGTGATTTGACCTTTGGATGACTCGGGACCGATTCGATGAATAATCAACTCAATAAATTTTCAAAACCCTCCAAAACCTTTTAATAAATTCATGAATAAACTAACGAAGCTCATGTTTCCTTGAAATCGGGTCAATTCGGCGCGTTCATGCGCGATAACGCCTTAAAACGGCGCGCCCTTCCCGGCGCGCCCTTTCCGGCGCGCTCTTCCCGGCGCGCCCCAGCTCCCCACGCCGTTTTAACAGGCTGCCCCTTTTACCTACGGTTCTGGCGCCGTTTTAAACCTTTTACCTACGTTTCAGGGCGCCGTTTCAAGTGTTTTAGCCCCTGTCTTCGCGAGCACTGCACCGGTTTCCAACCCTTCTCCCACTTATGGGATGACTTCCTATGCTAATTACAGAGGGATGCAAGTTCCTCAACCAAATAAACTAGATAAAATTGGCATGTTCAAGCTTGAATCGATACGCCTCGAATCCTTGCCGTTATGCCCTAGTCCACACACTCCTATCGCATTAACGCATGCCCGAATGTGTGCATCCTTGGTATATCAAATAACATTGCCAGAAGGTCAGGTTACGCCTGATTGGAGGCTTCGTTACGCGTGAAGGTGGCCTTCGAGCCTAAGTCCTCCGCCGTGTACTAGGGTCCACCCTAATAAATCGTGTGTAGTCAACCGTATCATCCTGCATGATCACTTGCCTGCTCCGTACCCTTTATCCCGGTTTCGACAGCCCGATATCTCGGCAATTAATCAAAGGTGTTCCCTCCTCGTGGGGGATGTAATTAACGCCATAGACTTTATGGTATGGCGGACTGCTGGTCCCGACCGAACCTCACATTCGCCCGACATGGGTCAGAGTGAGCGCACAATAAAATCGTCACTCATGTGACTGGCACGCCCGCGTCATCAATCAGTCAGTTGATTACCAGTTAGTCAAATGGTTGATCGATACGCGAACGAAAAGAAAGGAACAAAAAGGCGAACGAAAGAAAAGGTCGCAAACATAGTTTGGCACGCCCGGTGGGACCAGTGTCACCTTTCATCTCTTTGCCGAGATACTCGGGCTTCGAAGCCCTCTCAAAGACTACTGATTATCGCCTTGTTTGATATTTCAGTGCAAACAATGACGACTCACGGGATAACCGGCGTCGGCTTCAGTCCTGCGATCGTCGCCAGACACGCGCAAGGGTACCTGGCGGTGCCCATGGAATTTGGTAGCTTTCCTCCTGCTGTGGGCTTGCCCAACTTCTTGGGGTTGGCCTTTGTCGACATGCTGGAAGTCGAAGCCACGGAACCTGTCGAGGAAACCGTGAAGGAAGTGGAGCCTCTGAAGGCTCCCTGCTGCGATGGTTCGCTCAAGAATCCGGCCCCGGCCGCTAGCTGCCTGGTGCACCACGTTGTACGTGGGACGCACCCCACTGTCATCAACAGACGCTCTGGAGGACGTCAGCGTCGCCAGGATCGCAAGAATACTGCTGTGATCACCGGAACTGTCTCTCAGTCCGGGAAGTCAATGCTGGTAGGAGGCATGCGCATCTTCCTCGATGGACGCACGGCACGGGTGACCCCAGACCGAGTCATCCCCAACATCCCTGTCCACAACACCTATCAAGCCCTCGCTGGAAGGAGGGCAGAAAGAGAAGAAGCCGGCCCCTATGGCCAAGGAAGTTCGGCACTCAAGCCGAAAAAGTTCAAACAGGTGTGGGTTCCCAAGCGGACCCGACCTGCCTACCATCTGACACCCATCCGCCGCCGTCCTATGAACGACGAGGCGTGAGCGAGAAGAGAAAGGGGCTTGTCCCCGACGAATGAAGAAGAAGTGGTTGCGGATCCCCCGCGCCGCAGAAGTTTCTGGGCTGCTGCCCGCCAAGCCAACGTCCCAGTCACGGGACGAAGATTCCAACATCTGGCCGACAGAGCTCGGCTGGCCTATATCCCTCCTACTGGAGGTCGACAACTATCTCCCGTACTCTATCAAGGGCGGGGTCAAGAGGAGGTAACCTGTCTGATCAGGAACTACTTTCGAGGGCTGGGCAACCCCTCGCTGGGTCAGCAGTGACTGATGCAGACAGTTACCACTGACGAAGACTACTTCCCATCAGTGGCGGATGAAGAAGATATGGAAGATAGAATGATGGTGTCGTCGGTCGACGACAATGGATACGATGACGGCTTTGGGATCGAAGCCGATGAAGCCTTCCCCGAGCGGGAAGAAAGAAGAAGAATTTCTGTGTTTGAGAGGCTGACCTTTCCGCAACAAGCAAGGCGGAGGGTCCATCGACAAAGAAGAAGGATGCAGGTTTTCACTTGCAACATGGCCGGTGTATCCAGCCGATATGGGGAGCTCCCTGAAGACCCCCAAGAACTGGCTCAATTGGCCGTACGGCCAGGGCCAACTACCCGCAGGACAGAAGCAGCAAGAGGGCTTCTGACAATGATGAAAGAGAAACAGCCCCAGGTCTACCTCCACTGGGATGATAAAGCCCCCGTCTTGACCGCTAATGTTGTGACGACGGAAGAAGAAGACGACGTACTCCTCGACATCCTGCCTGAGGGTACGTCCGGGGAGACAACAGAAGGTGTCCCCACCACTATAGATCCATCAGTCTTGATGCTGCTGCAAAAATATCAACGGGAAATAGATTCCTTGAAGAAACTGCTGATGGAGAAAACTGAACACTCATCGGCCTCCAAACCACCCGAAGTCCAGGGTGAATCATCCCGGGGAGCGGCTCGTCGAGACGACCCTCCACCGCTTTATACACTACCCCAGCCGTCAGAGCCGACTGTGACGACAGCACAACAGCGGCCGCCACAGCCTCAGCCGCTGCTACCTCCGGTGCTTCCTCAGGTGCACCCAACACCCCCGCTGTTGCATCCTCCACAGGCGACCACCCTGGTCACCCCATACCTGCAGCCAGCACACTTCTATCCGGAGCCAGTCGACCCCACGGTCGTGAACCGGATGATGGTGGAAAGGATGATCGAGTTGAAGCTCGCAGAGAAGAGCAAAGGCGACTACGTCGCATTCGATGCCTATCGGGTGCCCTACCCGCAACACCATGCGGCTAAACGACTTCCCCCGGGAGTCAACAAGTCGCCCAAATTTGACAAATTCAACGGGAAGGGTTCCCCAAAAGAGCATATTGCATATTATATGACCGTTATGGGTGATCTGGCCACCGACGAGTCGTATCTGCTGAAATTCTTCGGGTCCTCGCTGACGGGGCTCGCTTTCGAATGGTACTCCAGTCTCTCGGTCGGGTCAATTAATGATTGGTCAGATATGCAGAGGAAGTTCAGAGAAAGATTCCATGTCACAGAGAGGGAGGTCACAGCGGCCGAGCTCTATTCAACAAAACAAAGGGCAGATGAGACAGCCCTTGATTACATCAAGAGGTGGAGGAACCTCGGAATGAGATGTAAGCGGCCCCCGCATCAGGAGGACGCTGTGCAAATATGTAAGCAAAATCTCAGGAGGGAGGTCCTGGAAAAGATGATTGGTATGGAAATACGGTCGTTCGACCGGCTGAATAATGTGGTGGCTGAGGTGGAAGCTTTTCTAGCCAAGCCTGTCCCGACATCAACTGCCAGCATAGCCCAGAAAGGCAAGGCGGCGGAACGGCGTCCCGTACCTAAAGAAGCGAATGCGCTTGATATAAAGGCGTTCGAACAACAGAAGGAGAAAGGCAAGAAAGCGGCTCCCCCGCAACCTGCAAAAGCTCCAGATGACAAAGAAGGTCCTTCGTTGAGGGACAAAATGAAGAAGGCTTATTCCTTTCCTAAGGATAAGACCCGGATCCTGTTTGATTGGGTAACAGAATACAGTATGGTCACTCTGCCTGAGCCGAGAAGACCAGAAGACCTCAAAAGAAGAAACAGTCCAAGATTCTGCCCCTACCACCAGATGTTGGGACATTCAATCGAAGACTGTTATGTTTTCAAAGACATCATTGAAGGAATGGTGAAGAAGAATGAAATAGAGCTGGGAGAGTACAAAGTAGACCCTCCTCAGCCACATGAAGCTCCTCCCAGAAGAGCAGCAGTCAACATGGTCTCCCTCTACCAGGCATTACCTGAGGAGATCTCTGAAGCAAGCACACGGAGCACCTACGAAATCCATTTCCTGGAGCCCGTGAAGGAGCAGCAGGGGTGGCAGCAAATCCCTGTGAAGCACAAGAAGAAGAGGGCACCCCACCCAAAAGAGGGGGCACATATCCCTGGCATTACACCCCGGCCTGCTCCGCCAGTGGTAGCACCCGTATGGGTCACTCCACCTACAGCTGTCAGAATACACACGCCTAACAGGAGGAGACAAACTCCGATGCCAGTAATCAAGGAAACCAATCCTGGGGTCCTTCGACTGCAACACTTAATTGAAGGGCTAGATGATATGTACAGCCCGAACTGAAACCTCTGCTGGTACGGGACCACGTCCCATGGCAGGTGCTGGAGCAACTCTCACTTAGGCAAGGGGAGGAAGCTGAAGCAGCACCACCTCAGGAGAGCAACCTGTTCTGGGGGCAAGCACCTGCAGAAACCAAAAAGAAGAAAAAGCAAAAGAAAAAGAAAAGAAAGGCCGCTGGGGCCCGTAAAACACAGGTCGTCTCCTGCAATACCCTGTCAGCACTCTTCAACCTGCCCGGAGAAGAGGAAGAAGAAGAAATTTGCTTCACACCCCATGCTGGGGGAGGCAAGGCCGAGGCCGCAACTGCTGCACATGCCACTCGGTCAGGCCAGAAATGGGGGCGCCAGCTGCCACCCAATCACAACATTGTGTTTAGAGGGGAGCAACCCTACAAGACACCTCCGCCGGAAGTTAAGGGAGTTCAAATCCCTCCTCCGTCAGGTCTATACAGCAAGACTGGGGGCAAGACAGTCCCTTCATTCCTTGAGTTCATGAAGATGTCAAAGGGGAAGCAGCCTTGTCAGGAGGCTTACCCTACGCCCAGGGTCATTCACCCGCAGCCAGCGCAATCTACTGAGGATGCAAATGCAGATGGGGCTTGCCCTACAGCAGCTAATAAAGAAGACCCGACAGCCGATGCCAGTCAAGAGGGTGCCGAGTCCGAGGAAGGCGAAGCAGGTCCGTCAGGGCCCGCGAATCAAAGCCTTTCCAAGCCCAGATGGGCTGAAGAGATGAAGCTCTCCAATGTCCGGGCTGGAAGCCGAATAATGAAGTTGCTCAAGAAGCTCCCTGCTCGATTTACGATCTGGGAAATTCTCTCTTTGAGTGAAGAGACTCGACAGGCGATCATCACTGCTCTGCAGACGCCTGCTCATTTTGAAGCCTGCATAGCTGAGGCTATACCAGAAGCCAGTATGACCTTCTCTCCAGAAGACATGCTACTACCTACTGCCAGTCACAACAGGCCGCTATATATGAAAGGGCACCTGAACGGAAGAGAACTGAACCGGATTCTGGTTGATCCTGGTGCAGCAGTCAACATCCTGCCATATAGAATATACGAGAGGTACCACTTTAATGTACATCTCGAGAAAGTCGGGGATATGCGTATCGCTGGCTTCAACCAAAAGTGTGAAGTATCTATGGGAGTGGTAGAGTTCACATTGACCCTGGCAGATTTCACTACAACGGTGCAGTTTCACGTCATTGACTCTCGCACCTCCTACAAAGCGTTGCTCGGCCGCCCATGGCTGCATGAAAATATGGTGGTGCCCTCCACGCTCCACCAATGTATCAAATACAGCCTCCAGGGGAAGGAGGAGAGGATATTTGCTGACATCCACCCATTCGAGGTGTTTGAATGTCACTTGGCGGATGCCAACCTATATACGGGGTCTCCCCGGAAGGTTTCTGAAGATGGAGCCCCCGTAGGGGCATCGAAGAACAAATCGGGTGACGGTTGGTATCCACCACCGCCGTGCGGATATGTCA
The DNA here is from genome assembly GCA_022559845.1 of Amorphophallus konjac. Taxonomy (NCBI): domain Eukaryota; kingdom Viridiplantae; phylum Streptophyta; class Magnoliopsida; order Alismatales; family Araceae; genus Amorphophallus; species Amorphophallus konjac. Next base: position 377,116,532 of record CM040123.1, read on the forward strand.
AGCCGAAGGTGGTTTCCCACATCACGGCTTCTGGAAATGTCGGCAGGGTGACACCCCCAGCATTATACCCCAAAGCTAAGGAAGTGCATGTTGATCGACAGCAGGACCGCATCGGAGTCCCGGCCGGCCTCACCAAGCCAGTCTCCGGCCTCAATGATCCCATTGTTGAACCTTTCAAAGCCTGGGAGGTGACACAAGAAGATGGGCCCAGCAGCTTGTTCTATACAGCTGAGGAGCATCCCACTCAGGAGGACACAGACTGCAGCCTCCCTGAGGATCTAGCCAACCCGCGGGTTCCTGTTTAGGGCCTGGCATTTACCACTGATCGGACGGCCAGGATGTTTCAAAAGCAACACATCCCTCCCGATCAACCTCAAAAATGCAAGGAAGTTTTCCAGAAGATGTGGTATCCTGCAAATCTGGATAAAGAAATGAGACGTGTCTCTCAACATCCGGGTCTGGGCTTCACCCTAGAAGACTACTATTACAGTGGGCGGTACGAGGTGGATACCATCTCCACCTTCTATCCAACTGAAGATAGCCCTCTGGGGGCAACCTTTGATGAATATCCGGCGGAAGCAGAGCATGCTGAATCGGCTCTATCCGAGAATCAACAAATGGAGACCTTGATCTCCTGCCGATGCTGGGAGCAGGTCCCTCCTGAAGAAGCGGCCTTTCAAGCCGAATTTGATATGGCTAGCAGCAGCGAAGCCGAAGATACTCAAGAAGCAGAAGTCTCTCCCTCCGCAGGGGTCATACTAATGACGACTTCAACATCCTTTCTGCCAGTCAACGAAGCCTCGGTTTACTCCAATCAAGGGGAGCCGGCTACCAGAAAAGAAAAAGCCACTTCTGCGGAAGATTCAACTGTCCCAGAAGGCGAGACTCCCTCAACTTCTGCTACAAATCCAATATGCTGTCCGAGTCCGGCGGCAAACAACTACTGGCCTGTCATGGCTGCAACCTCATCTACAAGCACTGAAGCTGTTCTCTCACCCTCGGGAGCTGCAACGGCAACAGATGTGTCCATAGATCCATCCACACAGTCGCTAGCACGAGAAGCAAGAGGACCCCATGAAGCTCTGGCAGTGTCTGACGAGGAAGTCGAAGTACTCGACCCTCAAGATGGTGTTCCAGACTTCGTCGACCTCCAGCCGGCACCTCCGGAAATAGAAGACGGAGGCCAAGCCACAGTCGATGAACTGATAGAAGTCAACCTGGGAAAAGAGAAGGACCCTAGGCCTACCTTCCTCAGTGCCCAACTGTCCCCAGAAGAACGAGAGCTGTACATCCAGCTGCTGCTAGAATACCGGGATTGCTTCGCCTGGACTTATAAAGAGATGCCAGGTCTAAACCCTGCTGTCTCACAACACGAGCTAACAATCAGTCCCGAAGCCGAGCCGGTGAAGCAACCACCGCGGCGTATGAGGCCAGAGCTCATCACCCGAATCTGTGCTGAAGTTGACAAGCTCATTGATGTGGGATTTGTTGAAGAAAATCAGTACACCACATGGCTGGCGAACATCGTCCCTGTGAAAAAGAAGAATGGACAGATCCGGATTTGTGTTGACTTCCGAGATCTAAATAAAGCCTGCCCTAAAGATGATTTCCCGGTACAAATAACCGAGGTCATGATTGATGCTACAACTGGCCATGAAGCCCTGTCGTTCATGGATGGGTCTTCCGGCTACAATCAGATTTGGATTGCGGAGCATGACCGGGTCCATACTGCTTTCCGAACTCCTAAAGGCATTTATCATTACAAGAGAATGCCATTCGGACTGAAGAATGCTGGCGTAACCTATCAGCGCGCAATGACCAAAATATTTGATGAATTGCTCTACCACAAGGTCGAGTGCTACATAGATGATCTGGTGGTCAAAACCAGAAGAAAAGAAGATCATCTGCAAGACCTCCGGATTGTTTTTCAGAGGCTGAGGCAGCATGAGCTAAAAATGAACCCTATGAAATGTGCGTTCGGAGTGTCGAGCGGAAAATTCTTGGGCTTCATCGTCCGATATCGGGGAATCGAAATAGACCCCGCAAAGATCAAGGCGATTCAGGAGTTACCTCCACCTAGGAACATCTCCGAGCTGAGGTCACTACAGGGCCGCCTGACTTATATCCGGCGGTTCATTTCCAATTTGTCAGGGCGATGCCAGCCTTTTCACAAGCTGATGATGAAAGATGTTCCCTTTTATTGGGATGAAGATTGCCAGACAGCCTTTGACAAGCTAAAAGACTATCTGAAGACTCCTCCAGTATTGGGCGCACCGGTGAAAGGACGGCCGTTGATACTGTATATAGCAGCTACACATAATTCTCTGGGGGCAATGCTGGCCCAGAATAATGAAGAAGGGAAAGAACAAGCCCTCTATTACCTCAGTCGGAGACTGGTCAGAACTGAAGAGAAATATACTTATATTGAGAAGATCTGCCTGGCACTAGTCTTCGCAGTCAAAAAACTCCAGCATTATATGTTGTCGCATGAAATCAGCTTGGTGTCCAAGGAGGATCCCCTGAAATATATTATGTCCCAGCCGGCACTCAAAGGCCGCCTAGGCAAGTGGGCGGTAATCCTTATGGAGTTTGATGTCTCCTACGTACCGCGCAAGGCCATCAAAGGTCAAGCTATTGCAGACTTCTTTGCTGAACATCCGATACCCGGGGAAAGCCCGTGGGAACCGGAACTTCCCAAGGATGAAACCCTAGAAGCCGCCCAAGTACAGCCTTCCTCATGGCAGCTATACTTTGATGGCGCTTCCAGAATTGACACCTCTGCTACCGGGTCATCCAGGGTCAGAGCAGGGGCAGGTATAGTCCTGAAATCTCCGGAAGGAGAGGTGGTGCACACTTCCTGCTCCATAAACAAACAATGCACAAACAATGAGGCAGAATATGAAGCCCTGATAATCGGGTTGCAGATTGCTCTGTCCATGGGAATTCAGATGCTGGAAGCATTCGGAGACTCCATGCTAGTTATAAAACAGCTGGAAGGAGAGTTCGAGGTGCGAAAGCAAGAGCTCCTCCCCTATCACCAGTTGGCAACTCGCCTGATGTCAAGATTTTACTTCATCAGCATCAAGTACGTCAATCGAGGCCAGAATGCTCAGGCAGACGCCCTCGCTAAGCTGGCCAGTTCATTGGCGGTCCCGCCAGACACAAGCCTGAATATAACAGTGATCAACCGCCGACAGGTCCCCAGCGTAACAGAGGTTCTGGCCGACGAACAAGAGATGGGAGTAGCAGTCATCGAAGGGGTTCAGCAGCCCGACTGGCGAGAACATCTCCTACCCTGGTTTCAACACCAGCAACTTCCAAAAGAAAAGGAACAGAGAATGAAGCTCCTGAGGATCAAGGATTCTTACGAGATGAGAAGCGGGACCTTGTTCCAAATTATGGCAAATGCCCGAAGGAAAGTCCTACTCCGTTGCTTGTCTTCAGCAGAGGCGGGACAGGTGATGCAAGAAGTTCATGCAGGATCAGCTGGAGCACACCAGGCTGGCCCGAAAATGAAAATTGAGATAAAGAAGCTGGTTATTATTGGCCCACTATATTTAATGATTGCTGCAAGTTTGCCAAAGCTTGTCAGAAATGTCAAGAGCATGCGAATGTGGCGAGGAGACCTCCAGTGCCACTGCATCCCACCCTACCAAGCTGGCCGTTTGCTCAGTGGGGCACGGACGTGGTAGGGCCACTACCAGCATCTTCATCAGGATGCAGATACATCTTAGCAGCTACAGACTATTTCTCCAGATGGGCGAAGGCAGTAGCACTAAGAGATGTGACGGGAGAACTAGTTGCAAGATTCTTCCGGCAGAATGTAATATTCCGGTTCGGGATCCCCAGCCGAATCATCTTTGATAATGGCAGCCATTTCAGAAACCAGAAGGTTTATCGGTTAGCCGACAAATACAAAATTGACTGGAGGACATCGTCCCCCTACAACCCTCAAGCCAACGGACTCGCAGAAGCCTTTAACAAGACACTGTGCACGTTACTGGCAAAGACTGTCAAGTCTAACAAAAAGGATTGGGAAGAAAGGATGTACGAAGCACTTTGGGCTTATCGTACTGTCTACAAGACCCCAACCGGCTGTTCACCTTTCTCCCTTGTCTATGGGTCGGAAGCTGTAGTGCCGATTGAACTTGAAGTTCCTTCATTGCGAGTTGCCATCCAGCACGGATTAGTCAGTGGTGAGCAGACCAATGCAGAAAGAAGATTGGAAGAGCTCGCTGAGCTCGAAGGAAAACGCCTCCGGGCGCAACAAAACATCCAACTCTACCAAGCTCGCATGGCCCGCGCTTTTGACAAGTTAGTCAAGGGTCGAGAGTTCAAGAAAGGAGACCTGGTGATGGTCAAAAGAAGAGAAGTGATGGCCTCTAACCCCAAAGGGAAGCTGGTCGAAAACTGGGTCGGACCGTATATCGTCCGCCGAGTATATGAAGGGGGTGCCTACGTCCTTGTAGACCACAAAGGAGTCATCCAGTTCTCTCCCCTCAACGGAAAACACATTAAGCTGTATCATGCGGCGCAGCCGACACACCCCGAGTGATCGGTCGGAACACCTTTTCCTTGGCTAGTGGCACTCCGCCCTAACCGAGCTACCCTTTCCTTGGCTAGTGGCACTCCGCCCTAACCGAGCTACCTTCTCCTTGGTTAGCGGCACTCCGCCTTAACCGAGCTACCCTTTCCTTGGCTAGTGGCATTCCGCCCTAACCGAGCTACCCTTTCCTTGGTCTAGTAGCACTCCGCCCTAACCAAGCTACCCTTTCCTTGGTTAGCGGTATTCCGCCCTAATCGAGCTACCATCCCCTTGGTTAGCGGCACTCCGCCCTAACCGAGCTACCCTTTCCTTGGTCTAGTGGCACTCCGCCCTAACCAAGCTACCCTTTCCTTGGTTAGCGGCATTCCGCCCTAATCGAGCTACCCTTTCCTTGGTCTAGTGGTATTTCGCCCTAACCGAGCTACCCTTTCCTTGGTCTAGTGGCACTCCGCCCTAACCAAGCTACCCTTTCCTTGGTTAGCGGCATTTCGCCCTAATCGAGCTACCCTTTCCTTGGTCTAGTGGCATTTCACCATAACCAAGCTACCTTTCCCTTGGTCTAGTGGCACTCCGCCCTAACCAAGCTACCCTTTCCTTGGTTAGCGGCATTCCGCCCTAATCGAGCTACCCTTTCCTTGGTCTAGTGGCACTCCGCCGCCCTAATCGAGCTACCTTTTCCTTGGTTAGCGGCATTCCGCCCTAACCGAGCTACCTCCCCCTTGGTTAGTGGCACTCCGCCCTAACCGAGCTATCTTCTCCTTGGTTTAATGGCACTCCGCCTTAACCGAGCTACCTTCTCCTTGGTTTAATGGCACTCCGCCCTAACCGAGCTACCTTCTCCCTTGGTTCAGTGGCATTCCGCCCTAATCAAGCTACTTTTCCTTGGTTAGCGGCACTCCGCCCTGATCAAGCTACTTTTCATCGGTCAGTGGCACTCTGCCCTGATCGAGTTACCCTCTCCTTGGCTAGCGGCTCTCCGCCCTAATCAAGCTACCTTTCCTTGGTTAGCGGCATTTCGCCCCGATCAAGCTACCCTCTCTCGGTTCGCATTCCGAATAAAAAAAAAGAGGAAGAAAAGAAAGAAGTCAAAATAAAAATGGGGTTAAAAATAGAGATACCCCGCCGGACTTGCTCCCACATCGGGACAAGTGCAAAAATGGCCGTAACCCAGCTGTGGCAAAAACCCGAAAGGGCGTCGCAGGCAAAATCGGGTACCCCGCCACGTGAAAACCCGAAAGGGCGCGTGGGCAAAAGCAAGAGGGGGCTGGCTTCGGCGAAAACCCGAAAGGGCGCCTGAGTCGGTAAAGTGGTAATTTCCCAAATGCCTCTCCTATTCTCCACCCAATAAAACTCCGAAAGGGACAATCATCAAAGTCCCGCCGGAAATCCTTTAACATATCATTTTCGACCCTCGTCATCATCGGCGAGATCGATCGATCTCTACCCTCAACTCGGACCCTACGTCCCTGTTGACAACCCCATCCTTGTTTCGCAGTGATATATGCCGACGAACAAATCCTTTTCGACCCCCGTCATCCTCGACGAGATCGGTCGATCTCTACCCTCAACTTGGACCTTACGTCCCTGTTGACAACCCCATCCTTGTTTCGGCAGTAGCATACGCCGACGAATAAACCCTTTTCGACTCTCGCCATCATCGGCGAGAACGGTCGATCTCTACTCTTGAACTTGGATCCTACATCCTTGTTAATAAGCCACGTCCTTGCTTCGACATTTAACCAGTGTCGACGAAATAAACCTAAGACCAACCCTTGTCCTCATCGACAAGGACGGTCAGCGTTCTCGCGGTCCAGTTCTTCTGAATCTCGAATTCAAAAACAAAAAAAAGAAAAAAAAAGAAAAGAAATTGGGGTTAAAAATAGAGATACCCCGCCGGACTTGCTCCTATATCAGGTCAAGTGCAAAAATGGCTATAACCCAGCTGCGGCGAAAACCCGAAAGGGCGTCGCGGGCAAAATCGGGTACCCCGCCGCGTGAAAACCCGAAGGGGCGCACGGGCAAAAGCAAGAGGGGGCTGGCTTCGGTAAAAACCCGAAAGGGCGCTTAGGTCAGTAATGTGAATAAAAATGAATGGTGAATAGTGATGAACCATCCGTCGTCCAAAGGCCATTTCCGAGGTCGGGGCGAGGGTCTTCATCCGATATCCCACTTATATATATCTATTGTCATACCTTTTCGACCCTTGTCACCATCGGCAAGATCGGTCGCTACCCATACCCGATTTTTGTCATCATCGGCAAGACCGTCTACCCTTTTCGACCCTTGTCACCATCGGCAAGATCGGTCGCTACCTCCCGATTTTTGTCATCATCGGCAAGACCGTCTACCCTTTTCGACCCTTGTCACCATCGGCAAGACCGGTCGCTACCCTCCCGGTTCTTGTCACCATCGGCAAGACCATCTACCTTTTTGACCCTTGTCACCATCGGTAAGATCGGTCGCTACCCTCCCGGTTCTTGTCACCATCGGCAAGACCGTCTACCTTTTTGACCCTTGTCACCATCGGCAAGATCGGTCGCTACCCTCCTGGTTTTTTGTCATCATCGGCAAGACCGTCTACCTTTTTGACCCTTGTCACCATCGGCAAGATCGGTCGCTACCTATCCGATTTTTGTCATCATCGACAAGACCGTCTACCCCTTTCGACCCTTGTCACCATCGGCAAGATCGGTCGCTACCTATCCGGTTCTTGTCACCATCGGCAAGACCGTCTACCTTTTTGACCCTTGTCACCATCGGCAAGATCGGTCGCTACCCTCCCGGTTTTTGTCATCATCGACAAGACCGTCTACCTTTTCGACCCTTGTCACCATCGGCAAGATCGGTCGCTACCTATCCGATTTTTGTCATCATCGACAAGACCGTCTACCCCTTTCGACCCTTGTCACCATCGACAAGATCGGTCGCTACCCATCTGGTTTTTGTCATCATCGGCAATACCGTCTACCTTTTCGACCCTTGTCACCATCGGCAAGATCGGTCGCTACCTATCCGATTCTTGTCACCATCGGCAAGACCGTCTACCCCTTTTTTCGACCCTTGTCACCATCGACAAGATCGGTTGACTACTCTCTAACCTGGGCCCTCGGCCCTCGCTGACCAACAAAACATCATGGCATCAACATTTGACCCGTGTCAAGAGTCATAACACACCTCTCATCACCAGCGGCAAGGTTCGCTAGGTGCATCTGCCTACGCTACCTATGTCCCACATTGGCAAAGGCCCCGTTCCGGGAACGGCTACATCGCGGTGGAGCGAACACCTCACCCCTTCCTTGAAGGCGTGAGCGCCCTCCTGCGCCATCAGCAAGTATCCCTAGGTTCGGGTGACCATCCAGAATAAAGAAAAGAAAGAAGGAAAAGAAGTCGCGATTGATGGCGACGAAAAGAAATATTTCCATTTAATGAGAATGGGTGGAACACATTTTTTGCCCGGGGCATCCCCCGGGGGTACATGAGCTCCGAAGACAAAAAGGAGCATTACAAAAAAAAGAAGAAGAAAGAAAGGAAAAAAGCAAGGACACGGCAGAGGGCGCCGGAAGATATCTGCCAAGTCTAAAAGGCCCAGCGAAGGGTATCGTGTCAACTCTTGCAAACGGGTCTCGGTGGCTGTCAGCTGAGATAACCTCTCGTCTAGCGAGGCAAGTTGTCCTTCAGCCAGGTCAGCCTCTTCCGTTGTCTGGACCTCTAGGCGCTCACCTTCCTGCAGCTCGGCTTCGACCTTAGCAAGTTCCGAGCGCAACTCGTCCATCCGTGCCGTGAGGAGCATCCGACGTTCCGAGATATTGCTGGCAACATTTCTCAGCTGTCCCACGGTCATCCTCAAGGAACTGACGGCGGTGCGGCAATCTGCCTTCTCCAGCTTCGCGGCAGTCAGCTGATCAGAAACCTCTCGACTGAGGAACTCCCGCCTGTTGGCGTGTTTTAACAACATCACAACCCGCGGGGTCCAATCATCCATTGGGCAGCCGAATGCTAAAAGTGATCGGGAGAGATGATCTATCAAGCTTCTCAGCTGCAGATAAGTCAGGTCCGGAGAAGCTAACATGGCCCGCTGGAGGTTATCCAGAGACTGCCACACCATGTCTCCAGAAAATTGTAGGCCCAGTGGCGAAGTCTCGGGGAGCTGAAAGTCTACCCTGCTATCTACCTCGGTCCAGATGTCGTCGGCCACCCCGAGGGACGTCGACGGCATAGTCTGTATGACGCCCACTCCCAGTCCGACTATTGCGGCTACATCAACTGAAGGAACCTCCATGATGGCAACTTCCTTGCCCGCCCGTTGCGGTGAGGCTACAACAACCGTGTTGGCAACGGAAGGCGCTTGCTCTTCCTGAGCAGTCTCACCGGTCGCTGAGGCAGGAGAGCCCTCTATGATCGACAGAGCTTTAATGATATCGGCCTCGCCTGCAATAATTTCCCCTGCCTCTATTTCTGGGGGGTCACTCGGCTTCAGTAATGACTCGTCACCAGCAACCAGGGCTTGAGCCCCTGCAACCTCGGGCGGGCCGCCGACCTCGGCAGTCACACCGGGTTCCTCTGAGGCCGCTGCAGCAGCATAGGTCCGTGGAAGCCGCAGGGCAATGGGCCGCACAACTGGTGGGAAGGTCGACTGACCCATGTCCACGTCTGGAAGGGGTATGCGGATCATTATATTCGGCGGTACCACCTCAGCCTGCATTCCATATATGTACGTCAGCCAGCTGGCTTGAAAATTAAAAGAAGTGCTGCAAGTGGGAATAAGAATACTTCCTACCTCAACCGGCACTATATTTAGGCCTCCCAAAGTGGCCTCTGAAGATTCTGTCCCTTCTCCTGTAGCCGGGTATGATGGCCCGTGCTCGGCTCCCAATAGCCTCGGAGGGCTAAACGTTGGCAGGTCGCTCTCATAAGCTGAAGAAGCCCCGACGTCCTCTGCCTCGGTGTCGACCATGGGGAACCCCTCATCATCGTCGGAGCCGCCGCCATAATCAACCTGTTCAGAAGAGGATGACTCTTCTGCTTGTTCTCGAACCTCAAGTACCTGAGCGGGAACTAGGCTGCCAGGGGGGGCCCTCTATCCAGAGCCTCCTCAGCGATCTCTGTCTCGGGAGCATCCGTTGGCGGAATATCTAGGGGCTGGTCCCTTGGAAGCCCTTGCCCTCCGATGACAACCTCTGCCGAGGAACCAACCTCAGGGAGCAGTGTGGGTCGAACGTCGACTGGAGTCAAAGGACAATAAACAGTCAGAACTTGACTGAAAATACAACATGCCACGGAGCTCCACGGGCGAGTTGCGAATTACCTTCTGTTTCTCGATGAGGTGTCGGTGAAGGCAAGTCGCCCTCAACAGAGGTCAAGGGGACTTCCCCCTCTCTCTCTCCAGCGGCAGCTCTGGATGCCGCCTCCAACCCAACAACGGCGAAGGTAGTGCCGACAGCTACTGAAAAGAAAGATGGTCAGCCCAGGCGGCCGAAACAAGCAAATAAGCCAATACAAGAATAAGGAGTCACCTTCGCCCTCAGGCCTTCCCGTCCAGGCGGCCTCGAATTCGGAGAATGATGGAACCCGAGGAAGTGGAGCAGCGGACTCCTCTTCAACAGCCTTCCTCCGACGTGCTCTAGTAGCGCGAGACTCTGCCCTCTTGGCTTTCTTGGCCCTGCCGATAGCCTCCCTGACCTGGGACCTAGTTCGCTTTCGCGAATCCCTAGGGGGTAATGGCGTCGTGGTCGGAGCCGGCTCTGGAGTATTGAAATATGAAGGCTTCTCCGCCTTAGATATCAACTCCCTACAGTGTCGAGTCGCTCCCGCAGAAAGGCGAGCTGTAAAAACACATAAGTAAGAAGAGGCACACTGACTACAGAAGAAGCAGCTTCGGGGCTGAAGAAGAAAATGAGCATTACCTGGCAGCCCCGTATATCGAGGACTGAGTGGCCAGTAAAGCAATACTGGTGCCTTGTCCCGGGAAGCTGCCTCACGGATCAGCCAGCATACATCACCAATCGTTTCACTTTTCTCCGTCAGTTGGGCCAAATCTTCATGGCCGCGGGAGGACAAGTGATGATATAAGCTCAAGTGGTCGAATCCCCAGCCGTCGACGTACTTGAAGGATATTAGAAGCTGATGGCTCCGAATGGCTTCCAACGGACTGGTAACTGAAAGCCCATGAGAATGAAGCAGGGCGAATATCCAGGGGGTGTTGGCATACAAGTCAGCCCGCCTGTCTTCCCTCCCAATGAAGGTCCGATAAGGATGAAAATGGTCGACTTCTGGGCGCCAGCTCGCCAAACTAGGAAGAGGTTCTTCCACCGGAAGGGGGATTGTCTGAAGAGCAATCCGGTCACCGCTAACCCGGCACAACTCCCAGAGAGTCTTGATATAGTCACCCCTCTGGATTTCTGGCATCTTCGGGTCGGCTCGGGACGACTTGCCCTTCGCAGCTTTCCTGGCTTCTACATATGCCATCGCCTCAGTGTTGGACCAAGATTTCAGCCTCTTCAAGTAGCCTGGATCAACATCCAGAATGGGCTCCCGCTGGGAGTCTAAAAAATGGCGTTCGGCAGCATGCCAGCAATCCTTCCGGAAGTTCCGATAAAAGCCCGTTCGTGCATTCCACCACTTGATGAAGTCTGGAGTCACTCGGGGCAGACGAGCCGGGGTTGGCACCCTGAATGATACATCCTCTCGGCGATGAAAATAGTCCCACCATCCACGGGCTTCATCAGTAGCTGTCTGACCAGCCCGGTGTCTATTCGGCAGATTGAATCGAGCTGAAGAAGAAGGAATTTGCTGGTCATACCCAAAATTCCGGCTGAAATGGAAAGGATAATACGGCTCCAGCCACAGCAAGCCGCTTTTCCTGAAGATTAGAACACTGGGGCGAATAGACAATGCCCACTCAACCAGTTCCGGCTCCAAGATGGGCCTTGTGCTCTTCGACCTGGTTAGCTGATGAATAAATTCCTCTGTCTCAAATAATCGGCATTGCCGCATCCTGTTGACAAGAGGGCTGGAGCTGGCAGCCAAGCTCCAGAAATGCAGAACGCCAGGGGAATCTGTTGGAACTGTAGTCAACTTCCCCCGAATGGCGAAAAGCTGATCCGCCAGTGAGGACGGTTCGGCACTGGCAAATTCGATCATCCGCGGCAAAGGACGATCTGACTGCATTGACCGGGGAGCTGCTTCAGGAAATAGGGTGCAGACCCAGGCATTAAAAAAGTGGAGGGGACCAACTGTCCGCGAATTTCTGGGGATACGCGACTTGTGCAAATCCCCCAACATTTTGTATATGAGGCATAAAGCCACAGGGCACAGGGACAGCTTCGTCCCCCAAGCCATCAAACAGGCAGGGTAAATCGCCTCCGGCCTGATCACCGTCTCGTCTCCTTGAGGAAGGGCGAATGAACAAAGCCAATATGTCAAGTACACAGCACAGTGTGTAACTGCGTCAACTCCCGTGGGATTCGGGCTGGCCTGCCGCCCTCTCCCTGAGACAGCAGGATATGTTGCTTGGCGCCGAGCCCTCTTCTTCCGCGCCATCGCTGTCGGAACCACTGTGGGGAAGTCCTCATAGTGCTGCTCCCCACCAAAGAAATATTGAATCCACGTGCCCATCCGCACGCGCCTCTTCTCACCAGGCTTTCGCGCTTCCCGCAAGTCAAGTGTCAGGCGCAGCAGGGTGCGATACGCCTTCATCAAATAACGATAGGCGAAGCCCGTGAAGTAGTTGCCTTCACCATCCGTCTGGTCCTTCAGCCAGTCTGCGAAGCAAACTTCTTCATACGGCTCTCCATCTATCGGCAGGCCGCTCAGCTGAGAAAGGCTCCATAAATCCAATGAAGTTTCACCTTCTGCAGTGTAGAAAGTATTGTACTCTGGGCAGAAGACTTCAATCATCCCGCAACATAGACCTCGGGAGATCGGGTATCTATACCGGGAAGCATACACGCTCTGATAAACTCCGGCGTGCACCAAGATGGGGGCGTATTGCCGCAACACGAAGTCTGTAAATTCAACCGCTCCCGGTCTGAAGGCGTGAGCATCGGTGGCTTTGAGCTCTCCAAACCACCCCACTGAAATCTGATGTTTGAACCGGACCGCCAAGCAGTCCAAAAGAAAAGGCTCGTCCCGGTATCCCCAATGGAGCGGTGCGAGGAATAGACCATATATGGGCTTCTCCCTGTCAACGCGGCCGGCGGTTTCATTCCAGCGAGCTGGTGTATACTGCGGCGCTCTCGTCAGCATCCCGGCCTCGGGGGATAATTCCTGCACTCCGAGCACGGCCCCCCATTTCCTGGGCTCCCCGGGGATGTATATGGGCATACCATAGGTGACTGATTCAGTCAGGCTGTCCCGCTCCGCCAGTAGCGCTCCTTCAGCTCTGCGGACCAGAATTAAATCACGCTTCCCGCCAAGGTTGAAGCGCTCGAGGAACGCCATCAGGTGCTTATCTTTGGGGTGGTCCCGTCTGATGTCGTCCCCTCGGTCATACTTGAAGTGGTTGCCGTCAAGAATCAACAAACGGCCGGTGTCGACGGTGTCGGTTTCTGAATCCGAAGACTTAGCCACCACGGCTACATGTCGAAGCCCCCGATCAAGGGAATGGACATTCCCCCATGTCACGGCGACCCGGGATACGGAGGAAGAAGAGCCGGAGGCCATGTTGTCTGCAAAACAGCACCCGGAAAAGAACAAACAAAAGTCAGAAATTAGTGGATCGAAACAATATTTCTGACAAAATTTCGACAGCATCTCCCCAGCTCGGGGGTTTGCCAAAAGAAAAGTGGAAGCCGTCCACCAAGGGAGCGGCCCCTAAAAGCAGCCATAGGCGCTAAGCCAAGGCCAAATGGGACACCCGAGGGATCCAGCTCCGAGGACAAGTCCTACAAAGAGCCTCCCGGGGCCCGAAGAACGGGTTTCAAAACCCAAAGAACAGCACTGCTCAACTCACCCGCTCACTCACACGGCGAGATCGCCCGAACCCACTAACCACTCGGCACCGCGGGAAGAAGAAAAAGGGAGGAGAGAGGAAAATTTCTTGCAAATGAGAGCTTGTGAAGAAAAAAAATGAAATGAGGCTAATATATAGGGGGGGGCTCCACCCCTGTTAAAACGGCGCGCCCCGGGGCGCGCCGTTTTAAGCAATTGGCGCGCCGGGGAGGGCGGCGCCGTTTTAACCTCTAAAAGGCCCAGGGCGCGCCGTAAAGGCGGCGCCGTTTTAACCTCTAAAAGGCCCAGGGCGCGCCGTAAAGGCGGCGCCGTTTTAACCCTCGAAGCAAAGGCCGCGCCGTTTTAAGCGACGCCGTCAGGCTTCCTGCCTCGTCGAATCAACATCCGACGCCAGAACTAAGTGCCGGTCGAGCCTCCGTCAGCCAAACGAAGCTCATCCGTAGGCCTTGCCGCATTCCTGCCTCACTTGCACCGCCTACGTCTGGGGGGCATTTGTTGGCACTCAAAATATGATCCTTTGGCAACCAAGCCACAAAGATGAATGATACGGCCCACTGAAACACAGAAACCGATAAAGATCAACTTATCAAGAGAACCCCTCAAGCTGACGAAGCCCTGAGCCACCTTGAAGGGAACGTCGGGGACTTTACCTCAGGAGAGTCGAAGTGAACCCGCAACCAACCGGCAGCGCGATCAAGCCTGCCCAATGATCCGGCATCGACCTCGTCATGCCACTACCCCACATCCGTCGCCCGACCAAGGACGACGGTCTACCCAATGACTCTCCTAAGGAGGAAGAATGTCCTCGGCCATCCGCAACAAGGGGCCGAAGGTTCTGTCAGTAGAAGACCCCGATTACCCGGCACGGGTTCGGCTTCTCGCCATAGTGGGCCCGTTAGTGGCCGATTGATCACCGTTCAAGGTGGAATTGCCCAGGATGTAGCATCATCCTGCAAGGAAGCTTCGAGCACGAGTCCGTCTCAGCCAGAAGCACAAATCACAGTGCCGAAGACTGTGTCAGCAGGACACCCGTGTGCTCGGACCAGACACACACGAAGTCTTGTTTAAGGCCGTTTGTCCTATCAAGAGCTTCGTCAACACCCCATCAAGGCCCTTCGGTGGCCAGGGCGAGGGGAACAGTCGACGGGAGCTTCCGGAATCGTCTCCGGGCCCACCGGACTGACACGCCAAGTGAACAGGTTAAAACGGCGCCGTCAAACCGGCGCGCCAAGAACAAAAGGGGGTGTTCCCCCGGCGCCGTCAATCCGGCGCGCAAAAGCCAAATGGGGCCCTTCCCCGGCGCCGTCAATCTGGCGTGCAAAGGCATAATGGGGCCTCTCCCGGCGCCGTCAACCCGGCGCGCCTCTTCCTGGGGCGCCGAATTAACCCCAAGGCTATATATAGCCTGTCGGGGGGAGATATCAAAGAGATCGGAGAGAGGAGGCGGAATCAAAAAGAAAAAAAAGAGAATTAGAAAGAAAGGGGGGAGGTCCAGGGAAGAGTCGGAGGGGGTTCTTCGATCTGAAGAGTCTTCTGTCCGAGCCCTCGGCGGCCCACACCCTGCTCCACCCGAGTCTCCCGGAATCGGAGAAGAAGAGCATATGTTCCTTATCTCTCGAGGTGGGTTTCCCGTGTTTCATCCGGTGAATCCCTCTGTTCCGCTTTGGGTTTTCTTCCTCTGGCATAATGTAAGTGAAGGAGGGGAGGGGCGATGACATGAGCCTCACCTCCCCTCCCTCACGATGATTCTTTTCCTCTTTTCGTTGTAATGGGTTTCCCCTGTTAACGGAAACGGCGGCCGAGCAACAACGCCGGCGCCGGAATGTATATTCTCTACTTATCTGTCTGTTTCTTTTTTTTTATGAATGAATGGAATGGAATGTGAGTCTCTGGCCGATGCCACGTTTCTCTTTCTTCCCTGTTGGCTCCCCTTTTCTTTTCCTCACATCCGGTGAAACGGTGCCGTGCGATGATACCGGCGCCGTGGAGGATGAATGTAGAGCACCGTGGGCTTCCCGTGTGAATGACTTCCTTCTTGTCTCGTCTTCCCGACGCTTTATGCCCTTCTATGGTAAGGGCTACATTGATTCCCCTCCCCGGGGGTTTTCTCTTTCGGTCGAATGCTAGGAATCTTCACCGTGTAAGGTGTGTCAATATATGGGTTCCTCCCACCTGTCTGGGCCGCCCTCGTAATACCCTTTCTGTTCTTGACCATGAACAGAGGGAAGTAAGGGCGCCCCTACATTCCAGTTATTATTTTCCGAACATTCCTTGACGAATGTTTCTTTGATTCGTGAATATGCATATGCGTGAACGTACGTATATCTACAGGCATTAGTTCTGGCCTGCTGGTTATGCGAACGACCTCACAGCTCCGTTCTACTGTTTCATTAGTGCGAATCGGTAACCCGGGGAGGGGGAACATCCCCCACTGTTCCGCTTTGATAGCACTCTGCCCACCGGGGACCGTCCAGCAGTGACGAATCTCCTATGGACTAACGAGTGAATAGCAAACGGGTTAGTCCCGACACCTCAAATCCACAGTCCCTAAGGGACTTTGTGGTGGCCGAGAGACGCGTGTGCCCCTCGTAGGCTGGCCCTCGGGGTTCCCTTCTCTACTCGGTCGTCCCGACTTGAGTAGTGTGGTGATTCGGGTTGCGTGCCCCTCGTAGGCTAGCCCTCGGGGTTTTCGCTCCCATATCGAGTCGCCTCACTCACTCACCGTTACCCACGGACTCGGTGCCCCTAGCAGGCTAGCCCTCGGGGTCTTCCTATCCGTTTGGGTCTGCCGGCCGCCGTTGCGCCACCCGGCTTTTAGGGGTTTACTCCGCCACGTGAGTACTCCCTGCGTCTCCCCGACGATCCTTTGGGATGGGGAGATGCTGCCGAAATTTCGGCTCGAACGAGTCTAAACTCGGAACAATCGCCGCGCTCGAGTCCGGATCTCGCGCGAGCCCGTGATTTGACCTTTGGATGACTCGGGACCGATTCGATGAATAATCAACTCAATAAATTTTCAAAACCCTCCAAAACCTTTTAATAAATTCATGAATAAACTAACGAAGCTCCTGTTTCCTTGAAATCGGGTCAATTCGGCGCGTTCATGCGCGATAACGCCTTAAAACGGCGCGCCCTTCCCGGCGCGCCCTTTCCGGCGCGCTCTTCCCGGCGCGCCCTTTCCGGCGTGCCCTTCCCGGCGCGCCCTAGCTCCCCACGCCATTTTAATAGGCTGCCCCTTTTACCTACGGTTCTGGCGCCGTTTTAAACCTTTTACCTACGTTTCAGGGCGCCGTTTGAAGTGTTTTAGCCCCTGTCTTCGCGAGCACTGCACCGGTTTCGTTCCGAATCGTGTCGTCGCATCATTCCAACCCTTCTCCCACTTATGGGATGACTTCCTATGCTAATTACAGAGGGATGCAAGTTCCTCAACCAAATAAACTAGATAAAATTGGCATGTTCAAGCTTGAATCGATACGCCTCGAATCCTTGCCGTTATGCCCTAGTCCACACACTCCTATCGCATTAACGCATGCCCGAATGTGTGCATCCTTGGTATATCAAATAACATTGCCAGAAGGTCAGGTTACGCCTGATTAGAGGCTTCGTTACGCGTGAAGGTGGCCTTCGAGCCTAAGTCCTCCGCCGTGTACTAGGGTCCACCCTAATAAATCATGTGTAGTCAACCGTATCATCCTGCATGATCACTTGCCTGTTCCGTACCCTTTATCCCGGCTTCGACAGCCCGATATCTCGGTAATTAATCAAAGGTGTTCCCTCCTCGTGGGGGATGTAATTAACGCCATAGACTTTATGGTATGGCGGACTGCTGGTCCCGACCGAACCTCACATTCGCCCGACATGGGTCAGAGTGAGTGCACAATAAAATCGTCACTCATGTGACTGGCACGCCCGCGTCATCAATCAGTCAGTTGATTACCAGTTAGTCAAATGGTTAATCGATACGCGAACGAAAAGAAAGGAACGAAAAGGCGAACGAAAGAAAATGTCGCAAACAAGGTTACAGTGAGCATTGGCCTTCGCCAAGGACGTTAGATAGCATAATATCATTTATGAGAGTTAGTAGAGCTTCGACTGAGTCGAAGTAGTTGATCTGACAGATTTGTTCTAGTTAAAGATCATGGTGGGACATCATTAAGAATATAGTTAAGATCATTCTCCAAAGGAGTGTCCTTGGATTGAATGGTTGATTTACACATCGTCAGAGTGTCACCAAGCTAGAATCGACCCTCTCACACGGGTGATTCACCTTGGCGCTATAGATAGCATGCAAGATGAGGCATTTGATATTACGCCGCCTTGGAGGTCTAGGTGTGAGTGTAATATCCCCCAAACAACATAGATATGCCGCCTTAGCTGAGGCTAAGATGAGATCTAACACAGATCGGCCATGAGGATTTGACTGCAATCCCATGGAGCCTGAAAATCCGGATACGTGAGTCGCAAGAAGGCGCTAAGTGGGAGCGACTAGTTTGCGTGACTCGGGTTAGCTGCGTAAGTCGCAACTAGACTGGTATCCGTGCGGTGTTTAATTAATCATACTAATGACACGCCCATAAAAATGGAAGAACACCGCAGCATGCGTATCATACCGCATGTGTAATATGACCGCATATGAGAATGATGAATGGATCCCTCTTCATCATTGTGTGAGCTCATGAATCACATTAGTGTGATTCCTTATGTATCCCCAGTGACCTGCAGCGCTGTGTCATGAAAAAGATGCTTGATGTCGCTACTTTAGCATGTTGCTTAGGGCGACGATTGATACCGTCCAGCGGGACATGTCTAGGAAAGCGGTCAAGATGAATTGGATTGACATTAGTAGCATAGGGAAGACATTTTATATCTCACCATGCTTAGTAGCCCATATCCGAGGAGGCTTTATTATCTGTGTGATGATAAAGTCATGGGCACTTAGCATTTGGGGGTTTGACACTGCCTATTTTAAGAGATCCAGAGTGTCAAATCAGGTGAATATTAAATGTCTGAGATACATACCGAGATGTTCTGAGTACTCAGTTAGTTAGGTGATGGCTTAACGGAATGCTCCCAAGTTGTTTGGATAAATCTCGCAGAGGTCACACGCTCCATTTCCTGTATGACCGAGAACTGCAGACCATTTTAGATTGTACATTGTGAGATGAAGGATATGCACGGTAGGCCCTAATGGGCAAGTGGGATATGTTAATGGGCTGAGTGCCCATTGGGCCCGCCACGGTGGCACCGCCGCGGTGGCGGCCGGACGCAAGCACGCGCGCGCCCACGTCTGCCCGCCGCGAGCACGCGCGTGCCTGCGTGCGCTCGCCCGCGCCCCCCGCGAGCGCCCACGCGCTCCGCGTGGCACGCTCGCGGGAGCGCCACCGTGCCTCCCGCCTCCTCTTCCTCCTTATCCGCCTCCGCCTCCTCTTATCCGATCTCCTCCTCACTCTCTCCTCCTCTCGCCCTCTCCTTCCCCTCTATAAATACCCCTTAAGGGGGTTGATAAAAAGAAGAAAAAATAGAGGAATAAAATATGGAAACGGAATATTATGTGTGGGGGAGAGATGGCACTATGTGTGTTAGTCATGGGAGACGACTTGTCGGTGGACGATGTCTCGATGCCCGCGTCGGTCCGTTGAGTACGATGACGCCGGGAGATGTACCATGGTGGGAGTTCGTCTCCATAGGCTAAGGTATGTTTGTGAGGTGACGGATAAATGTATAAGAGAGAGGATATGTGCATGTGTGTATAGAGAGAGAATTCGAGAGCATAGCGCCCGTGATGACTGTAGCAACCCCGTTTCTCGATTCTCTCTGTCCCTTCTCTCTCCTCGTCTTATCATCTATATGTTAGATGGAATAGTGACGAGGGTAGTGCGTCGATGTGCCGACCGTACGATATTAGTCGCGGGTTAGTCCTGTGACGAGTACGGTCTGCATCTCTGGGGGAACTATCACCATAGTCCCTGGATTTGGAGTGTGGACCCTTGGAGTCGACTCTAGTAGCCGGCTCTGTGACTCCGCGACGATTCATAGGTAGGGGTCGACTCTGGTAGCCGATCTTGTACCCGGATACTGTAGGTACACACGTGTTTCTGTTTCCGCTTCCATTGTTACGTGTATACGTCTCGTTTCCGCTGCGAGGTACGTCCTCCCACTCTGAACTCGTTTGATTATATATATTTGTTGTATATATATCCCGTGAGGTTTTTACCAACAAAGGGCATCTAATATTTCAGGTTAAACGGGCGGGCCCTCATCGTATGATGCCAACTGACAAGTGCCCCACGGCAAGACTACTGTCATTTGCTTGGAATCTCTCTGTCTCTCTCTCTCTCTCTCAACGTGAGATTCCTTCCCGGAAGGATAACACCGGATTCGGTATCTTGTGGTTGTTGGGTTACGCAGAGCCATGGAGGCCGAGAAGACGGGAAGGTTCAGCGAGTGGCTCGTGTCGCCGGAGACGTACGCCATTGAAACCACCGGAGGCGAACTGTTCCACTGTGCTCAACAGCGACGAATTGTGCTGGGAACAGATCAGAGACGTACGTACGTAGGAAACACTACCTACTTCCAGAGGGTTGGTTCTAGAGAGCCCTCTCGGGCTCCCTGTGTGGTGGCACCCAAGAGCAAGCATATTAACCTGTTGACATTCTCATGTTGATGGAAAGAAGCTCTTACTTCATTTAAGAAACTTGAGAGATATATAGAAAGGTTGTCTTCTGTTAGTAAATTATACAAGGAATAGTGGGTTAAAACTTTAAAACAGATAAAACCTATTCCTGCCATAGATGAGTCAAACTGGTGAATTGAAGACTGCCAACTGTGCATGCACAGGTTCTTTAATAAAAGGATTCATGACCCCAACCCTGGCTCTGCGTATATTCAATCAGATAGAGTAATTTCCACGTCAAAGAAAGAGGGGAGAAGGAAGGGTGAGGGGCCATCCATCAAGTGATCCTCTCGGGCCGTGAGGTGAGAGAGCAGCACCGAGAACGACATTTGCTGCACGTGTTAACCTTACTATAAGTTCACGCAATAATCCCAACTTTTCTCTACTCCCCTTTATATCTCTGCTGCCAATCTTTCTATTTCTTCTGACCTCCCAATTAAGTCCCAACATCTCAGGGGTGGAGCGAGAGAGAGAGAGAGAGAGAGATCCATGGGAGCTGCCCAAGATCAGCATGGCCAGATTACAACTCCTCTCCTCGGTGAGCCCTTGCCCCTTCACCCAGGCGCGCGCGCGGCGCGCATCTTCGCCTAGCTTGATCAGTTGTTCTTTCTTCCCCACCACAGCCATTTGTGTTTCTATGTATGTAACAAGATCGTCTCTTTCTGTGGTTGCAGCAGCAGAGGGGCCCTCCTCCTCCTCCTCTCCAGGGATGTCGACGGGAGAGGAGGAGGAGGAGAACTCACCCATCGAGCAGGTGGCGCTGACGGTGCCCGTCACCGACGACCCGGAGCTGCCCGTGCTGACGTTCCGGATGTGGGTGCTGGGGACGCTGTCCTGCGCGATGCTCTCCTTCCTGAACCAGTTCTTCTGGTACCGCAAGGAGCCCCTCGCCATCACCTCCATCTCCGCACAGATCGCGGTGGTGCCGCTGGGCCACCTCATGGCCCGGGCCGTCACCGACAGGGTCTTCCTCAGGGGCACCCGGTGGGAGTTCACCCTCAACCCGGGGCCCTTCAACGTGAAGGAGCACGTCCTCATCACCATCTTCGCCAACTCCGGCGCCGGCACCGTCTACGCCATCCACATCATCACCGCCGTCAAGGTCTTCTACCAGAAGCACATCACCTTCTTCGTCTCCCTCCTCGTCGTCCTCACCACCCAGGTATACGTACCCATCCCCTTCTTCTTCTTCTCCTCCTCCTCCTCATCACAAACACATCTGCTCATATATCTGCAAGATATATGCATCGGCGCCGGAAACACCAGGAACTGAGGATTTCTGAAAGTGGGTCACCATGATCTCAGGTGCTGGGGTTCGGATGGGCAGGAATCTTCCGGCGGTTCCTGGTGGAGCCGGCGGCCATGTGGTGGCCTTACAACCTGGTGCAGGTCTCCCTTTTCCGGTACGCTACCTCCTCCCCCCCTTCTCTCTCTCTCTCTCTCTCACTATCACACACACACACACGCACACACGGCAGCGGCACTGATTTGGACAGGAAATGCCTCATGAGAAGAGGAATGCCAATCCACAAATTGGTTGGTTTATGGACGCCTACTCCAAAGAAGCCAAAAGGCCTCGATTAATTTAATGCATAGTGTCCCCGTCGTGCGTGGGCTTTTGCTGCACATGGAGTATACTCTTGTTGCAAATACAGAGCAATTGCATACCTTGACCGCAGGCCAACATTTTATTTATTTTATTAAAAATAAAAAAATATGGTGAGAGATGAGGGTCCACCTCGCCCATCCGTCCCTTCATCAGACCGCCTAGAAAATTTCAAGCAAAAAGGACGGTCTAGATTTGATTTTATTTTTAAAAACATTTTTATTTTTTTTTGACCCGTCGGTTGAAATTATAGGGAAAAGATGGGGATTTAATTTAATGAGTCCGATGTTTGCAGGGCACTGCATGAGAAGGAGGTGAGGAAGAAAGGGAGTCTCACCCGAAACCAGTTCTTCCTGGTGGCCTTCACATGCAGCTTCGCCTACTACGTCGTCCCCGGATACCTCTTCCAGATGCTCACCTCTCTCTCATGGATCTGCTGGCTATTCCCCAACTCCATCGTCGCCCAGCAGATCGGATCCGGACTTTATGGGCTCGGTGTCGGCGCTGTTGGGCTCGACTGGTCCACCGTTTCGGCCTACCTCGGGAGCCCACTTGCCAGCCCATGGTTTGCCACGGCCAACATTGCTGCTGGTTTCATGGTCATCATGTACATCATAACGCCGGTTGCCTACTGGCTGAACCTCTACGATGCAAAGGCGTTCCCCATATTCTCCGACGGGTTGTTCACATCAACCGGACAAAATTACAACATTTCCAGCATTATAGATGACAACTTCCACCTGGACCTCGAGGCATACGAGAAGGAAGGCCCCCTTTACCTGAGCACCTTCTTTACTATGACCTATGGAGTTGGGTTCGCGTCCCTCACTGCTACCGTTGTCCATGTCCTCCTCTTTCATGGAAGGTAAAAAGTATTATGTGATGCTTAATATATATATATATATATATATATATATATATATATATATATATATATATATCAGGCCCCTGAAATTGATTAATCTTGGTAATTAATTTATGTACAACTGATGTAAATGTTGGATGTACGTACCGGGCAGAGAAATATATCAGATGAGCAAGTTCGCGTTCCAAGAGAAGAAGATGGATGTTCACACGAGGCTCATGCGTGTATACAGACGAGTACCCGAATGGTGGTTCATATGTATTCTTATCGCTAACGTTGCACTCACCATATTTGCGTGTGAGTACTACAATGACCAACTACAACTGCCCTGGTGGGGTGTTTTGTTAGCATGTTTCATCGCCATTTTCTTCACTCTACCCATTGGGATCATTACAGCTACCACGAACCAGGTAATTAATTAAACAACCAAGCTCCTGATCTGAATTATCTTAAAAATTAATAATTAATTGGTCCTCCCATCAGTTTGGTTTTATACAAGAGGCTTTTTATATATATTAGATTGATATGTATGTTACCCAAATTGGCAAAGGCTACTAATTACTACGTACATGACGAAAGTTCATTTTATAGACACCCGGCTTGAACATCATCACCGAGTACATCTTGGGTTACCTGTATCCTGGACGCCCAGTTGCCAACATGTGTTTCAAGGTGTACGGGTACATAAGCATGAAACAAGCCTTAGCATTCCTCCAAGATTTCAAGCTGGGACACTACATGAAGATTCCCCCACGGACCATGTTCATGGCACAGGTTCGTTTGGCTCAGCATTCAGTTTCGCTGAACTTAAATTGTACTCCATATAGTGCATTATCCACAGTATGCATGGTTCGCCGACTTGGTCCGAGTCACATCTCGACTTGGGCGACTCAAATGTTATCTAGCTAACTGATTTTGATTTGGGCCGACACGTACCAGATCAGGGGGAATCCTATCCCACATGCGGTTCCCCGAGTGAACAAACCCTGATCCATTGGGACACTAAAAGATAAGCACCATTACATGTGTGAAACATAATGGCAGTTTTTAAGCATACCCACATAGAGGGCTTAGCTCACTTGAAAATCCCTGATGCTCTGTTTGTCTTCCACCACCTTCATTTCTTAAACAAGGGACACAGCTGCAAGTACTGTAGAGAAATTTGACTATTTTAGTTCATTGCTGCATGCGCATATTCTTGATGAACTGATAACATAATATGGGGACACGAATCATAAATCGGCAACATGGGACTTTGACCAGCTGGAGATTAATGTAAGAACGAGGGATGCCATTATTCATGATCACCAGCGCCAATACCCAAAATTAATCTCCGAAGCTTTGACTATATGTTGTTTATTTCGTCGTGCCATCCACACCCTAACAGAGAACCATGATCCATACTCGTGTTGTTGTTTAGAATATTCTTTAGATCATTTTCTAAAGTCCAGGCACGCGCATGCTAACGTGACAATGCTTACAGGTAGTTGGAACGCTCATTGCTGCCGTGGTGTACCTGGGAACGGCGTGGTGGCTCATGGAGACTATTCCCGACATTTGTAACACCGCTCTGCTCTCTTCAAGCAGCCCCTGGACCTGTCCTGGTGACCATGTCTTCTATGATGCATCGGTCATATGGGGCCTCATCGGGCCTCGCAGAATCTTCGGAGATCTCGGCACGTATTCCGCCATTAACTGGTACTTCCTTGCAGGAGCAATTGCTCCCCTCCTCGTCTGGCTTGCCCACAAAGCCTTCCCAGCGAAGGAGTGGATTCGTCTCATCAACATGCCTGTGCTAATAGGCGCCACAGGGCAAATGCCCCCAGCAACAGCAGTCAACTACACCACCTGGATCATGGCAGGGTTCCTGTCCGGATTTGTTGTCTATAGATACCGCCGTGACTGGTGGCAGCGCCACAACTACGTGCTTTCGGGTGCACTGGATGCTGGTCTAGCGTTCATGGGAGTGCTCCTGTACCTGTGTCTTGGTCTGGAGGATATTAGCCTCGGCTGGTGGGGTAACGACTTGGATGGATGCCCGTTAGCTTCATGCCCCACGAGTAAAGGCATTGTTGTAGAGGGCTGCCCAATTTCTTGATCGGTACACTTCCACTGTGATTATCATGTTTCGCCAAATCATACCACTGATCAGAATTAAACCTATGTAGCCAGCAGGGAGAAGGCCATATAACCGACGCCCACTGCAGTTGCTCTGTCTTTTCTCATAATCATAATAGTTTCAGTTCAGGCGCTTCTCATTGTCAGAGACGGACTCCAAGGGTGCGACCATGCATGGCAGCACTCGCAAGCAAATCCATTACCATCCCCGTCAAAACCAAGCCCCAGACGAAATCTCCTTCTCTTTAACCAGCCACATCTCCTAAAAGAACTCGGTTTGATCTCGTAAAGGTTTCAATGTTCTTACAAACCAGGTTTATTTTAATTGTGAAAACGTTTTTGGCCTTCCACGCCTTATGCTAAATATTTAGATAAAATTAACCCTATACCTTCATAATCTTTCAAAATTATCTTTATACCACCAACTTTATTATTGTATTTATTGTAATACCTCTCAAATCTCTAGACGAGCGTTGCGGTATCCCTCAATGTAAATCCCTTGGAAACATCAATAACTCACTCACGTGAGGCTATCATTTTATCCCTATTTTTATTGAAAAGATATATATATATATATATATATATATATATATATATATAGAGAGAGAGAGAGAGAGAGAGAGAGAGAGAATAGGTATTGATTGTTAGAGTGTGGAGTCAGAACTCTTTTGTTCGTGCGTCTCTGCACGGGATCACACTCTGCCTCAGGAGCGCATCTACTGCTCCAGGGGAGCATTCACAACATCAGGGAAGCATGGCGAGCTTATGCCATCTCCAGGGGAGCAATCGCTGCTTCAGGGGAGCATTCTCAGCGTCAGGTGAGCATGGCGAGCACATGCTGTCTCCAGGGGAGCATCCTTCTGCCTCAGGGGAGCATCCTTCAGTGTCAGGGGAGCAATCGTTGCTCCAGGGGAGCATATACTGTCCGGGTTCTAGCAGGGAAGCATATGCTGTCTCTGGAGGGCATTCATTGTCTCAGGAGAGCATCACTGGCATCAAGAGAGCATGCATTGCGGGCTCAAGGCAAGTCGACTTGCATGAAGAAGTGTCGACCTGGTTCTGGCAATGCATTAACCTGACTGATGCTAGGGGAGCATCTGCAGCCGCTGAAGGGCATACTCGGTCCCAGGAGAGCATCCGGTGGGACAGGCGAGCATGCGCGTCTAACGTATCTCGGAAGAGGATTTCTGTTGATCAGGGGTATTATTGTCCTTAATGCCCTGACTTATGACGCCCTAATCTCCTAGTATAAAAGGGTGGGCTGTCTCTTTGTATTGTAACCTAATCTGGTTGGTGATTACTAGTGGAATCCTGCTGCGACCGTGGATGTAGGAAGGCATCTTACCTCTGAACCACGTAAAAATCCATGTGTGTTCTTGTGTGATTCTTCTTCTCTTCTTCTTCCTTTTCTGCTGGTTGTCCTCCTCGTCTGGGTACTCCGGTCTTTATACCCCCCAACAACTGGTATCAGAGCCTTATTCTGTTTCGAGGAGAACAGTGGGAGCAATGGCGGCAGATGAAGGAAAGGTGAGGATCGACAAGTTCGATGGCAAGGACTTCGGTTTCTGGAAGATGCAAATCGAAGACTACCTGTATCAAAAGAAGCTGCATGAGCCGCTTCTTGGAATGATGCCGGCAGGGATGAAGAAGGAAGATTGTGATCTACTAGACAGACAAGCACTCGGAGTTGTTCGCTTGACGTTGGCCAGAAACGTCGCCTTCAACATCGTGAACGAGAAGACCACGGCAGGATTGATGAAGGCGCTATCAAATATGTATGAAAAGCCCTCAGCTTCAAACAAGGTATATTTGATGCGTCATTTATTTAATCTGAAGATGGCCGAAGGTGCTTCTGTTACAGACCACATCAATGAATTCAATGTGATTACAACTCAGTTGAGTTCTGTAGAAATAAACTTTGATGATGAGATTAGGGCCTTGATTCTTTTATCCTCCTTACCTGAAAGTTGGGGTACAACTGTGACGGCTGTAAGTAGCTCTTCCGGTTCAAATAAATTGAAGCTCAATGAGGTTCGAGACTTGATTCTAAGCGAAGATATTCGCAGAAGGGAATCAGGTGAAGTCTCAGGTTCTGCCTTGAATACAGAGAGCAGGGGAAGAACAAAACAGCGGGGTCAAAATAGGAGCAGATCTAGGTCCAATAAGAAAGGTCAATCAAAGTTTGGTGGTGATGAGTGCTGAAATTGTGGTAAAAAGGGGCACTTAAAGAATAATTGCAAAGCTCCAAAGAAGAAAAATCACAATGAAGAGTTCGCCAATGCAACTGCAGCAGAGCAAGTTCAAGATGCTTTAGTTCTTTGTGTTGACACTCCTTTAGAGTCATGGATTCTTGACTCAGGTGCATCGTTTCACTTTACCTCACATAAAGAAAGTATGCAAAATTATGTTGCTGGAAACTTTGGGAAGGTTTATCTTGCTGATGATGAGCCTTTAAATATTGTGGGGAATGGTGATGTCAATGTAAGGACCACAAATGGCACTTTGTGGAAGTTAAAGAATGTAAGGCATATACTTGGCTTGAAGAGGAACTTGATATCTGTTGGACAGCTTGATGATGAAGGTTATGTCACAACCTTTATGGGTGGATCTTGGAAGATCACCAAAGATGCTATGATTAAAGCACGAGGCAACAAGATGGGCACTCTCTACATGACTAGCAACAATAAAGATATAGTGGCAGTGGCAAATTCAGGAGTGGTGCGGACACCAGGGCGATCACATGACACGTCGGCGAACCGACGGTGCCATACGCGGAGCACCAAGTTGACTACATCGACTTCCCTTCAAATTGGGGACACTTTGGCTTCTATTGA